>JALGBA010004119.1:0-422611 GCA_023970755.1 Azemiops feae | reverse complement strand
CATCCATCCATCCATCCATCCATCCTTCTACAGATACACACAATCGTCTTCTTAAATGCAAAAGTCTGTAAATTCAGTTCCCAGTAAAGGTTGGAACCTCAACTAATTATATCTGTCTCTCCATCTCTGAGGAGTTCCCAAAAGGACAGACAGGTTACACGGGGCCTCCTGGTGATCAGTAGATCAGGTGATCTCAAAAGTGGGTATACGTGCACAGGGGAGTGATGGAGATCAGGGAATGGATCTCCCAAAGGCCTCCCTTTTAACCAAAGAATGACCAGAGGAAACCCAGGAATGCATCATAGTAGCCCATTTATTTGGATTTATTTGGAGAACAATTGGCATTTCGCAGGAGATCTGATCTCCCCCAACGCCAGGCGTGGCTTCTCTACTGGGTGCCGTAGGCCTCCACTTCACAGACGGTCAAGTAGTCCTCCCTGGGTAAGTGGACACTGATGTAGCGGCCTTGTTGCCCGTTGCAGTAGATGGTGGTGATGGAACCTGGGCTGGAGTTCAGGATAATCCCACAGCTGTGGGGCAAGAGAGGTCACGTTAGGAGAGCAGCCCTCCAGGCCCCCACCTGCTGCTCACCCCACACTTACTCTGAGAATACAGCTTTCCCCCCCTTGAAGCCCAGCCCCCTTCGAGCAGTAAACCGGACCTCCCACCCTCTGCTCCCCTGGATGCTGGGCCTCCATTTTGCCCCTAATGTTCCATTAACTGCAAATATTAACCTAGTTGGATAAACTATAGGAGGAAGAAATGGTTTTTAAAAAAACTTTGATTGCTTTCTCAAGGTCATCATCTTGATTTTTCGGATCAAGCTCTGAAGAATGCTACCATCAAGCATGAGAAATAAGGAGGTCCAGGCAGTTCAAAAGATTATACAGGTTTGTTGCCAGCTTAATCTCTCTACAAGAATCTGAACTACTAACGGTCAAAGCAAATTGGCAGTAGATAAGAGTCCAGGGAATTCAAGGAGGGCTGGAATTGGATCTCTGGTGGGCGCGAAGGGACTCCAGACTGATGACGCCTTTGGCCCCTCCCTCCCTCCCTCCCTCCCTCCCTCCGGCTCAGCCTGCTCATCTCCTACAGCTACAGTCTTTTTTTGTTGTTGTTGATCCTGCTCTGAAGAATGCTACAGTCTTTATCAAGGGCTGCATGAATTTCTCCAACCAGGTTTTGTCCCTGGCCTGGATGGCTATCTTGGCCAGATCCGTCCATTGGAAATGGGCAGCTAATCAATTCAAATAAACAAATATATAAATAAGATCCCAGATCTGAGCAATTTATTCACCCACAACTTAAAATCTCTCTTTTGCTCCCTTACTCAACCGTTTCTCCAAATGCAATAAACTGATCAGGTCCACTCGTGTTTCCCATTGTCTTTTCCTAATTTATTGTTTTCATTCCCAAAACACTTTGGAAGCCAAAAAAGATAACATCTTTTCTGAGGTGAAGCGACCAGAACAAAACCCAAGCACAGAAACCTCCTTTTCCACCACAGCCACGTGGCCCCAGTTCTGAAGGAACCCATGTTCTCGATTTGTAACAGAAATGATAGGAAAAATTAACCATCAGGTGGCATTCACACAGTCCCCCAAACTAACTGAGACCACAACTTAGCCAGGTGGTGTCAGGCCAGGTCTTTTCCCATCTCTTGGGGGAGCAAGGAGGGAGGTGATCTCACAATCCCCACACCGATAGAGTCATGACGTCTTGGCATCTCACACCTGACAGCACCCCAAAATCACCCACACTGGTTGTGGATTCTGTGTGTGGGATGCCACAAACACCTGGAGGATCCCAGTTGGGGATGAAGCAACTTACCGTGGGTTGGATCTTCCATGGTCCTCCAGAGAGTCTCCTAGGTGGACCTCAGCTTCAAAGAGTCTTTCGCCACAGCAGTCTTTGCGGTTTTTCACCACCACTGTGTAGATTTTATGAGACTCTCCCAGGTCCACGTACCACCAGGGGTTTTTGTCCAGGTTGGTGTGGGTGCAGGAGCCTTGAATCCACGCCCCGCTGCAGTCTCCATCCACGGCTTTGTCTGGTGGTCCACCATACTCATTGGCGTAGATGGAGGACTGGTAGGTCGGCTTCCCCAAGGCCAAGTTCTTTGCCCCTCTGTCTGCAGGAGAGAATGGAGGAGATCCTTCAAGCAGAAGGTGGTGAGGAGGAGAAGAAGAAGAAGAAGAAGAAGAAGAAGAAAAATAAGAATAAGAGAGAAGAAAAAAGAAGAAGAAGAAGAAGCAGAAGAAGAATAAGCAGACGAAGAAGAAAGAAGAAAAGAAGACTAATACTAAGACGAAGGAAGGCGTAGAGGAGGCGAGAGAGGAGGAGGAGGAGGGGGAGGTCGGCGAGGAGGAGGGTAGGAGAGAGGAGGAGGAGGAGGAGGAGGAGGAGGGCAGGTGCAAAGCCAAGAGGGCGACATTTTGGTGGTACAAGGAATGAATTTTGAAGACTGGGAAATGGGTTGAAAGAAGTGAGCTGAGCACAGTGCTAAGTTCCTCTGCTATCATCGGAGGACCCCTCCCCCTTGGCCCTCTTCCTCCCTCCCCAGTTAGCAGCAAATTGGCAAGAGAAGAACTGGACATCCTCCCAGTAGATTCAATGAGGTCTACATCAAGTGGCCATTTACCACGTGATCTTGCTCCACTGGAGACCATGTGGGTGATGGGTCCATAGCCACTGGACAGATTAGGGAGAGCAAATATCCAGTTGTCCTGCTTACATCACTCCCCCCCCAGTTCATATTCTATTGGCTTGGTCCTCTGCAAGTGTCTCCAGGGGACACCCAGATGTTCTGAAGCGTAGGAGTGTGGGTTAGAAAAACAAAGAACACACATCAAGGAGAACAAAATGCCCAAGCGCCCATCTGGTTGGGAAACATACAAGTTGAAGTCCCTGCTCCCAAGGACACCCCACAATGGCTGTGCAACAGACCACTGAAGTTCAGGGATCTCGTGGTCCTTTGAGCAACCAACTATGGTATGTGTTGGTATCTGAAGGTGCTACAAGACTAAGAGGAGAGACTGGCAGAGGACTACTGGATGTTGAGATGGCCAGGACTACACCTTTATCCACACACACATGCAACACACAAAGGTCTTTAGGTGGTTCTTACTTCCAGGTGGAGGCCTGCAACTCCAAGCTGCTGCAGGGCCAGCCAAGAGGGTCACGGCCAGCAGACACTCCCAGATGAAGAACATCATCTGTAAGTGAGGAAGGGAGAGATCAGGAAAAAGCGTGGTAATGCCACGTAGGGACGATGAGGAACTGGCTTCCTCTACTCAACACACCTGAATTTCAGGATTGGCCATGGACCCAAAGGAGGGTTGGAGGTATTTTCAAGGTTCTGCCATTGTCCCAGAGGACCATCAAGAGCTGAAATTGCTCCTCTGACTGTTTCCTCACCTGGCCTTTCTCGCATGCTGACACCAATCCCATTGAAAAATTCAAGGGGGGTTTATCAGCGTCTCTTTCTCATCAGCCCACTTTCTCAGGCTATCTCATAATTTCACCTACCCCTCCTTCAACAGGTACTCAGTGGTTAGCTTTTCCTTCTTTCCCCACTACTCACCTTCTTCAATCTCTTGGGGATGACCAAAGGGCTGCTTGTCCTTCCTGGAAGGTGAACAACCACAGCTTCTTTCCACCAACAGGTGCTAGAGGAGAGCGCTGGACCTCCTTCTGGCCAGCTCTGGTTTTATCTCCTTTCTCCCAGGTGGGACTAACCTGACTCAGGATGTCCAAGCCAATCAGAAGGAGGCCAGACCAGAGGTTGACCTGGGTCCCCACTCTTTAAGTTTGCTTTGCTACAAGATCCATCACCAATCTAGCAAACATGGTCTTCTCTTATGTATTTTATTGACTGTCTCCCGTAGCGAAAAACCACACACGGCTTTTTAGCAGGAAACTCTGCATTCCCATACAACACATGACAAGCCCTCAGCAAACATGAAAGTCAGCATTGAATTTCACATTACAACAGCATCTTATCCATGGAATGGGGTAGCTTGCTCTGCTTTACAAGCGCACCAAAAGCAAACTCAAGTTTTTTTAAAAGAAATCATGGCTGCATCAACTAAGCCAACTATTCATTGATTTTATTTTCTCCGTAATTATCTTTTCCAACCCCTTGTCTACATAAATACATAAAAAATTGGCTACCATCTCTATGGCTATTGCCTCTTTTGCAGATCCAAGGGTGAGGAGCAATGTTCTCCAACAGGTTCTGGTCTCCTCCAGGACCCAGGACCCTCATGAATTGTGCCCTTCTTGTGCAGGGGGTGGGACTAGAAAACCTCCAAGGTCCCTTCCAACTCTGTTCTTCTGTTATTCCTCCAGGACCCAGGACCCTCGAGAATTGGGCCCTTCCCACAGAGGACCCTCAAGGTCCTTTGACACCCCCCCCAATCATCTGCAGAAAATGCCAGAGGAAGCCACCCACGGTTACAGAGCTTCACGGTATCTGGGGCAAGCTCTACACCAGCAATGTCCATGGAAGTGGGGACCCCCCATTCCTAGGAGACCAGGAGTGTGGTTCAGGCCTTAGGCATTCTCTCCACAAACTTTTAAAAACTTACCTGGGGTCTGTCACTTGGCCAACTAAATGAGCTTTCACAGCTCCTCCTCTTCAAACTGCTATTTCTGCAAAATATAATAATAATAATAATAATAATAATAATAATAATAATAATAATAATAATAATAATAATAATAATAATAATAATAATAATAATAATAATAATAATAATAATAATAATAATAATAATAATATAATAATAATAAATATTAATAATAATAATAATAATAATAATAATATATAAATAATAATAATAAAAAAGTTGGAAGGGACCTGGAGGTCATCGAGTCCAACCCCTGCTCAGGGGGAAACCTGTACAATTTCAGACAAATGGCTGTCAGTCTCTTCTTAAAAACTTCAGTGTTGGAGCATCACCGCTTCTGGAGGCAGGTTGTTCCACTGGGTAATTGTTCTAACTGTCAGGAAGTTTCTCCTCAGTTCCAGGTTGTTCTCTCCTTGACTAGTTTCATCTGTTACTTCTTGTCCTGCCCTCAGGCGCTTTGGAGAATAGCTTGACTCCCTCTTCTTTGGGCAACCCCTGAGATATTGGAATATGCTATCATGTCACCCTAGTCCTTCTTTTCATTAAACTAGACATACCCAATTCAGCAAACGTTCTGATATGCTTAGCCTCGCCTAATAATCTTTGTTGCCTTCTCTGACTCTTTCTAGAGTCTCAACATCTTTTTACATCGTGGTGACCAAAATGGATGCAGTATTCCAAGTGGTAAAGGCATTGTAAAGTGGTATTAATACTTCACGTGATCTTGATTCTATCCCTCTGTTAATGCAGCCTAGCACTGTGTTGGCCTTTTTGGCGCTGCAGCACAGCTGCTGGCTCATATTTAAGTGATTGTCCACTAGGACTCCGAGGTCCTCTCACAGTTACTACTATTGAGCAAGGTACCCCCTATACTATACCTGTACATTTGGTTTTTCTCGCCTAAATGTAGAACCTACTTTGTCACCTTTGAATTCATTCGTTAGACAGCGCCCAGTTTCAAGTCTGTCCAGATTCCTCCTGTATCTTAAGCCTGTCTTCTGGAGTGTTGGCTATTCCTGCCAGCTTGGTGTCATCTGCAAATTTGATGAGTTCCCCATCTATCCCCTCATCCAAATCGTTGATGAAGATGTTGAAGAGCACTGGGCCCAGAACAGAGCCCTGGGGCACCCCACTACACACTTCCCTCCATGTAGATGTGGTTCCATTGAGGACCACACGCTGAGTACAGCCGGTTAGCCAGCTACGGATCCATCTGGTGGATACTTTTAACTCCCTTCCTAGTGGGGTACCTTTTCCTTCAGAGGATTCAACCAGCCAATGGAAAGTGGCAGAGCTTCTGCTGAAGACCAGAGACCCAATCAAGATCTGGTTTCAAATTCCCCACAAGTGGTTTCCCCCTTACTCCTGGGTGTCGGCAGTGTGGGGAGAGGGCATGTTACACAACCCACATTCCACTGGATCTCATCTCCTCTTTCTACTTGTTAACTGATTCTCTTCTGGACAGGAACATGCCTTGGCAGATGCCAACTGATTTCCACATCAGAACATCACCATTATCTGTGAGCAAACATCAACATGAATGTTATTTTTGCAAGATGCAACTATGCTCACACCTCCAAAGCCAACGAAATTTGCAATAGGTGAAAGGACCGGATTGTTTCCTCCCAATCCAGCAAATCACTAGGATATAAGAAGAGAATATTTCCAAAATAAAGTAAAAAAAAAAAGCTTCCTGGCAATAAAGGTGAACAACACTGAAGTGCCTTACTGAAGGAAACATTGGGCTCTTGTTCACTGATATGTTCAAAAAGTAGCCATCTTTGGAGGTGACCAACTGAACAAGAGGTTGGACTTGATGGCCTCCAAGGGAAGCTACCAAAACACCAGGTAAGCGAAGGTCTCCTGCTTTCTGGGGACATGTTGAGACTCCTGGTTTGTACGATGAATGGAGTGCTATGTACCTGGACAGGTACCGTGGATGGTGAGAACTTCTCCCACCTCTGATATCTGTGCTCTTCTGGCATAAATTAGGTGTCCAACTGGGCCATCCTGTTCTATTGAGCTGCCCCGCTGTCAGCCGCCTCGACCGCAAAGATCCTGCAGGAGAAGGGCAGTGTGGACAACCATGGGATCTGGCACTGTAAGAGATGTGAACCACAAACACAAAGCTTTTGCTGTGTCCCTGAATAACAGTTCGTCAAGAATGGTAGTAAGGACTGCGATATTGATGCTGTTGTATGTCTTGGCATGAATGATCTCTCCTAAAAAGATGTACTCTCTGTGCAGAATGATTTCCAGAGCTTGGGGCAGGAACTTACCAGGACAGGCTGTAGGATTACTTTTTCAGAGGTTTTACCTGTCTATAAGGAACAAAATGGAAAAGGCCAGCGTATAGTGAAGTTCAATGTGTGGCTAAAGGAGTGGTGTAAAGGGGAAGGCTTTGGTTATATTAGTCATCATGTCTGCAGCTGGTCAATTAAAAACTGTACAGAGCAGATGGCTTGCATCACTCAAAGAAAGGGACTGAGTTACGTGGCATTCAATTCACGGATTTTCTGGAGAAACATTTAAACTAAACAGTGGGGGACAGAGAGTTCATTGATACAGAACATTTCTGACACCAGCCATCTAAAACTAACAGGGTTATCAGTGCATGTAATATTGTGTGGGTAAGAATATCAACCTTGCTGTCAAGGAAAATCAAGCTTTTGATAATGTGTGCCACAGCATGTGCACTAATCAAACAGGTGGTAAGGAAGTAGGGGAACTCAGGCGCAAAACAGATTATGTAGAAAGTAAACACAGGGTCAGTCAAAAAGGACTCCAATGTCTACACACCAACACATAGAGTATGAGGAATAAACAGGGTAAACTAGAAATTCAAGTAAATGAGGGCAGATATGATATTGTTGCGATTAAGGAAACTTGGTGGGATGAAACCCACAAATGGAACATTTTTTGACCAGGTGACAAAATTAGTGGATCAGAAGAATGCTGTGGATATAATGTACTTGGACGTCAGTAAGGCATTTGATAAAGTAGATCACAACCTACTACTGGATAAAATAGAAAAATGTGGGTTCGACACCATCACCACCAGATGGATCCGGAGCTGGCTGACCAGCCGTACTCAGCGTGTGGTCCTCAATGGAACCGCATCTACATGGAGGGAAGTGTGTAGTGGGGTGCCCCAGGGCTCTGTTCTGGGCCCAGTGCTCTTCAACATCTTCATCAACGATTTGGATGAGGGGATAGATGGGGAACTCATCAAATTTGTGGATGACACCAATCTGGCAAGAATAGCCAACACTCCAGAAGACAGGCTTAAGATACAGGAGGACCTGGACAGACTTGAACACTGGGCACTATCTAACAAAATGAAATTCAATGGTGAAAAAAGCAAGGTTCTACATTTAGGCAAGAAAAACCAAATGCACAGGTATAGTATAGTGGGTACCTGGCTCAATAGTAGTCATTGTCAGGGGGATCTAGAAGTTCTAGTATAGGGGTCCTAGTACATCCACCCATGCATCCATCCCTCCCTCCCTCCCTCCCTCCTTCTACAGATACACACAATTGTCTTCTTAAATGCAAAAGTTTGTAAGTTCAGTTCCCAGCAGAGGTTGGAACCTCAACAAATAATATCTGGCTCTCCATCTCTGAGGAGTCCCCAAAAGGACAAACTCATTACATGGGGCCTCCTGGGGATCAATAGATCAAGTGATCTGAAAAGGGCACTGGGGAGTGATGGAGATCAGGGAATGGATCTCCCAAAGGCCTCCCTTTTAACCAAAGAATGACCAGAGGAAACCCAGGAATGCATCATAGTAGCCCATTTATTTGGAGAGCAATTGGCATTTCGCAGGAGATCTGATCTCCCCCAACGCCAGGCGTGGCTTCTCTACTGGGTGCCGTAGACCTCCACTTCACAGACGGTCAAGTAGTCCTCCCTGGGTAAGTGGACACTGATGTAGCGGCCTTGCTTCCTGTTGCAGTAGATGGTGGTGATGGAGCACGAGTTGGAGTTCGGGATAATCCCGCAGCTGTGGGGCAAGAGAGGTCACATTAGGAGAGCAGCCCTCCTGGCCCCACCTACCGGTCACCCCACACTCACCCTGAGAACACCCCCCTTGAATCTTCAAGGGCAGCCCCCTTTGAGCAGCAGTCCAGATCTCCCCTCCTCTGCTCCCCCGGGTGCTGGGCCTCCATTTTGCCCCTAATATTCCATTAACTGTAAATATTAACCTAGTCGGACAAACTACAGTGTCAGGTCCCCAAACCCTCATCGCATCCATATTCTATTTTGGGGGCCTGCCATTCTGTTGAGGGGAGGGGGAGCTTTGCATTATCCTGGGATCACTTTCGCTTTCTACTCTCTCCTCCTGCCTCTAGTATGCCTTTGAGAAAGGAATGTGTCCCCCTTATCAGGGAGATGGTTGCGGAGAAACGAAAGCTGGAGAAGACCTTGAGGTGCGCGCCAACTGTGCCAGTTACCCGCTCTTCAGACCACCTGTGGATTGGCATTATGACTTTGGTGGGAGGAGGAATATCTCTGGTTTAACTATACCGTTTAAGCGGGATTTCCCCCAGATCTCGCCTTGATTTCTTTATTGTCACTAATACCCCTAATAAAAGTTTCCTTTGGAGACCATGCCTGTTTCAAGACTTCTGCTTTCTTGGGGGGGTTAGCTGAGGTGGGTCCTTACATACAGGTTGTCCTCGACTTATGATCACAATTGAGCCCAAAGTTTATATTGCTAAGTGAGAAATTTTTTAAGTGAATTTTGCCCCATTTTACGACTTTTCCTGCCACAGTTGTTAAGTGAAACCTTGCAGTTGTTACATTAGTGACATGGTTGTTAAGTGGATCCAGTACTCTTCAATATCTTCATCAATGACTTAGATGAGGGAATTGAAGGGGAACTCATCAAATTTGCAGATGGCACCAAACTGACAGGTGTAGCCAACACCCCAGAAGACAAACCCGGGATCCAAAAAGATCTTGACAAACTTGAACAATGGGCCCTGTCCAACAACATTAGTTTCAATGTGGAGAAAAGCAAAGTCTTACATTTAGGCAGGAAAAATCAAAGATATAAATACAAATTAGGTGAGACCTGGCTCAAAAACAGTAACTGTGAGAGGGACCTTAGAGTCCTAGTGGACGATCACTTGACCATGAGCCAGCAGTGTGCAGCAGCTAACATAATCCTGGGTTGTATAAACAGAGGCATAGAATCAAGATCACGCGAAGTGTTAGTACCACTTTATAAAACCCTAGCCTAGTAAGACCACACCTGGAATACTGCAGCCAATTTTGGTCACCATACCACAAAAAAGATGTTGAGAGTTTGGAAAAAATTCAAAGAAGAGCAACTAAGATTATCAAAGGCCTGGAAACTAAAACATACGAAGAACGGCTGCGGGACTTGGGTTTAAAGTCTAAAGAAAAGAAGAAATTGGGGAGACATGATAGTAGTGATCCAGTATTTGAGGGGTTGCCACAAAAAAGAGGGGGTCAGGTTGTTCTCCAAAGCACCAGAGGGAAGGACAAGAAGCAACGGATGGAAACTGATCAAAGAGAGAAGCAACCTGGAATTAAGGAGAAACTTCCTAACAGTGAGAACAACTAACCAGTGGAACAGCTTGCCAACAGAAATCATGGGTGCTTCATCACTGGAGATTTTTAAGAGGAGACTGGACAGTCACCTGTCTGAGATACTATAGGTTCTCCTGCTTGAGCAGGGGGCTGGACTAGAAGACCTCCAAGGTCCCCTCCAGTTCTATTCTAACCTCCTTTTCCACCACAACCACATGGCCTCATTTCATGTACTTAACCCAGTTCTGAAGGAACCCATGATCTATATTTGCAACAGAAATGATAGCAAAAATTAACAATCAGGTGGCATTCACACAGCCCCCCCAAACTAATTGAGACCACACCTTAGCCAGGGGGTATCAGATCAGGTCTTTCCTGGGGGAGCAAGGAGGGTGGTGATCTCACAATCTCCCCACAATGGAGTCATGACATCTTGGCACCTCATATCCAACAGCACCCCAAAATCACCCACACTGGCTGTGGATTCTGTCCGTGGGAGGCCCCAAACACCTGGAAGTCCCAAACATTTGGCGACAGCTGGCTCAGAGCAACTTACAGATGATTGCATCTTCCGTTGTTTTCCAGGCTGTCTCCTACGTGGATCTCAGCTCCACAGAGTCTTTCGCCACAGCAGTCCACGCGATTTTTCACCACCACTGCGTAGATTTTATGAGACTTTCCCAGGTCCACGTACCACCAGGGGTTTTTGTCCAGGTTGGTGTGGGTGCAGGAGCCTTGAATCCACGCCCCGCTGCAGTCCCCATCCACGGCTTTGTCTGGTGGTCCACCATACTCATTGGCGTAGATGGAGGACTGGTAGGCCGGCTTCCGCAAGGCCAGGTTTCTTCCCACTATGCCTGCAGGAGAGAATGGAGGAGAGGTGGCGGGCAAGATAAGAAGGTGCAAAGCCCCCAGGGCCCCCTTTTTGTGGGGACTGTGGGGGGAGCTTTGAAGGCTGAGAAAGGGGTGGAGGGAAGCGAGCAGAGTCAATGCTCCGTGTCTTTGCTATTGGGGGAGGACCCCAAGTGGGGAGGGAGGAAGAAGAGGGCCAAGGAGGGGTCCTCCCCAGCCCTCTTCTTCCTCCCTCCCCACTTGGCAGCAAATTGGCCTGAGAAGAACTGGACATCCTCACAATAGATTCAATGAGGAGGTTTTTTATTCCGGCCGGTGAGATTTATCCCTGGCTATAAATGCATACATGATTGGTATGGGAGATTGTTCCACTGGAGACCTCATGGGTGATGGAATTGTAGCCAGTGGACAGACTCAGGAGAGCAAATATCCACTTGGCCTGAAGTGCTGTGGGCAATTACACCATTCCCCTCCCCGCACAGTTTACTGTCTATTGGCTTGGTCCTCTCCAGGTGTCTCCAGGGAACAGCTGCTGTAAAGTGTAGGAGTAAGGGGTAGAGAAACAAAGAACACCCATCAAGGAGAACAAAACGCCAAAGTGCCCAGGTTTTGGGGAAACATAGAATTGAGTTCCCATCTCACAGTGACCGCGGGTTCCACGGAAATTCAGAGGCTTTGTGGCTCTTGTTCCCTTTGAGCAGGCCACTATGCTATACATCTGTGGTGGCGAACCTATGGCACGCATGCCACTGGTGGCATGCAGAGCCCTCTCTGTGGGCACGCGCGCCATCGCCCCAGTCCTAGGCCTTCAGCTGGGTTTTATAAAACCTTTTCACTTTAGGCCTCCGCCACCGTGTGCCAAAAAAAAAAAAGGTTCAATCAATCAATTTCAACTTCTTGCGGGGAAAAAAAAGATCTCGCAAAGTTGGAATTGATTGATTGAACTTTTTAGTCCCACCCAGTCTGCCGCTACCACCGCAGCCACGCCCACCCAATGCACCACGCCCACCCAATGGGCCACACCCAGCCAATGGGCCACACCCACCCGGCACTCAACGATGCATAAGTGGGTTTGGGGTTGCCGTTTGGGCACTCGGTCTCTAAAAGGTTCGCCATCACTGCTATACATCTATGGAGATTCTCCGTCATCCAGGTCATGGTTGTCCCAAAGGTGCTTTTTCAAAAGTCAACTGGACTTTCTTGTTTTTCCTTGAAGAGGTTTCACTTCTCATCCAAGAAGCTCCTTCAGTTCAAGAAGCTTCTTGGATGAGAAGTGAAACATCTTGAAGGGAAAACAAAGTCCATTTGCCCCAAAGATGCTTTTTCATGAGGCAACTAAACTTTCTTTGTTCTTTGAAGACATTTCACTTTTCATCCAAGAAGCTTCTTCAGCTTTGACTGGATGGTGGGGAAGGGAAGGATTTACACTCCTTGCAGACAGCTGGTCATTTCCCTCCTTTTAGAGAGTCATTGAGGCCACCTGGAGGTTTCCCTGTGTCCTCGGGGTCACCTGAGTGGTGCAAATGTGTGTGGAGCCTTCTTGGAACTGCTGAAAGGACGGTGTTGCAGACTGGAGATAGATGAGGTCCCATCCCTCCCCCTCTGTTGAGGGAGGGCTGTTCAATTTGGACAGAGATGGCCTCTTTGACCCCCCTTTCAAACCAGCGGTCCTCTCTGTCCAGAATGTGGACTTTGCTAGCTTCGAAAAAGCAGCCTTTGTCTTTTAAATTCAGATGGACTGCTGACTCTTGTGCTGATGTGTTTGTTCTCCTATGTTGTGCCAGGTGTGTATGAAAGCCCAGTTTCCTTTTGAAAAAGCACCTTTGTGACAGCTATATCGGTTTCAGGTTGTGTGTTGATATCTGAAGGTGCTACTAGACTAAAAGGAGAGTGGGAGAGGACCACTGAGACTTTAAGACACCCAGGACTTCACCTGTGTTCACATGCATGCAACACACAAAGGTCTTTAGGTGGTTCTTACCTTCAGGTAGGGGTCTGCAACTCTGAGCTGCTGCAGGGCCGGCCAAGAGGGTCACGACCAGCAGACACCCCAAGACAATGACCTTCATCCTGTAAGCGAGGAGGGAAGAGATCAGGAAAGGCATGGTAGTGCCTTGTAGGGACCATGAAGAGCTGGCTGCCCCTGACTAACACGTCTGAGCATCAGAACTGGCCATGGACCCAAAGCAAGGTTGGAGACACCTTCAAGGTTCTGCCATCCTCCCAGAGGACCATCAACAACATTCCTGGCATAGTGTCTCTACCTGTCTCCTCCACTGATCTTCCTCACATATTGATATCAATCACAACAGACTCACTCTGCGATTAGCGCTTCCTTTCCCCCCCCCCACCACTCACCTTCTTCACTCTTGGCGACGACCACAGAGATGGATGTCCTTCCTGGAGGATGAGCGACCACAGCTTCTTTCCACCGATAGGTCTTAATGCTTCAGGTGAGCCCTGGACCTCCTTCTGGCCAGCCCCGGTTTTATCCCCTTCCTCCCAGGTAAGACTAGCCTGGCTCAGGAAGTCCAAGCCAATCAGAAGGAGGCCAGGCCAGAGGTTGACCTGGGACCCGACTCAGGCGGACAGTCAGGTTTGCCACTCGTACAAGATCTATCACCAGTCCAGCAAACATGGTCTTCTCTCGTGTATTTTCAGCCCCAGGACCAGGACCCATCTCAAAATGGGGTTGGCTCTCTCCCACAGTGAAAAACAACACATGGCTTTTTAGCAGGAAAGCCTGCATTCCCGCACAACACATGACAGGCCCTCAGCAAACACTAAAATCAGCCCTGAATTTCGCAAGACCTCTGCGTCTCATGCATGGGATGGAGCCGTAATTTCTGTGGGGTCATTTGCTGAGCTCATCAAACAGACCAAAAGCCAACTCAAGTTTTTTAAAAAATCACGGCTGCATCAATTAAGCCAAGTGTTCATTGATTTTATTTTCTCAGTAATTATCTTCTCTAACCCCACCTCCTCATCCACATAAATAAAAAAATCGGCTAACTTCTCTGTGGCTATTGCCTCTGTTGGAGATCCAAGGGTGAGGAGCAATCTTCTCCAACAAATGGAAGACCCCCCCTCCCTTGGAATATTGGATCCAGTTTTGGTCACAACAATCTAAAGGAGATGTTGAGTGCAGAGAAGAGCAACAAAGGTGATGAAGGGGCTGGAGGCTAAAACATACGAAGGATGGTTGCAGGAACGGGGCGTGTCTAGTCTAATGAAGAGAAGGACGAGGGGTGACATGGTAGCAGTGCTCCAATATCTGAGGGGCTTCCACAAAGAAGAGGGAGTCAAGCTATTCTCCAAAGCACCTGAAGGCAGGACAAGAAGAACCTAATCAAGGAGAGATCCAATCTCGAGTAAAGAGGGAATTTTCTGACAATTGGAACAATTAATCAGTGGAACAACTTGCCTCCGGAAGTTGTGGGTGCTCCATCACTGGAGATTTTCAAGAAGAGATTGGACAGCCATTTGTCTGAAATGGTATCGGGTCTCCTGCTTGAGCTGGGGGGTTGGACTGGAGAACCTCCAACTCTGTTATTCTGTTATTCCTCCAGGACCCTCGAGAATTGGGCCCTTCCCAGAGAGGACCCTCAAAGTCCTTTGACCGCACATCACCTGCAGAGGATGCCAGAGCAAGCCACCCACAGCTACAGAGCTTCAGAGTACCTGGGGCAAGCTCTACTCCAGCAGTGTCCATCAAAGTGGGGACCCCCTGTTCCTAGGAGACCAGTAGTGTGGTTCTGGCCTTAGGCATTGATCAGTTTCCAACCATTGTTTCTCATCCTGCCCTCTGGTGCTTTGGAGAATAGCTTGGCCCCCTCTTCTTTGTGGCAGCCCCTCAGATACTGGAACACTGCTATCATGTCCCCCCTCGTCCTTCTTTTCTTTAGACTAGCCAAACCCAAGTCCTGCAGCCGTTCTTCATATGTTTTAGCCTCTAGGCCTTTGATCATCCTAGTTGCTCTTCTCTGAACTTTTTCCAAAGTCTCAACATCTTTTTTTGTGATATGGTGACCAAAATTGGCTGCCGTATTCCAGGTGTGACCTCACTAGGGCTTTATAAAGCGGTACGAATACTTCGCCTGATCCTGATTCTGTGCCTCTGTTTATACAACCCAGGATGGTATAAGCTTTTTTGGTTGCTGCTGCACACGGCTGGCTCATGGTCAAGTGATCGTCCACTAGGACTCCAAGGTCCCTCTCACAGTTACTGTTTTTCAGCCAGGTCTCGCCCAATCTGTACTTGTACCTTTGGTTTTTCCTGCCTAGGTGTAAAACCTTGCTTTTCTCCACATTAAATTTCATGTTGCTGGATAGGGCGCATTGTTCGAGTTTGTCAAGATCTTTTTGGATCCCGAGTTTGTCTTCTGGGGTTTTGGCTACTCCTGTCAGTTTGGTGTCATCTGCAAATTTGATGAGTTCCCCTTCTATTCCCTCAGAGGTTTTGTTTACTCACCTGGAGCCTGTCACTTTGTCCACCAAATGAGCTTTCACAGCTGCTCTTCTTCAAACTGCAATTTCTGCAAAATACCAGATATTTTTAACTCCCTTCCTAGTGGGATAACTCTTCCTTCAGAGGATTCAACCAGCCAATGGAAAGTGGCAGAGTTTCTGCTGAAGACCAGGGACCCAATCAAGGCCAGGTTTCAAATTCCCCACAAGGGTTTTCCCCCTTACTCCTGGCTGTTGGCAGTGGGGTGGGGGAGGGCATGTTACACAACCCACAATCTACTGTATCTCACTTCTTCTTTCCACGTGTTAAGGGACTCTCTTCTGGACAGTTGGCAGACACCAACTGATTATCCGTATCAGAACCTCATCATTGTGTGTGAGCAAACAGCAAAATGAATGTTGTTTTTGGAAGAACCAGCCATGCTCACACCTCCAAAGTCAACACCAGCTGCAATTGCTGAGAGCTGTTGAGAGAAGCAGGATGTTCCCCGGATGTTGTAACTTGGTAGAACATAAGATTATATGCAGAGCACATCATGAGAAAGGCAGGGCTAGATGAATCAAAAGTTGGAATTAAGATTGCCGGGAGAAATATCAACAACTTAAGATATGCAGATGATACCACTCTAATGGCAGAAAGTGAAGAGGAACTAAAGAGCCTCTTGATGTGGGTGAAGAAGGAGAGTGCAAAAGTTGGCTTGAAACTCAACATTAAGAAAACCAAAATCATGGCATCCGGCCCTCTCAATTCCTGGCAAATAGATGGGGAAGAAATAGGTAGTGACAGATTTTATCTTCCTGGGCTCTAAGATCACCACAGATGGGGACTGCAGCCAAGAAATTAAAAGACGCTTGCTCCGGGGAGGAAAGCTATGGCAAAGTTAGAAGCAATACTAAAAGCAGAGACATCACCCTGCCAACAAAAGTACGTATAGTCAAGGCCATGGTTTTCCCGTTGCCATGTATGGCTTGTGAAAGTTGGACCATAAGAAAGGCTGAACGCAAAAGATTGAGGCCTTTGAACTATGGTGCTGGAGAAGACTCCTGCGAGTCCCTTGGACTGCAAGGCGATCAAACCGGTCAGTCCTAGAGGAGATCAACCCTGACTGCTCCTTAGAAGGCCAGATACTGAAGTTGAAACTCAAGTACTTTGGCCACCTAATGAGAAGGAAGGACTCACTGGAGAAGAGCCTAATGCTGGGAAAGATTGAGGGCAGTAGAAGAAGGGGACGACAGAGAAGGAGGTGGCTGGATGGAGTCCCTGAAGCAGTAGGCGTGACCTTCAATGGACTCCAGAAGACGGTAGAGGACAGGAAGGCCTGGAGGAACGTTGTCCATGGGGTCACGATGGGTCGGACACGACTTCGCAACTAACAACAACAAAGAACATAAGAAGAGAATATTTCCAAATTAAAGTCAATAAATGTGTACACTAATGTGTCTCAATCTCGGCTGCTGGAAGATGGGTGGACTTCAATTCCCAGAATTCCCCAGCCAGCAGAGCTGTTGAAGTCCACCCATTTTCTGGCGGCCACGGTTTGAGAAAGTGTACAACACTGAAGTGCCTAATTGAGGGAGATGCTTCCGTTCGAAAAGTAGCCCTAAAGCCATCTTTTGAAGGTGACCAAGTGAGCAGGAGGCTGGACTTGATGGCCTCCAAGGGAAGCTTCCAAAGAAGGTGAAGGACACCTGCTTTCTGGGGACATGTTGAGATTCCTGGCTTGTACCATGAATGCACTGCTGTGTACCTGGACAGGTAAGCTGATGGTAACAACTTCTCTGATCACCTGGGTTTTCCATTCACCCCAGTCTGGCCTGACGCGTGCCAGCAACACCTTCCTTTGTCCCAAACTATGCTTTGTGCCCTTTGTTGTTATATGCAAACCACACTTAGAAACATGAAAAACTGACTGCAGAAAAAGAGCTAAGGGCCCATTGAGTCGGCCCTTTTTGTATGTTTCTCGTTTTGTTATTTATTTATTTATTTTTAATTAGTACTATTTTATTTCATATATATACCCGGAGAACAGAGAATGAACTGAGAGGGCTCCCCGTGCTTTCCCCGAACAGCCACAAGAGCCTCCCTTTTAACCAACGAATGAGCAGAGGAAAGCCAGGAAGGCGTCTCAAGAGCCCAGAGGCAGTTTATTTGGATTTATTTGGAGAGCAATTGGCATTTCGGAGGAGCGCTGGCCGTCCACAGAACAGGGTGTGGCTTCTCTACTGAGTGCCGTAGACCTCCACTTCACATAAGGCCAAGCTGTTAACTCTAGGCTGGTGGACACTGACGTAGCGGCCTTGCTGCCCGTTGCAGTAGATGGTGGTGATGGAGCCCGGGCTGGTGTTCTGGATAGTCCCACAGCTGTGGGGCAAGACAGGTCACGTTAGCAGAGCAGCCCTCCTGGCCCCCACCTGACGCTCACCCCACACTCACCCTGAGAACACAGCCCCCCCCCAGCTCTCCTGTGCTCTGCTTTCTCTTGTGTTCTGCCTCCATTTTGCCTTTAATATTCCAATTAATTGGAAAGATTAATTTAGTTGGACAAAGGAATGGAGTGGAATGGAATGGAATGGAATAGAATAGAATAGAATAGAATAGAATAGAATAGAATAGAATAGAATAGAATAGAATAGAATAGAATAGAATAGAATAGAATAGAATAGTAAATAAGAATGGAATGGAATGGAATGGAATGGAGTGGAATGGAATGGAATGGAATGGAGTGGAGTGGAGTGGAGTGGAATGGAATGGAATGGAATAATAGAATAGAATAATAGAATAGAATAGAATAGAATAGAATAGAATAGAATAGAATAGAATAGAATAGAATAGAATAGAATAGAATAGAATAGAATAGAATAGAATAGAATAGAATAGAATAGAATATTCTTCATTTGGCCAAGTGTGATTAGATACATAAGGAATTTGTCTCCGGTGCAGAACCTCTCAGTATACATACAAACAACAAAGGAATAATAATCATAACAACAAAGGAAAATAATCATAATAATGACAACAATAGAAGATTGTGGAACAGATGAGAAGGATAATAGTAATACAGCCGGGCTACATGGGTAGATATCCTTAGAAATAACACAATATTGT
Source organism: Azemiops feae (assembly GCA_023970755.1). NCBI lineage: Eukaryota > Metazoa > Chordata > Lepidosauria > Squamata > Viperidae > Azemiops > Azemiops feae. The sequence goes on along the minus strand of JALGBA010004119.1, from coordinate 403,995 downwards.
GGTAATTAGGTGTTCAACAGAGTGATGGCATGAGGGAAAAAACTAAAGGGGTATGTTTTAAAAAAAAAATTTGATTGCTCTGTCAAGGAAAATGACTATTTTGCTCCCTTGTGCAACAGTTTCTCTAAGTGAAATGTAATGATTGAGTCCATCTTTATGTGCTATTTCCCTCTCCTGATATATATTTTTTTAGTCCTAGGTCTGGCCCAAAACACTTAGGAAGCATCCTTTCCACCCTGAGTGCATTTTGTTTTCACGGTGTAGTGACCAGAATGCCATGTACAAAATTCAAGCAGAGAAAACCACAGCCAGGTGGTCTTATACCATGCCTTAACCCGGTTCTGAAGGAACCCGTGTCCTAGATCTGCAACATACATGTCAGCAGAAATTAACCAATCGGGTGGAATTCATGCAGACCCCAAACTGAGACCACAATTAGCCCGGTTAATGCCTGGCATCAGTGCAAAAGCGGGTCTTGGGGGAGCAAGGAGGGAGGTGATCTCATAATCTCATAATCCCCACACCAAGGGAGTCATGACATTTTGGTCTCCAGGCCAAAGTTGGCACCTCATACCCAACAGCACCCCAAAATCACCCACACTAGCTGTGAATTCTACGCGTGGTGATCCGCAAACACTTGGAGGGCCCAAAACCCCTGGAAGCACCAAACACCTGGTGACAGCTGGCTCAGAGCAACTTACACAGGATTGGACCTTCCGTGGTTTTCCAGAGAGTCTCCCACGTGGACCTCAACTTGATGGATTACTCCAGCACAGCAGTCCTCACGGTTTTTCACCACCACCACGAAGATGTTATAAGAGTCTCCCAGGTCCACGTACCACCACGGCTGTTCCTCATGCTTGGTGAGGATGCAGGAGCCCTTGGACCAGTTCCCGTTGCAATTCCCATCCACGGCTTTCTCTGCTGACCCAATGATCTGATGAGGGTGGACGGAGGACTGGAAGGCCGGCTTCCCTAAGGCCAGGTTCTTCGTCTTTACGTCTGCAGGGGAGAACGGAGGAGACCTGGAAGAGGGATGAGCAGCAGGGGACCCGATGCCTTCAGGAAGGAGGGAAGGTGCAAAGCCATGAGGGCACCCTTTTGGGGGAGACTGGGGGGTGAGTTTTGAAGGCTGGGAAAGGGGTGGAAGGAAGCCAGCCGAGTTCTGTGCTACGGTTCTTGGCTATTGGGGGAGGAACTCTTTCCCCTCCCTCCCTATTTTGGAGCAAATTGGCAAGAGAAGAACTGGACAGCATCACATTAGATTCAATGTGACCTCAAATGAGTAGCCCTTTATCCGGTTTTTATTCTGACGGGCGAGATTTACCCACTTTGGATAACATGATCCGTGCACGATTTTGTTTGACTGGAGACCATGTAGGTCAGACATGTCAAACACAAGGCCCGGGGGCCAGCTGTGGCCCGCGAAGTGGTTTCATGCGGCCCGCGAAGCCATCCTGGAAACAGTGAGGGAACGGCCCCCGCTGCCTTGGCCCTGGCCCAGGCCGGCCGGGAGCCAATGTACAATTTTGTGGTGGCCATCTATGCTGAAATGCATTCAGTCTTAGCTCCACAAGGCCGTCTGGAAACAGCGAGGAACCAGCCCCTGCCACGTTGGCCCCGCCCCCTGGGCGCGTGCTGGGGAGGTGTCACCCTTTGTGAGGAATGAAGAAATGCACCATCGCCTGGAAGTGGCCAGCAAATGGCCCTCGCCTACTTCACATATCTGGCTTGATGGGCTCCGGGGGAGGGATTACAACAACACTAAAAAAAGTGACTTATGACCACCTTTCACACTTACAACCATTGCAGCATTGCCATTGTTACCTGCGCAATGCCGCCCAGCCCCCAGCCTGCCCGGTTTCGGCAGGTAGCGAGGCGCTCTCCTGACAGCGCTGAGAGGCTGAGCCGGGCAGCGCAAATCCAAAAAGAAGCGTGACACCGCCCAGCCCCCAGCCTGCCCGGTTTTGGCAGGCAGCAAGGTGCAAAGCTGGCGAGCTTCGCACTGCCCGGCTCAGCCTCTCGGCGCTGTGAGGAGAGTGCCCTGCTGCCTGCCAAAACTGGGCAGGCTGGGGGCTGGGCGGCATTGCGCAGGTAATGTTGACTCTCATGCTGCTCATGGCATCCCCTCCCCCAGAGCCCACCAAGCCAGATATGTGAAGTAGGCGAGGGCCATGGCTGGCCACTTCCAGGCGATGGTGCATTTCTTCATTCCTCACGAAGGGTGACACCTCCCCAGCTGCATTTCTTGCCTGTTTTCTCCCTCCCTCATCTCAAATATTTCCCCACCACTCTGTTCTTAGGAAGGAAGGAAGGAAGGAAGGAAGGAAGGAAGGAAGGAAGGAAGGAAGGAAGGAAGGAAGGAAGGAAGGAAGGAAGGAAGGAAGGAAGGAAGGAAGAAGAGGGAGGGTCTCAGGGAAGTCCTGCCTTAGTCCTGCCCTGCTGCCCTATCACCATCCCCTTGCCCCCTCCTCTGGCCTATCCTGGGGGTCTCCCATCCTATTGCTCAGGAAGCTTTGGATACAAAGCCGGGTCTCCTCCCATGGAGAGGGAATGGGCCTGACTTTGCCCTCATACCCATCATGAGCAACCTGGCTAAGGAGAGCAAGCACAGCAGGAGCTGCCTTGAGGAGGAGGTAAGTGCAGCTGGGCGCCCCCTTGGGGAAGTGGGGCTGGGCTTGGTGCCGCGGGTGCTCGAGGGCCAGGCTGGGCGTTTGACCTCTGCTGCCCAGGGCTCCGGGCAGCCCGCACCACCATCCAGCCCCCCCCCCTCATGGCCTGAGAGGAACAGTGAGGCTCCTCCAGTCGACCATGCCTTGGCACTTGCCCTGGTGCCACCCCTTCTGCCAGAGACCCTCAGATCTGTCCCACTCCTGCCCAGGCCCCCACAGGCACCCTTGATTCGAATGATGTAGAGCTGGCCATGCCCACCCAGTAGGCCACACCCACTCCATCCACGCCCACCCAATAGGCTGCACCCACCCTGGCCACACCCACCCGGCCCCCTGAGGGCAACCACAATGCAGATGCAGCCCTCAATGAAATTGAGTTTGACACTCCTGATGTAGGTGATGTTTTTCTAGGCCCTTGTCAGACTCAGGAGAGCAAACCTCCATTTTCCCTGAGGTGCTGTGAGCAATTAACCACACCATCCCTCCCAGTTTACAGTCTATAGCAGGGGTCTTCAAACTTGGCAACTTTAAGACTTGTGGACTTCAACTCCCAGAATTCCTCAGTCAGCCCTCAGGTCTTAAAGTTGCCAAGTTTGAAGACCCCTGGTCTATAGGCTTGATCCTCAGCAGGTCTCTCCAGGGGCTGCCCAGATGTTTTGAAGCGTGTGGGTGTGAGAGATAGAAAAACAAAGAGAACAAGGGCCAGGAGACCCCTGAACTTCAGTGGAATCTGTGGTCTGCTGCACGGCCATTGTGAGGTGTCCTTGGAAGCCGAGACTTCAGCTTGTATGTTTCTCACAAACTGGGTGCTTGAGTGTTTAATTCTCATTGCTTCCAAGGGCATCTCACAACGGCTGTGCAGCAGACCACAGATTCCACTGAAGTTCAGGGGTCTCCCGGCCCTTGAAGCAACCAAGTATGGCCTCAAATGCATTTGAGGTGGTGTGCTGGGTATCTGAAGGTACAAGACTAAGAGGAGACCACTGGGATATTGAGATGGCCAGGACTACACCGGTATCCACACACACACACAGGTCTTCTGGTAGTTCTTACCTCCAGGTGGAGGCCTGCAACTCTGAGCTGCTGTAGGGTCTGCCAAGAGGGTCACGGCCAGCAGACACCCCCAGATGAAGAGCATCATCCTGCAAGCGAGTAAGGGAGAGATCAGGAAAGGTGGGGTAATGCCACGTAGGGACGATGAGGAGCTGGCTTCCCCTACTCAACACACCTGAGCATCAGGACCCAAAAGAGCAGGGGTCTTCAAACTTGGCCCTTTTATGAGTTGTGGACTTCAAAGGGCCAAGTTTGAAGGCCCCTGCAAAAGACGGTTGGAGGAACTTTAAAAGTTTGGCCATTCTCCCAAGAGCATTCCTGAAATTGCTCCTCTGCCTTTCCTCACCTGCTCTACTCTTACATATGTCCATTAAGGTGAGCTGTTCAAAGGTGAGAAGGCCCGCGGTTCTGGTCTTTGGCATTCACTTCACAGGCTTTGTTTAACTCACCTGGAGTCTCTTACTTGGCCAACCCAACGGAGGAGAGCTTTCAAGATTGCTTCTCTTCCAACGGCGATTTCTCCAGAATATCGAAATTTTTCTGTTTAGGACTTTTTAAAACTTCCTTCCTCATGTGGGGTAACTCCTCCTTCGGAGAGCTCTGCCAGGCAATGGGAAGGGGCAGACCTTGTGCTTGAGACCAGGGACCCAATCAAGACCAGCTTCCAAATCTCCCACAAATGGTTGGCAGTGGGCATGTTACACAATCCACATTTCACGGAATTTCACATCTCCTTCCGTGTGCTGAGTATCTTCTTGAGAGGACTATAATGGTCTTCTTGGCAGAGGCCAACTGATCTCAATATCAGAACAACACCATTGTTGTGAGCAAACAACAACAGGAATGTTGGTTTTGCAAGACCCAAGCATACTCCTCACCTCCAAAGTCAACACAAGTGGGCAGTTGCAGTTGCTAGAGAAAACCATAATGCTTGCTCCCAGTCTCGCTAGAACATAAGAAGGAATATTTCCAAATTAAAGTTAGAAAAAAAACTTCCTGGCAATAAATAACACTGAAACGCCTTACCAAGGAAAATGTTGAAAATGTTGCAAGTGTTCACTGATGTGTTCAAAAAGCAGCCAAAATGCCATCTTTTGAAGGTGACCAATTGAACAGGAGACTTCCAAAGGAAGTTTCCAGAACTGCAGGTAAGCGAAGGACTCCTGCTTTCTGGAGACCTGGCACTCCTGATTTGTACTGACTACATACCTGTGACAGATAAGGTGATGGTAAGAACTTCTCCCACCTCTGATCACCTGGGTTTTTTGTTCAGTCCAGTCTGGCCTGACTACTGAAAAAAATAATAATAAAAAAAACAGATCTGTGAACATCTAGAAATAAATAAAGTTATAACTAGTAGCCAGCATGGGTTTGTTAAAAACAGATCATGCCAAACCAATCTTATTTCATTCTTTGATAAAGTGACCAAATTAGTAGACCAGCGAAACGCTGTGGACATAGTATACTTAGTTTTCAGTAAGGCATTCGACAAAGTAGACCACAATCTACTGCTTGGTAAGCTAGAAAAAGGTGGAATAGACAACATCACCACCAGATGGATGTGTAACTGGATGACAAACCATACTTCACAAGTAGTCCTCAATGGCACTACATCCACATGGGGGGAAGTAAGCAGTGGGGTACCACAAGGCTCCGTCTTAGTCCCAGTACTCTTCAATATCTTCATAAATGACTCAGATGAGGGAATAGAAGGGGAATTCATTAAATTTGCAGATGACACCAAACTGGCAGGAGTAGCCAACACCCCAGAAGACAAGCTCAGGATCCAAAAAGATCTTCACAGACTCCAACAATGGGGCCTATCCAGCAACATGAAATTTAATGTGGAGAAAAGTAAGGTTTTACACCTGGGCAGGTACAGATTAGGCGAAGCCTGGCTCAAAAACAATAACTGTGAGAGTGACCTTGGAGTCCTAGTGGACAACCACTTAAACATGAGCCAGCGGTATGTGGCAGCAGCCAAAAAAGCTAATACAATCCTTGGTTGTATAAACAGAGGCATAGAATCAAAATCATGTGAAGTCTTAATACCGCTTTATAGAGCCTTAGTAAGGCCACGCTTGGAATAAGGCATCCAGTTTTGGTCACCACATTACAAAAAAGATGTTGAGACTTTGGAAAAAGTGCAAAGTTCAGCAACTAAGATGATTAAAGGCCTGGAGACTAAAACATACAATGAACGGTTGCTGGAATTGGGTATGTCTAGTCTAGTGAAGAGAAGGACGAGGGGGACATGATAGCCGTCTTCCAGTATCTCAGGGGCTGCCCCAAAGAAGAGGGAGTCAAGCTATTCTCCAAAGCGCCTGAAGGCAAAGACAAGAAGCAACGGATGGAAACTAACCAAGGAGAGAAGCAACCTAGAACTAAGGAGAAACTTCCTGATAGGGAGAACAATTAACCAGTGGAACAACCTGCCTCCAGAAGTTGTGGATGCTCCAACACTGGAGGCTTTTAAGAAAAGACTGGACAGCCACTTATCTGAAATGGTATAAGGTCTCCTGCTTGGGCAGGGGGTTGGACTAGAAGACCTCCAAGATCCCTTCCAGCTCTGTTTGATTGATTGATGCCAGCAAGACCTTCCTTATGCGACGTGTCAAACCTTTGCTGTCATATGTAAACCACATTTAGAAACAGAAAACTGATGGCAGAAAAAGACCTAGTAGTCCATTGAGCTTGCCCTCCGAGTTTGTTTGTTTTTAATTAATTAATCCCTCCCTCCCTCCCTCCCTCGCTTGCCATGGCCTTTAATTTTCCCAAGAATATTTATTTAAGGAGAAACTATCCTGGAATGCACACCTTATCTCGTTTCCCTGCTTAAACTACTTTCAAGATCTGCGAACAAGGAAGTGTAAGAAAGGCGATTTTCCATATTTTGGCAGAAAGGCGGGCCTGAAACTGCTAGCCTATTTCTCCCTCTTCTGTTGTTTGCGTGGAGCAGCCAAATCAGGAACACAGGAATCTGGGCCCTCCGCTGGGGGACAGCAGTGGAATAGCTGCCTTGGTTGATTGGGAGACGGGAGTGCCTTCTGGTCTTGGGAACCCCTCTTGCAAGGCCGACAGAGAAGTTGATGGATGAAGGCACCTGCTCAATGTTTACCTGACCTGGTTAAGTCAATGTCGGGCAATAACTTCCTTGAATGTAATAAGTCAGCTGGGAGGTGGTGGTGGTGCTGTTTCTTCAGAAACACCTTTCAGTTTTTGCATGCTATAGATTTATAAGATTTACATCTCACCTATTATTTAATTGTTACAGTGACCGTCATGACATAAACCAATAAATAACGACAGGTTATTGCAAATCTGTACAGGAACTTATAACCACACCTGAGCCACAACATTTCTCTAGAAGATGGCAAATGACCAGATGACTACCAAGGAATATAAATCTTTCCACCCTCCACCTCTTCAAAGAAAAACAAAGAAAGTCCGGTTGCCTCTTGAAAAAGCACCTTCGGGACAACCAGGACCTGGAGGGCGGAGAATCTCCATGGACATTCAGACAAATGGTTGTCCAACCTCTTCTTAAAATAACTCCAGTGTTGGAGCATCCATCTGAGGAGCTGGACTCCTGCAATGGGTTATTTTGTCAGTGTGGGGATTGCACACCAGTGCAAAAGCCAACATGTGAGATTGGAATTAGGGACTGAGGGGGAGAGGATCCCCTCAGAGGACCTGGTGGGCTGTCCTGAAGTGCCACCTGCCTCCCAGCCCCCAACGCTTGGTCCAAGTGAGAAAAATGAACAGAATAGAATAGAATAGAATAGAATAGAATAGAATAGAATAGAATAGAATAGAATAGAATAGAATAGAATAGAATAGAATAGAATAGAATAGAATAGAATAGAATAGAATAGAATAGAATATATGGAGTGGAATGGAATAGGATAGGATAGAATAGAATAGAATAGAATTGGAAGGGACCTTGGGGGTCTTCTAGTCCAGCCCCCCCCCCCCCCCCGCTGAAGCAGGAGAACCTACACCATCTCAGACAAGTGATTGTCCAGCCTCTTCTTAAAAACCTTCAGTGATAAGAACGCCCACGATTTCTGGAGGCAACTTCTGTTCCACTGGTTGATTGTCCTCACTGTCAGGAAGTTTCTCCTTAGTTCCAGGCTGCTTCTCTCCTTGGTCAGTTTCCAACCATTGTTTCTCGTCCTGCCCTCTGGTGCTTTGGAGAATCCACCTGGGTTTCTGGTTGGTTGGTTAGTTGGTTAGATTTACATCCTAGTTTTCTTCCAGGATTTCAAGGGCGCTTACTGGGAAATCTCTGTTCATTCATGATAAATTAAATGGACACTGTAAGGCAAAACACCATTCTGGATTTTTATAGATGAGGATTGGGCAAGAAGTAATGGATGAAACTAATCAAGGAGAGATCTAACTTAGAACTAAGGAGAAATTTCCTGACAGTGAGAACAATTAATCAGTAGAACAGCTTGTCTCCAAAAGTTGAGGCTTTTAAGGTTAGTGATTTGTTTAGAATGGTATAGGACTCCTGCTTGGGCAGGGGGTTGGACTAGAAGATCTCCAAGGTCCCTTCCATTCTGGCTTGGATGTGTCTGTTCTGCTCTCAGTGCCTGAATTGCTCTACACAGCACTAGCTGGTCCCTACAGTAGACAGGAGGCAGGATATGATTCCCATAGAAGGGAATCTCCGTGGGGTCCTTGGTGCTCTCTGAGCTTGGCGGTTTCCTTGCAGACGTTTCATGACCCAACCAGGGAACATCATCAGTGCTAGAAGGGAGCGGGGCTTGCAGAGAGGAGGAGGAGGAGGAGGAGGAGGAGGAGGAGGAGGAGGACTGTGGAGTCCTTGGTGCTCTCTGAGCTTGGCGGTTTCCTTGCAGACGTTTCGTTACCCGGCCCTGTGACATCGTGGTGTTTGTCTGCATGGAGACAACCAAGCTCAGAGAGCACCAAGGACTCCACTTCCTGCACAGTTGAGGCTGCTGGACTAACTCAGTGGCAAAGCTCCTTTGTGAAAAAGGAAGGATCCCCACAGCTGAACTCAATTCCAGGTGACACCAGACATGTCAAGGTGATACAGGTGTTTTTCCACACTTTGGGTCAATTCTCCATGAAGCTCTATCAGAGTGGTACGTACAGTCCACCTTCCTTTAACTTCTCAAGGAGAGAGATACAGAGGTTGGGCTACGTCCTGCCCCTGTGTAAGGGGGCTTACATGACACCCTCTCTGTTTCTGCACAGTGTAGGTCCTGGGTAGTATTTTTGGTTTCATTTATCTTGATTCCTCCTGGTGGTCAATAGATTAATGATTTGGAAGAGTAAAGTGAATGTAATATGGAGGTCTTCTATGTAGAACAGTGGGTAGTTTCCAAGCTGAGCCATGCTGGGCTCGGACTTCTGGGAGTTGAAGTCCACGAGTCATAAAATATCCCAGGTTGCCTACCTGGACTCTAGACCATTTCCCCTGCTCCCCCCAGACCATTATTCAGCAAATGGCTGGTCCCGGTCCTCTTCTTAAAAACTTCCATGTTGGGAGTATTTACGCTTCTGAGGCATGTGGTTCCACTTGGTTAATTTTTTCTTCACTGTCGGGCAGTTTTCTGGCTCCTTAGTTCTAGTGTTGCTTCTCTCCTTGATCAGTGTTCCATGCCGTTTCTTCTTTCCTGCCTCGGCGCTTTGGGAATAGCTTGACCCTCTTCTTGGGGCCCCCTGAAGACTGGAAGCTTGCCAACCTGTCCCCTGTGCATGGGGCAAGTGCTAGAGAGCAGGAAGGAACGGGAGGCTCTTCCTTGGTCTCCCTGAACTGACCCAAAGGCTCTGGCCACCCCCAGATACCCCCTGCAATCCTCAAGCACGGCTGCAGGGTTTCTCCGTCCGCTGGGCCCTTTTGCCGGTCCTTGAAACCCCCTTAGGAGAGGCTGGCAATGAGGGGGAAGGAGGAAGGAAGGGATGAAGAGAGGGAGATAGGGAAGGAGGGAGGGATGGAGGGAGGGAGGGAGGAAGGAAGGACGAAGAGAGAGAGAGGGAGAGAGGGAAGGAGGGAGGGGGCTGGTAGGAAGTAAGGAAGGGAAGGAAGGAAGTAGGAGGGAGAGGAGGGAAGTAGGTAGGAGGGGAAGAAAGGAAGGAAGGAGGAAGGAAGGAAGGAAGAGGAAGAGAGAAGGAGGAGGGAGGGAGGAAGGAAGGAAGGAAGGAAGTAGGCAGGGAGGGGTAGGGAGGAAGAAAGTAGGAAGGAGGAGAGAGGGAGAGAGGGAAGGAGGGAGGGGTGAGGAGGAAGGAAGGAAGAAGGAAGGAGAGAGGAGAGAAGGGAAGGAGGGAGGGATGGAGTAGGAAGAAGGAAGGAAGGAAGGAGGGGAGGGAGGGAGGCAGGGAGGGGGGAGGAATGAAGAAGGATGAAGAAGTAGACGGGAGGATAGGGAAGGTGAGGAGGGCGGAGGAAGGAGGAGGAAGGAAGGAGAGAGGGAGAGGGGCATAGGAAGGGAGGGAGGGGCAAGGAGGGATGAAGGAAGGAAGGAAGGAAGGCAGGAAGGGAGGGAGGAAGGAAGAAGGAAGGAAAAAGGAAGGAGGGAGGTCGTGCGGTTCGGAGGATGAAGAAGGAAGGTAAAACAGGAAGGAAGGAAGGAAGATAAGGAAGGGGAAGGGAGAGGGAGGAGGGAGGCTGGAGGGAGGGGACGGAAGGACGAGGAAGTAAGGAGGAGGAGAGAGGGAAGGGAGGAAGGACGGAGGGAGGAGAAGGAGGGAGGTGCAGAAGAGGAGTGAGGAAGGAAGGAAGGAGGCATTAAGGAGAGGAGAGAGGGAAAGGAGGGAGTATTGGAGAAGGACGGAGGAAGGGAAGGGAGGGAGGGAGGGAGAAAGGAAAGGAAAAGGAAGGAAGGATAGAAGGAAGAAGGAAGGAAGGAGGGGGGAGGGAGGGATAAAAAGGGAGGGAGTGAGAGGGAGGAGGAGGGGGAGAGAGGGAGGGAGGGAGGGAGGAAAAGGAGGAAGGAAGGAAGGGAGTAGGGAGTGGGGAGAAGGGAAGGAAGGAGGAAGGAAGTGGGAGGGAGAATGTGGGGAAGGGATGGAGGGCGAGAAGAAGGAAGTAGAAGAGAAGTGAGGGAGGAGAAAGAAGGGTGGAATAGGCAGGAATAGGGAGAGAGGGAGGGAGGGAGGGAGGACAGGAAGGAAGGAGAGAGGGAGGAGGGAGTCGGGAGGGAGTGTAAGTAAGTACTTAGGAAAGTAAGGAAAGGAAGGACATGAAACTGACTTTGAAAGAAAGGAAGCATAAGTCAGGAAGGGACGGAAAGGAAGGACGACAATCCCCAGGAAGGAAGGAAGGGAAGGAAGGAGGAAGGAACACCGGAAGTGAAGGAAGGAAGGAAGCCTCCAGGAAGGAAGCAATCGCCTTAAACTGACCCGGGTGAACCTCAGCTACCATGTGTTTACAAGATGCTTTGTGTGTGTGTGTGTGTGTGTGTGTGTGGTGTGTGTGTGTGTTTAGCATACAAAAGGACTGGCACCTAGGTCAAGACTGGCCAACATGTAATCACGGAACTGTTTGTCAACTGGCGTTTTATGAATTTTTTAAAACAATTCTATAGTGCCAATCTTAGCATCACTCACTCTGGACATCTCCTCCAGCTTCATTCTCCCCTCTGCCACTGCAGGGTTGGGGAAGGCAATCCGTCACGAGGAGTGACTGGGTTTGGGTTCCCGCTGGGGACAACAGCCATGGGGGTCTGGGGCGGAGAGGCACGAAAAGCCACCTCCTCACGAAGGCTTTTCCCTCCTGGTCAACCGCGGCGGCATGATGTGGGCCTGGCCTTTGCAGAAGGGGAGGGGCAAATCTCCCCTCCCGCATCGGATGACCAGACTCGGAAGAAGAAATGCTCTTGAGCAGTTTAATTTATCTAATCCTCTGAGCCATTTTTTATTTGGATTTTAATTTTAAAATTTGGAGAGCATTTCGCACTTCGCAGGAGCGTTGATCTCCCCCAATCGCCAGGCGTGGCTACTAAGCGCTGTAGCCTCCAGTTACAGACGGTCAAGTAGTCCTCCCAATTAAGTGGACACTGACGTAGCGGCCTTGCTGCCCGTTGCAGTAGATGGTGGTGATATGGAGCCCCGGCTGGAGTTCAGGATAATCCCGCAGCTGTGGGGCAGAGAGGTCACGTTAGGAGAGCAGCCCTCCTGGCCCCCCACCTGTCGGGCCCCCAAAGCTCACCCTGAGATCACAGCCTCCCCCCCCCCGATCTTCAAGGGCAGCCCCATATTCAGTAGCAGTCCCAGCCTCCATCCTCCTCTGCTGCCTCTGGTGTTGTGCCTCCATTGGCCCTCATATTCGATTAATTGGAAGGGATTCCCCAGGGTTAGGGTTTCTATAACCTATTTGATTTACTCTAGCAAGGAAAATCTCAGCTTTGCTCCCTCGTGCAACAGTTTCTCTAAGTGAAATATAACGATCCTGTCCCCTTATTATTGTGAGGTGCTTGTGCTCTCTGAGCTGGGTGCGTTTTCTTAAAGGTGTTCATTACCAAAAAGTAGTCACATCATCAGGGATGATCAATAGCAAACACCATGCCCTGATGACATTACCTAGTTGGGTCATGAAACAAGAAAAACACCAAGCTCAGAATCCCCCGAGTTCTCTCCTTCCTCCTCCTCACCTCTCCACACACCTCACTCCCTTCTACGCTGATGATGTGTACCTAGTTGGGTCATGAAACGTCTGCAAGAAAAAAACCCAGCTCAGAGAGCACCAAGGACCCCACAGTCCTCCTCTTCCTCTTTCTTTTCTTTTCTCCTCCTCCTCTCTCCCCTTCCCCTTCTCCTTGCAAACCCCACTCTCTCCACAAACCCCCATTCCTGTTTAGCACAGATGATGTTACCTAGTTGGGTCATGAAACGTCGCAAGAAAACTACCCAGCTCAGAGAGGCACCAAGGACCCCACAGTACTTTACCTCCTCCTCCTCCTCCTCCTCCTCCTCCTCCTCCGCCTCCTCCTCCTCCTCCCTCCTCCTCTCCTCCTTCCTCCTCCTCCTCCTCCTCCTCCTCCCTGCTCCTTGCAAACCCCACTCTCTTGTAGCACTGATAATGTTCCCTAGTTGGGTCATGAAATCTCTGCAAGGAGACAACCAAGCTCAGAGAGCACCAAGGAACCCACAGTCCTCCTCCTCCTCCTCCTCCTCCTCCAACACACCCCACTCCCTTCTAGCACAGATGATGTTACCTAGTTGGGCCATGAAATGTCTGCAAACAAAAAACCAATCTCAGAGAACCCCAAGAACCCCAGAGTTTTTCTTCCTCCTGCTCCTCCTGCTCCTCCTGCTCCTCCTCTCTGCAGACCCCCTCCCTTCTAACACTGACGATGTGACCCAGTTGGGTAATGAAACCCTAAGCTGCAAATATTCTCTTCTGTTGCTACCTTTATTTGCCACTTCCCTCTGCTGATTAATTTTTTTACATCTGAGCCTAGCTCAAAACACTTTCGGAGCATCTTTTCCACACCAAGGGCCTCTTTCTGAGGTGCAGTGACCAGAATTTTGTACAAAATCCAAGCAGAGAAAGCACCTTTTCTATCACACCCACGTGGCCTCATATCAGGAGCTTAACCCAGTTCTGAAGGAGCCCGTTGTCTGGATTTCTAACAGAAATGATAGCAAAAATGAACAACCAGGTGGAATTCACACAGACCCCCCCCCCCAAACTAATTGAGACCACAACTTGCTCGATTAAGGGCTGGCCTCAATGCCGCTGTCAGGTCTTTCCCGTCTCTTGGAGAAGCAGGGAGGGAGGTGACCTCCCAATCTCCACATCAAGGGAGTCACGACACCTGGGTCCCCAGGCCAAAGTCAGCACCTCCTACTCAACAGCACCCCAAACTCAGCCACGCTGGCTGTGGATGCTCTGCGGGGGGGGCCCCAAACCCCTGGAGGACCCCAGTTGGGGATGCATTAATGACTCAAGGCAACTCACCGAGGGTTGGACCTGCCGTGGTCCTTCAGAGAGTCTCCTAAGTGGACCTCAGCTTCATAGAGTCTTTCGCCACAGCAGTCGTTGCGGTTTTTCACCAGCACCACAGAGATATTACGAGACTCTCCCAGGTCCACCAACCACCAGGGGTTTTTCTCCTTCTTGGTGTGGGTGCAGGATTTATTGTACCAGTCCCCGTTGCAGTTCCCATCCACGGCTTTGTCTGCTGACCCAACGATGTCATGCTGATGAATGGAAGACTGTTGGGCCGGCTTCCCCAAGGCCAGGTTTCTTCCCTTTACGCCTGCGGGAGAGAACGGAGGAGAAGGTGGCGGGGAGGAGAAGAGGAAGGGGAGGTGCAAAGCCCCCAGGGCCCCCTTTTTGTGGGGACTGTGGGGGGGCGAGTTTTGAAGGCGGAGAAAGGGGTGGAGGGAAGCGAGCAGAGTGCAATGCTCCGTGTCTTTGCTATTGGAGGAGGAACACCCCTCTTGGCCCTCTTCTTCCTCCCTCCCCAAATTGTCCTGAGAAGAACTGGACATCCTCACAATAGATTCAATGCAACCTCAACTGAGTAGCCATTTAGCAGGTTTTTATTCTGACCGGTGAGATTTATCCCTGGGTATAAATACATACATAATGGGTATGGGAGATTGTTCCACTGGAGATCTCGAATTGTAGCCAGTGGGCAGACTCAGGAGAGCAAATGTCCAGTTGGCCCAGCAGAGTCGGCAATTACACCATCCCCACCCCCAGCTTACAGTCTACAGGCTTGATCATAAGCCGTGGTGGTGCAGTGGTTAGAGTGCAGCACTGCAGGCTTCTTCTGCTGACTGCCAGCAGTTTGGCAGTTCGATTCTGACCGGCTCCAGGTTGACTCAGCCTTCCATCCTTCCGAGGTCGTGAGGACCCAGATTGTTGGGGACAATATACTGACCCTGTAAACCACTTAGACAGGGCTGTAAAGCACTGTGAAGCGGGATATAAGTCTATTGCTAAATGCTATTGCTATTGATCTCCCCAATTCTCTCCAAGGGGCTCCTAAATGTTGCATGGTGGGTGTTTGTGGAATAGAAAAATATTAGAAGGTACATCATAGAACGTAGAACCATAGAGCTGGAAGGGACCTTGTAGGTCTTCTAGTCCAGGGGTAGGCCACCTTGGCTCTTTTATGACTCGTGGACTTCAACTCCCAGAATTCCTGAGCCAGCATGGCTCAGCTTGGAAACCTCTCCCTTTCCCCTCAGCATGGCTGGCTCAGGAATTCTGGGAGTTGAAGTCCACGAGTCATGAAGGGGCCAACGTTCCCCACCCCTGTTCTAGTCCAACCCTCTGCTCAAGATAGGAGACCTTATACCATCCTGGTCAAACGGTCGCCCAGTTCTATTTTTCAAAACCTCCAGTTATGGAGCACCCAGAGCTCCAATGAAAACGAAAGGCCCAAGTTCCCAATTTGTTGAGAAACGTACAAGCTGGAGCCCTGGTTTAGATGAGATTAGAACAACAGAGTCGGAAGGGACAGAGTTGTAGGTCATCTAGTCATCCAGCTTCTGAGGAGGTCTCTCAAGGATCCTGCAGCACTTCCTGGCTGTTCTTCTTTTCAAGCCACCGGCTACGGCCCCAAATATGTTGGAGGCTGCTGAATGTCCGTGGGGATTCTCCGTCCTCCAGGTCAGGGTTGTCCCACAGGTGCTTTTGGAAAAGGCAACTGGACTTTTTGTTTTTCCTTGAAGAAGTTGCGCTCGCCATCCAAAATTCCCCTTCAGCGTAATTTGATGAGAAGCAAAACGTCTCTTCAAGGAAGAACAAAAAGTCCACCTTCCTTTTGAAAAAGCTGCTGCTGGTATCTCAAGGGAGACTGGGAGGGGGCTAAGGGGACTTTGAAATGGCCAGGATTACAACTATATCTCTGCACACGCCACACACGCAGGTCTTCTGGCGATTCTTACCTATGGGTAGGGGTCTGCAACTCTGAGCTGCTGCGGGGCCTGCCAAGAGGGTCACGGCCAGCAGACACCCCCAGACGATGCAAGCGATCATCCTGCAAGCGAGGAAGGCAGAGATCAGGAAAGGTGTGGCAGTGCCACGTAGGAACAATGGGCAGCTGGCTTCCCCAATCGGGCCTGGCCCTGGACCCAAAGGGAGGCTGGAGGTACTTCCAAGGTTCTGCCATCCTCCCAGAGGACCATCAAGAGCATTCCTGAAATCGGTCCTCTGACTTTTTCCTCACCTGGCCTTTCTGAATCCCACTGAAAAAAATCAAGGTGGGTTTACTGCAGTCTCTTTCTCATCAGCCCACTTTCTCAGGCCAGGCCATAATTTCCACCCCGCCCTTTTTCAACAGGTCACTTGGCGGCTAGTTTTTCCTTCTTTCCCCGCCACTCACCTTCTTTGGTGGTGTCCAAAGATCTGGACGTCCTCCCTGGAGGGTGAGCAACCACAGCTTCTTTCCACCGACAGGTGCTTCAGCTGAGCCCCGGACCTCCCTCTGGCCAGCCCTGGTTTTATCCCCTTCCTCCCAGGGACGTCCAAGCCAATCAGGAGGAGGCCACCGCAAGAGTTGGCCTGGGTCCCAACTCAGGTGGAGCTTCAGGTTTGCTTTGCCACAAGAACGGTCACCAACTTAGCAAATACGGTCTCCTCTCCTCTATTTTCACCACCATGGTCCCTCCTGAACTGGTGTTGACTCTGCTGCTATGGATGAAACGACACACAGTTTTGTAGCAGGAAACGCTGCATTCCCGCCCAGCTCACGACAAGCCCACAGCAAGCACTAAAATCAGTGAGTGGGCACTAATCAGTTCTAGATCTGAATCTGTCCCCAAATGGGAGGCATAACTTTGGTAAGATTTGAAATGCTCCATTGATTTACTCTCTCTCTCTCTCTCTCTCTCTCTCTCTCTCTCTCTCTCTCTCTCTCTCTCTCTCTCTCTCTCACACACACACACACACACACACACACACACACACACAGAGAGAGAGAGAGAGAGAGAGAGAACACACACACACACACACACACAGAGAGAGAAAGAGAGATTGAATTTTACAAGATCTCTACATATTATGCATAGAATAGGGCCATTATTTCACTGGGGCAATTTGCTTAGCGCTAAAAATAGGTCAAAAACAAAGTCAACTTTTCAAAAATCTTGGATGCATCAGCTGAACCAGGGGGTCTCCAAACCCCCAAACTTGACAACTTTAAGAGTGGTAGGCTTCAACTCTCAGAGTTCCCCAGCCATGCAAACTCACTGGACAAAGCAACTATGCTGGGGAGAGTTAGCGGTGAAAGGAAACCAGACTGCCAAAGAAGTTGGTGTGGCTGAACATCGTCCAAGCTGACCCGGACAGAGCACAGAAAGACTCAAAGAAGGAGCGCAAGATGGGAAGAGGGGGAGAGACTGCCTGGCCCAGAGAATCGCCACGAGTCGGACTCTCCACTGAAGGGGTAACATCACCATCGTCTAATGCTTTGGTAAGGCCACACTTGGAATACGGCATCCAGTTTTGGTCACCACGGTGTAAAAAAGACGTTGAGACTCTAGAAAGAGTGCAGAGAAGGGCAACAAAGATGATTAGGGGACTGGAGGCTAAAACATATCAGGAACGTTTGCTGGAATTGGGTATGTCTAGTTTAAGGAAGAGAAGGACGAGGGGGGACAGGATAGCAGTGCTCCAATATCTCGGGGGCTGCCCCAAAGAAGAGGGAGTCAAGCTATTCTCCAAAGCGCCTGAAGGCAGGACAAGAAGCAACGGATGGAAACTAATCAAGGAGAGAAGCAACCTGGAACTAAGGAGAAACTTCCTGACAGTTAGAACAATTAACCATGGAACAACTTGTCTCCAGAAGCTGTGGAAGCTGTGAATAATAGCAATGGGCAAATTTCTGTCCAGCTTTGTAAGGTCCTAATGTGAACAGAAGAAAAAACTGCAAGCAGAAATCAATCTATTAGGTTTGACAACAAGCTTTTGGCTCCAGCCACTTATTCGGAATATACCTGCAATGTATTCAATTGTTTCTACTCCTACGTAATCAACACAGAAGCGCAGTTCATGCTCTGAAATTGCCAGACTTCCTCGTTAGAAGCATTTTATGAATGCGGGGTTTCGGAGCACGTTCACGTTCATAATGTCCCTAAGTGAAATAATTAACTCATGAGTCTGACAAAAATGCAGGAAGAAATAAAAACCTTTCCAGTGTAACAGATGGGCAAGATTCTCAAGCTGTAATGTTCAAGGGTTATTGCGTATTTGTGCTTTTTGCTCCTGTGGGAAATTTGTAAGCCACGAGCTGCGTTTGAAGCAACGGGAGAGGACTAGAAGACAGTAACTCTTTGCCACATTTCAGCTCACCAAAGATGAAAAAAGAGAAAAGTCTAGAACGAGAAAGAAAGATCTAGAAAGAGTGCAGAGAGCAACAAAGATGATTAGGGGTCTGGAGGCTAAAACATACAAAGAACGGTTGCTGGAATTCGGTAGGGCTAGTTTAAGGAAGAGAAGGACCACAGGTGACATGATAGCAGGGTTCCAGTATCTGAGGGGCTGCCCCAAAGAAGAGGGGGTCAAGCTATCCTCCAAAGCACCTGAAAGCAGGACAAGAAGCAATGGATGGAAACTAACCAAGGAGAGAAGCAACCTGGAACTAAGGAGAAACTTCCTGACAGTTAGAACAATTGATCAGTGGAACAACCTGCCTCCAGAAGCGGTGAATGCTCCAACACTGGAGGTTTTCAAGAAGAGACTGGACAGCCATTTGTCTGAAGTGGTACAGCGTTTCCTGCCTGAGCAGGGGGTTGGACTAGAAGATCTCCAAAGTCCCTTCCAACTTTGTTATTCTGTTAAAGCTGAAGCTCAAGGGTTCTGCTTTTGAAAAAAAAAAATTGTGGATCATAAAAGGTGCTATCAGACTCCTCAGAATTCTCCTTTGAAATTCCGATTTGCCCCATGGTTTCGGGAGTCCTGCATATCAGCCAAAGGCTCCTTTTTCTCTCTCTTCTTCAGAGCCTCTGGCCGGGTCCCTGCGGTGGCTTTGATCAGCCATTCACAAGTCACAGTGACCGGGAGCCGTGAAAGAGCTAGTTCTGCCAGATCAGATGAAGATGATGAGATTTTAGGAAGGAAGGTCTGACACACACACACACACAAAGCCAAACACACACACACACACCAGTCCCTATTCCTACCGTAGTTATCAGAGCAGCCAGAACGTTTTAGAAGCGTTCCCAGATCTGTTTTCCTAAACTCACAAGTCCTGTAGACTTTCAGTTCCAGATCATTAATACTCTTTCACCACTGCTGTCTCCAGCTCTTGTGTGGCTGTCTTGTAAACCTTGACACCCACAAAGAGGAGGGGCTGCCTTTTAATGATAATTGTGTGGGTTGGAAGTGGTGCTGACAAACCATTATTGTTGCAGAAAACCACAGGACTCAGACCACGGAATCAAAAGAAGTTGGTTTATTTGCGCAAAGGTTCAGAGCAAAAATCATAACAACCTCTGAACACCTTCTCATGGAACAACAAGTACGTATATACTCTTCAGAAACAGCAAAACACGGAAATGCAACTTGTTAGCATTGATTGGTTACTTGAATGACAGCCCCCTGTTGCTATGCTAGAATAGCGAAATATCTTGTCCCCCTCTCATGGATCTAGGTTACAGGTATCTTGCCAAAGCATTTCCTGCAGTTCGTTTGTGGTTAGCTACCAGCAAGAGCAAGACATAGAAACGAGACATACTTGCAACAGAGCCTCAAGCTTGACACTCATATGTGACCGACAGATGAACTTGTGGTTTGACATTTTTCACTTCCTTTTTTTGCTTCTTCTAGCTAATACACGCATTTAAGACTCATGTCCTATTTTATGACCTATGTCTTGTTTTATGTCCTGCCTTATTCCCCCCTTTGAGACTCCATTTTAGGTAACAATTGAGTCTCACTTTTACAGTTTCTACTTGAGCATTAGCTTTTTCCCAGCAAGCGAAGATAGCTGAGCAGAAATCGCATATATGGATAGGCATAATATATGGCATGATTAACACTTTAGACTGGCACACATCTTTCTGTTTCCTGCTGCCAGTTCAAGATAGAGGCAGATAGCACCAATAAGAAAAAGCAAAAAATCTATCTCAGAACTCCTCTTCCTCAGGCACGTCCTCCAATCCCCAGGGTCTCATCCGTACATACTCTCCACTGGCTGGATCCTCACTTTCCCTTTGTGGGTCTGAGGTGAACCTATTTTCCAAGGATCCTTCTATCACAACTAATTCCTTTTCAACCCTGATTTCTTTCACTGATCTCATAACTAATTGTCTGATTAAAGGTATTACACAGGGGATGAAGGCTAGTCCTGCTATTCCACATAACAACACAAACAGCATTTGTTTCCTCAATGTCCCCGGAGCCTTCTTCAAGTGTGAGAAGAGTTAATTGGCCATTCTCACAACATTTGGGACTATCGTTCAGGGTCTTATTACTCAACATACCACTTGCAAACATTAGCCAAAGCCATAGAAGACTCACGTTTGACAATCAATGTCAACTTTCTTTTCTTTTCTATCTTACAAGCCCAATATCCCACTCAGTTTCACACTCACAGTCACACCAAAGGGAGCAATTGCAATTATGAAATTACCATATCAGAAAGATGGATGGGATTAGGTGTGATTTGGGAAAGGACAGGGTCAATCTTGGGTGAGCCACACAGCCGAGTCTTATTTGCTAAATATAATGCCCACACTCCCAAGACTCCTACTATACTACAGAGAACCCACTCCCAAGGTGCTTCAAACATAAGTGTCCCCAAGAGATACACACTGACCTTGGTCACAGTCAGTGCTTTTAGGTGCAACACCTGTGTCTTTGGGATTGGGATATTTCCAGAAGAAAAGGTGTCCAATACAACAGGTCACAGTCAGGGTAATCAGAATCACTAAGGCCAGACTCACTGCACCTATGGCTATGTATGGTCGGACTACCATTCCTTGAAATAGATCTAACCTACACCACACACTCCTAACACTTTAACAGATGCTTTCCTTGTTCTTGTCTTCAGCCGTACGTAGAGGGTCAGCTTCCGGAGTGACACCAGTAAGGCCTCTTCTGCCCCATATGTTGCCTGCCCGTTGCCGGTAGGGCAGTTATAGGGGGTGCTTCTTCAATCATACCACTAAAGGGCGGGCCTCGTCCTGTTCTGCCTCCCAATATTCATCAACTGCTGGCTTAACTCGAGTCCAGTGAATCCAAGACTTGGATTCTAACACCTTTACTGCAAGTGGAGAACACATGACCACAGTATACGGGCCCTTCCATTTAGGTTTCAAGTTTTCCCCTTTCCAGTGTTTTACCCATACTTTGTCTCCCACTTGAATATTATGACTGGGGGTACTCAAAAATGGTGGACTGAGGGACACACAATATTGTTGGATTTCTTGTATTTGCTTGTTTAACTCTCCCACCATTTGACTCACCCATGTAGTCCCTAATTGACTTAAGTCCCCTATATGATTTTTCAAGTTATTAGTTATGATAGGGGGTCTTCCAAACATCATTTCAAAAGGAGATAGCCTAATTCCTTTTCGAGAGGTGCATCGCACAGACCAAAGTGCTAGTGGCAATGCATCCACCCACTTAAGGTGAGTTTCAAGGCACACCTTTGTCACCTTTTCCTTTATTGTCCGGTTCATTCTCTCTGCCCTTCCCCCGGATTGAGGATGAAAAGAACAATGGAACCTCCAGTGGGTCCCTAAGGATTTAGCCAGCGTCTGATTTACTTGATGTACAAACTCAGGTCCATTATCTGATGATATGAATGAGGGTATTCCATATCTGGGAATAATCTCCTTGAGCAAGATTCTGGCCACTTCTCGTGCCTGCTTGGTCTTGGTTGGGAAACATTCAGGCCACCCTGAATAATTGCACACTAGGACTAACATTGCTTTATATAGTCCACATTTTGGCATTTCTGTAAAATCAACAACCAATGAATCCATAGGATAATATCCCTTAGGCTGACTTCCTGGCGGAAGAATAGGTCCTTGTCTTGGATTAACCTGGGCACAAATGTTACATCTCTCAATTGCATGGGCACATAGCGAGTGAAGACGATTGATATACACAATACGGTGGAGGGCTTCAGCTAATGCACTCTTTCCCATGTGAGTAGTTGAATGAGTTTTCTTTACCACTGGCCAGGCTAAATTGTCAGGTACAAAAATCCTTCCGTCTGGGAGTACATACCATTCTCCCTGCCTGTATCCTTGCAAATCTACACTTGCCTGTAAGTCTTCTGCTTTAGTATATCTAGGACTCAGTCCTCGTGGCATTTTCAATGCTACGTAAGCTGTCATGTCAGGATAACCTTGGCTGTCTCGGGTTGCTGATAACCTTGCTTCTCTATCAGCTGCTCTATTTCCTTGGGTTACTTCATCTTGTCCCTTTTGATGTCCCTTACAGTGCATGACAGCTACCCCCTTTGGTCCCAAGACTGCTGTTATAAGTCTTTCAATCAGAAGAGGATGTTTAATTTCTTTTCCTGCAGTTGTTAAGAGTCCTCTCTCTCTATAGACTGCAGCATGTACATGTAATGTGAGGAATGCATATTTAGAATCAGTCCAAATGTTTATACTTTCATCTCTTGCTCTTTCCAGTGTTCGTATGAGAGCCCACAGTTCTGCTGCTTGAGCACTTGTGCCTTTTGGGAGTGGCCCACTTTCTATGACTTTATCAAGTGAGACTACTGCATAGCCCGCATATTGTTCTCCTGTTGAGATGAAACTTGACCCATCAGTAAACCAATTGTAGTCCACTGTTTTCAGTGGCACATCAGTTAAATCAGGTCTACATGAGAATTGACTTTCTAACACTTGCATACAGTTATGTTCAATTTTAGGACCTGGTATAGGCAATAGGGTGGCTGGGTTTAGGCCATTTGTCTGCTTTAATGTCACTTGAGGGTTTTGAATGAGGAGAGCTTGATACTTATAAATTCTGGAGTTAGTTATCCATAAATGTCCCTTTGTTTCCAAAACTCCACGAATTGCATGACTGGTATAGATTGTAACTAGTTCTCCAAAAGTCAATTTATTAGCTTCCTCTATCAGGAGAGCTGTGGCTGCCAGAATTTTAAGACAATGTGGCCATCCCTTTGATACTCCATCAAGTTGTTTTGACAAGTAAGCTATGGGTTGTTGCCAACTTCCCTTTTCTTGAGTCAGGACTCCAAGAGCCATATTATTCTTTGAGTCCACATACAAATTGAAAGGTTTCTCGAGGTTGGGAAGTCCCATAACAGGAGCTTGAGATAATGCCAATTTTAAAGCCTCAAAAGCCTGTTTTTGGTCATGCGTCCAAATAAAGGGCTCTCTTTCTCCCCCCTTTGTGGACTCATACAGTGGTTTGGCTACCAGGGCAAAATTCGGTATCCATATTCTACAATATCCTGCTGCTCCTAGAAAACCCCGCAGTTCTCTCCTATTAGTTGGCTCTGCAATTCGGCACACAGCTTCCTTTCTCTCATGTCCTATTGCTCTTTGGCCTTGACTTATACTATAACCTAAATATTTAACCTGGGGTTTCACTAATTGGGCTTTCTCCCTTGAGGCACTGTATCCTTTGTCCATCAACAGATGAAGTAGTTGGTTGGTGTTGTCCCAACAAGTTCTTTTTGTCTGTCCAGTTATTAACACATCATCAACATATTGTAGTAGTACATCTCCTTCCTCACAGGGCTGGAAGTCTTCTAAGTCTGAGGCCAAGGCATTGCCAAAAAGAGTAGGTGAATTTTTAAATCTCTGAGGAAGTCTGGTCCAAGCATATTGTTTTCTCTGGCCTGTTACTGGGTCTTCCCACTCAAAAGCAAACAGCTTCTGACTGTCCTTATGTATTGGGATCATAAAGAAAGCATCTTTCAAATCTACCACAGAGAACCAAACAGCTGATGCTGGAATCAAGCTCAGGAGGGTATATGGGTTAGGCACTACAGTATGTACAGTAACTGTAGCATTATTGACAATACGCAAATCTTGGACTGGTCGAAATGAGCCATCAGGCTTTGGGATGGATAAGATTGGGGTGTTCCAAGGAGATTGAATAGTTGTTAATATGCCTGCCTTTAAGTATTTGGTAATATGATCTTGAATTACTTCTGTAATGGGGCGAGGATAATTTCTCTGCCGGAGATGAATAGGCACTGCCAGAGGCTTCACTTGAATGACTAGTGGTGTATGGTGACCTGCATGTCCTGGCGGATTATCTTCTGCCCATAACTTGTGCACATCAAACTCCTGCCAAGTATCGAGGACTTGAACCTCTTGGGCCACCATTATTCGCCACATCTCATCTGGAGGATGCTTCATTACTAGTGCCATTTCGTCTTTTTCAAATGACAAAGTTGCCCCCATTTTACATAACATGTCTCGACCCAATAAGGGAATGGGACACTCAGGCATATATAGGAATTGGTGTTCAATGTCCCTTCCATTTAGGGAACATCTCAGGGGCTTTAGAAAAGGGTGACAATTTACTGAGTCATCAACTCCCTGTATATTTATGACATCAGCAGAGAAGGGAGCCAATAACTTAGTAACTACAGATCTAGATGCCCCCGTATCTACTAAAAAGGTCACATTATTGCCCCCTATCTTCATTTGGACCAAGGGTTCGGGGGCGGCTTGACTTAAACCCGGTCCCTTTCAGTCCTCAGGCCATTGTTCAGCTGCGGCCAAACCTATGGCCTCCACTTGTTCTTGAAATTGGCCTCGACCTCTTCCTTTGAATCCATATGGACGAAACATTTTTCCTCTTCCTTCTCCCTGGAAATCATATATTTTGACTTCTTGAGTTAAATGTCCACGTCCCTGTTCTATTCTTCCAAGTTCAAACCTTTTAGGACATTCATGTTGCCAATGTCCCTCTTCTTTACACAAAACACACTGATTCCTTCCTAGGGTTCTGGAATTGCCTGACAATGCAGCTGCCAGCAATTCAGCCTTACGTTGCATTTTACCTTCTTTCTTCTTCTCTTCCACCTTCTCTCTATTCACATAAACTTTACGTGCAATTTCCATTAATTGACTCATAGTCATGCCCAATGCCCCTTCTTGTTTCTGAAGTTTCTTTTTAACACCAGGGGCACTTTCCTTTGAATTCCTTGCACTCCTGCCCCCTGAACTTGAATATTGCCATCATCAACATTTGCCGGTTGAATTGGGACCGGTAGTTGCATGCCTTGGGCCATAGGACGATGCACAGGGGCGTATGGAGGAGGATTATCTTCTTCATAGGGTTCAGTCTTTAAGACAGGTTTGGCTTCAGTCTGACTCGTGACCTGAGATCTGGGATTTCTATTCATTCTGGCCACGCAGACCCGCATGAGTTCCACTCTGCATTTGCGAAGCCATTCAGGATTCTGTTTTACTACTACTTGCCACTGGTCAATATATTGGTATTGATCTGGGTGACCATGATCTGGGTCAGTAACAATTTGGTGAACTTTTGAGATTATGTCTAGATTAAAACTACCTTCAGCCTTCCATCCTACATTGAACGTTGGCCATTCATTTTCACAGAATTTCTTTAAGTCTCCTAGATTGGCCTTGGGGTCTCCATAATCTCCACTAAAACCTTTCTTAAAATTCCTCAACATACACTGAAGAGGTGTCCAAGGGACACTTCCTCCACCACCCATTTTCTAAAACACTGCCACTGACCTGTGATGCCGGACGTTCCAACGGTCACCAACAGGAACTGCAATGGCTTAACCACCCACACAACAACTCTTGGGTCTCTTTAGGATGCGCCGATCCCGGACCCAGGGGGGTGATCAGGCCCCCTCTTCCACTCTCAAAATGAGTGGGTCTACAATTCCACAATACTTGCCTGCAGGCGTCTTCTTTTCCAACCAGCTTTGTTTCGTGACTTGTTTTGATTCCGTTCAGGTTCTTGGATCGGTCGGTTGTCCACCAAATACCCCTGCGGTGCCGTCCGCCTCCTTCTGGAGAAATCATCCGTGCCGGCTGAAGGTTTAGCGTGACGGCCCCGCTTGGGCACCGGTCGGTCCGTGCCGTCCTCAGCAAAATATTGCTCCAAGTCCCATCTTGGGTCGCCAGAAAAATGTTGCAGAAAACCACAGGACTCAGACCACGGAATCAAAAGAAGTTGGTTTATTTGCGCAAAGGTTCAGAGCAAAAATCATAACAACCTCTGAACACCTTCTCATGGAACAACAAGTACATATATACTCTTCAGAAACAGCAAAACACGGAAATGTAACTTGTTAGCATTGATTGGTTACTTGAATGACAGCCCCCTGTTGCTATGCTAGAATAGCGAAATATCTTGTCCCCCTCTCATGGATCTAGGTTACAGGTATCTTGCCAAAGCATTTCCTGCAGTTCGTTTGTGGTTAGCTACCAGCAAGAGCAAGACATAGAAACGAGACATACTTGCAACAGAGCCTCAAGCTTGACACTCATATGTGACCGACAGATGAACTTGTGGTTTGACATTTTTCACTTCCTTTTTTTGCTTCTTCTAGCTAATACACGCATTTAAGACTCATGTCCTATTTTATGACCTATGTCTTGTTTTATGTCCTGCCTATATTATTATTTTATATTTTTATTATTATATTGTATATATAATTATATATTAGGATTAATAATTATTATTATTAAGTATTATATTATTGATGTATAATATTATTATTATTATTATTATTATTATTAGTATTAATTATATGATATTCTATTATGAGTATTATCTTTATTCATTAGACATGAACCTCAGTCAACTGAACATTCAAATTGGCTGGCGCTGATGGTTGACACGGGTTGCTACCAGCATCCTAGGTGTCAACCAGGTACCTCCTTAAAATATAAGATGTTCCGAGTAGCGCAGTTTTTTGTAACATTGCTGGAGTTATTGCAGGAAGCTGCAATTTCTTGATGTATTTTGCAAAGTTTTTGGACCTAGTTCCCAGTGTCCCAATGACAATGGGTACCACTGTTACACGTTTCATCCATAATTGCGCAGTTTCGATGGCCAGGTGGCGATATTTTGTTATTTTTTTCAGTTCTTTTTCTTCGACTCTGGCATCTCCTGGTACAGCAATATCAATCAGCTGTACGCTTCGGTTCTCTACAACTGCGATATCTGGCATGTTGTGTTCCAAATGGCGATCTGTCTATATTCGAAAGTCCCACAAGATCTTCACCCTCTCATTCTCAACAACTTTTTCCACCCTATGTTCCCACGACTTTTTGGACACAGGCAAGTCGTATTTTTTACACAATGCCCAATTACACAATAATTGGGCATTATAATTATTATTATTGATCATTGCACAGTCAGCCAGATGTTCAGACTGGATTTGGCATTTTTGTCTACCTATCGAGTCCTTCCCAAGGACCTGGGATAGGCAGATGTGGATGTTTGATGGTATTACAGATATCGTTGCAGGATGGAAGCAGTTCCTAGTAAGGCCGCCTTTTGCAATTGACTGATGGCGAATTTGTCAATGCCGATGATGGTGTTCAAGTGATGCTCCAGTTGTTTTGGGATTGCACCCAAGGCGCTTATTACTATTGGTACTACCCTTGCTTGCTTTTGCCACAGTCTTTTTTTTATTAAAAATTTTCTTTTTAAATTTTATTTTTTTTAAAATTTTTTATCAAATTTAGTATATTATTATTATTATTATTATTATTATTATTATTATTATTATTATTATTATTATTTATTATATTAGTATTATATATTATTATCCATTATTTATTTATATTATTATTATTATTATTATTATTATATTATTATTATTATTATTATTATTATTATTATTATTATTATTATTATTATTATTATTATTATTATTATTATTATTATTATTATTATTATTATTATTATTATTACTATTACTATTATTATTATTTGCCAAAACAGACTAACATGCCTCTCTGACGATCTCACCAAAGAGGCAAAAATTCCCAACAGCCAAACGGAAGAAAGGAAAAAGGTATCCATATTTTCAAAAATGAGGAAAGGAAGATTTAGAGAATGACTGTCCAAGTGATGATCTTCAAAGACATTCAGGGGGGGACACTTTGATTCCCGCAAGGGACGAAGGGCTGCAAAAGTGGACGGAGTTAGCAGAGATGGCTAAATTGACTGCTCTGACTGAAAAAAAGAACACAAACAATTTTGGAAACTGCATCTGGATTTTTGTGGTGCACAAAAATGAAACTTTGGTTTTGGGTTTTATCGATGAGATAGGTTTGTTCTTATAGAAATAGCTAGTTTATATTACTATGTAAAAAGAAAAGGCTGTGGCTGTAGGTATTACCTTATTCTACTGCTCCAAAATAGAGTCAGAAGTCAAGGCTTTTCTTTTTGTTTCCCCTTTAACTTATATAGGATAGGATAGGATAGGATAGGATAGGATAGGATAGGACAGGAAGAGGAAGAGGGAGAGGGAGAGGGAGAGGAAGAGGAGGGGAGGGGAAGAGGAGAGGAGAGGAGAGGAGAGGAGAGGAGAAGAGAAGAGAAGAGAAGAGAAGAGAAGAGAAGAGAAGAGAAGAGAAGAGAAGAGAAGAGAAGAGAAGAGAAGAGAAGAGAAGAGAAGAGAAGAGAAGAAGAGTGGAAGGGATCTTGGAGGTCTTCTAGTCCAACCCCCTGCTCAGGCAAGGAGACCCTATACCATTTCAGACCAATGGTTGTCCAATCTCTTCTTAAAAACCTCCCGTGTTGTAGCACTCACAACTTCGGAAGGCAAGCCGTTCCACTGGTTAATTGTTCTCACTGTCAGGAAATTTCTCCTTAGTTCTAGGTTGCTTCTCTCCTTGGTTAGGACTTTTTCCTCTTTCCCTTCCCTTTCCCTATTTTCCCATTATTTTCATTTTTCTTTGTATTCCTGTATTGTATATTTTAATAAACTAATTTTTTTGGGGGGGGGGAAGAGATATTCCGTGGGTACAACCGATCTGCCCAGTCTGAGTTGGGCATGTGGTTTGTAACCCATCCTCCTTTCCCAGGCACACCTTGGGATCATTCGTCTCCCCACACTGGAGGGATCCCTTCTCCAGCTACCCTAGATTAACTGTGGTTTGACAGCCAACCGTTTCTGTCTTCCCACAAGTTACACCTTTGGCCAGGAGTTACGTCCAGGGTTTCCCCTGGGGTGAAAAGCTACTCACCATTAGCAGCCGGACTTGCTACTCAGTCCTCGGCTCCAGAAGTCCCATCCCCCCCCCAGCCTCGATTAGCCTGAATTTATTTGGCCTTTATCTCCTCCCATCACCCAAGCTTTGGTCTCTCAAGCATGGCTCACTAGAGACACCCCAAGCCCGTCTTTCTGCTTTCCACTTCACTGGACTAAACAGACACCCCGAAGTCACAGAGGCACAGAGACCCAGCTTGGTTAAAAGGAGGTTGGAAAGGGGGCAGGGAGGGGGGTTGGAGAGAGCCAGCAAGGGGAGGGAAGGTCCTTGGAGAAGATCTTCCCCCGAGCCCCCCTCTCCCCTTGCTGGCTCTCTCACCAACCGTGGCCTCCCTCTCCTTGAGGACTGGTGGGGTGGAGAGAGATAGCTGTGGGATGGAAGGGTGCCAACCAGCTCGTTCTTCGCCAGGCTCTGCCCTCCGCTTGGGTCGGCTGTTCCTCTCTGCGCCTCGGCTGGGCTTCTTTTCTCTGCCAGCAGTCGGGGGTTGACTCCGAAGAAAGATGGGCCCCTTGGTGCTCTCCGAGGTTGCAAACCCCCCTCCCTACTAGCACTGATGGCGTTACCTGGTTGGGTCATGAAACGTCCGCAAAGAAACAACCAGGCTCAGAGAGCAACAAGCACTTTACAGTCCTCCTCCTCCTCCTCCTCTCCGCAACCCTAACCCCCTTCAAGCACTGATGATGTTATCTAGTAGGGCAGTGATGGCGAACCTTTTAGAGACCGAGTGCCCAAACTGCAACTCAAAACCCACTTATTTATCGCAAAGTGCCAACAGGGCAGTTTAATCTGAATACTGAGGTTTTTGTTTTAAAAAAAACACAACTCATGCATTAACATCTTTTGTCTTAAAAGAAAAGCACAATAACAAAGCTTTCAATGATACAAAAAACTTTTTACTGAAAGGTAAAAGTTTGCATTTGGCATGCTTTTGAACAATTAATGTGATTTTTGCTGTTGTATGCATGCTGATAATTTGTCTAATCTTGGCTTATACTTTGTAAGTTTGAAAGCAACACATGCAGCACTCGGGTCATCTGTTCGTCTGTTTCTGGTGTCAGATTGGATATAATTCAAAGCTGAAAACAGCACACTCGCTCCGGAGGCTTGTTTTGGCTAGGAAGGGGCTTGAGAAATGGCTTTTTCCTGCGAAAACTTAGCCAAAGAGTGAGGCGCGCGTGCCCACAGACAGGGCTCCAAGTGCCCCCTCTGGCATGCATGCCATAGGTTCACCACCACTGTAGTAGGGTAATGAAAAGTCTTCAAGAAAACAACCAAGCACAGAGGGCATCATGAACCCCACAATCCTTCTCCTTCTCCTTCTCCTTCCCCTTCTCTTTTTCCTTCTTCTTCTTCTCCTTCTCCTCCCATCTTTCTCCTTTTCCTCTTCCTTCTATCTTTCTCCTTCTCCTTCCCCTTCTCCTCTTCCTTCCATCTTTCCTTCTCCCTCTCCTCCCATCTTTCTCCTTCTCTTCCTTCCATCCTTCTCCTCTTCCTCCTCCTCCTTCATCTCCTCCTCTTCCTCCTCTTCCTTCCCCTCCCCTCCACCTCCTCCTCCTCCTTATATTTCTCTGCCAGACCCATTGGCTTCAGGCCCATTTCCCCCCTCCCCCTGGACCAGTAATATGAAGAACAATTTCCAAAACCGGTCAAGCCCACCACTGCAAGTGATCCCTTTTTGCTTCTTTGTTTGAAGGCAAACAAAATAATATCTTCAAGTAATCCAGAGGGATTCTGTCAAGATCATGTGAGGTACTAACGCCACTCTATAAAGCCTTAGTAAGACCACACCTAGAATACTGCAATCAGCTTTGGTCCCCACACTATAAGAAAGATATTGAGACTCTAGAAAAAGGGCAGAGAAGAGCAACAAAGATGATGAGGGGACTGGAGACTAAAACCTGTAAAGAACGGTTGCAGGAACGGGGCCTGGCTAGTCTAGTGAAGAGAAGGACCAGGGGTGACAGGATAGCAGTCTTCCAATATTGGAGAGGCTGTCATGGAGAGGAGGGGGTCAACCTATTTTCCAAAGCACCTGAAGGCCAGAGAAGGAACAACGGATGGAAACTGATCAAGGAGAGATTCAGTTTGGAAATAAGGAGGAATTTTCTGACGGTGAGAACAATCCACCCATGGAACAGAAGTTGCCTTCAGAAGTTGTGGGAGCTTCATCCCTGGAGGCTTTCAAGAAGAGACTGGACTGCCATTTATCAGAAATGGTGTAAGGTCTCCTGCTTGGGTGGACTAGATGACCTCCAAGGTCCCTTCCAACTCCGTTATTCTAAGAGTATTCTAATTCATGAAGGAAACTCTTTTCTTATCCTGGAAGGAAACTGGAATGGAAAAGCAAAATATTGCAGCTGAATAGAGGACTATGGAAACGTGAGGATGCTGGCCCTTTCTGCTCAGAGAGCTGCTGGCACATTGTGCTCCCAAACGCTGGGAACATCTGGACCATCTGGCAGAACGTAGACAACCAGTGATTGTGAGGCCGTAAGCCGAATTCTGAGATGGGGAGAAGAACACCCAGAAATAAGAGCTTCTGATTGGTTGAAGGGAGAGAGAGGCAGCGGAGGGAATAGACCCCGTTAATCCTCTCAATAAAAATACCCAGAAAGAACATTACTCATAAATTTAATAGCCTTTGTTGCCTTTACACAAATACTGCATTTATGGGAAATAAACCAGCTCCGTGGGAATTCCTCTGACTGGAAGGCAAATCGGGCACCGTGGCTGCTCTTTCATTCATGATCAGGGAAGACTCAACCATTCATTGCTAGTGATGTGCTTGGCCTGGGAACCCTTCAGCTGGAGCGCATGTCCAGGATGCATGTATGAACGCATGTATGTATGTGATGAGCGTGTTCTGCAACTCCCTTCCATTGGGTTCAGTTAAGGATCAATGTATTTCACCAGAAAATAGAATTACAGAATTACAGGTTAACCGAGTAGGGCAGGGCCTTAGAGGTCATCTAGTCCAACCCCCTGCTCAAGCAGGAGACCCACCATTTCAGACAAATGGCTGTCCAGTCTCTTCTTAAAAATCTCCAGTGATGAAGCACCCACAACTTCTGGAGGCAAGCTCTGGTTAATTGTTCTCACTGGCAGGAAATTTCTCCTTATTTCCAGGTTGGTTCTCTCCTTGATTAGTTTCCATCTGTTGCTTCTTGTTTTTGCCTTCTGGTGCTTTGAAGAATAGGTTTGACCCTCCCCTTCTCTGTTATTGTTGTTGTTGTTAGTTGCGAAGTCACTTCCAACCCATCGTGACCCCATGGACAACGTTCCTCCAGGCCCTCCTGTCCTCTACCATCTTCTGGAGTCCATTGAAGCTCACGCCTACTGCTTCAGTGACTCCATCCAGCCACCTCCTTCTCTGTCGTCCCCTTCTTCTCTTGCCCTCAATCTTTCCCAGCATCAGGCTCTTCTCCAGTGAGTCCTTCCTTCTCATTAGGTGGCCAAAGTACTTGAGTTTCAGCTTCAGGATCTGGCCTTCTAAATAAATAAATAAATAACCTTTATTGTCATTTTTTATATTGTGGGCACAATGGCACACATAAAATAATGAAATTTAGTTGCCCGCTCTCAAAGTGAAACATATACATGACACACACCTAAACATACTATGTACAACATAGATATAGACCCACATCCCTACATATACATAGCAAATAAATATTAAATACTGTCCATCTTGAATATATAACGCAAGGAGGAAGTTTGAGAGTTCGCAAGGTTAATGCTGTATGGAATGAAACTATGGCTGAATCTGGATGTTCTGCTACGGATACCACGAAGCCTCCTCCCAGAAGGTAACAGGGAAAACAGGTTGTGGAGAGGATGTGTAGTGTCCCAGAAAATCTTGCGGGCTCTGCTCAAGCAACGCTTCTGTGCTATGTCCTGGATGGTAGGGAGGGAACTGCCAATGATCTTTTCGGCCATCCTCACCACTCTCTGCACTGCCTTCCTGTCTGAAGCAGTGATGCCTCCAAACCAGACTGTGATGCTGTATGACAGGATGCTCTCGATTGTCCCCCTGTAGAAAGTGGTCAGGACAGGGGAAGGAAGATGTGCTTTTCTCATGCGGCGCAGAAAATGCAGGCGCTGCTGTGCCCGCTTCACCAGTTTCTCACTGTTTAGCGACCAAGTCAGCCTACTCGTTAGCTGCACACCCAGGAATTTGATGCTGGTAACCCTCTCCACAGGAGAATCATTAATGCACAGAGAAGTGTGGCTGTGCCTGCCTTTACTGAAATCAACAATGATCTCTTTGGTTTTTCTTGTATTTAAAACTAGGCTGTTTTCTTTACACCAGTTCACCAACCCCTCAACCTCCTTGCAGTAAGCTTCCACCTTGTCATCCTGAATCAGGCCCACTACTGTTGTATCATCTGCGAACTTCACAATATGGTTGGTGGCAAACCTAGCACAGCAGTCATGGGTCAACAGGGTGAACAGCAGCGGACTTAAGACGCAGCCCTGAGGAGAACCTGTGCTCAAGAAAATGGTATTTGAGGTATTTGTTCCAACTCGCACATATTGGGGCCTGTTGGTAAGAAAATCCAGAATCCAGTTGCACAAAGGAGTGTTTAAGCCTAAAAGGCCCAGTTTGTCTACTAGATGCTGGGGAATGATTGTGTTAAACGCCGAACTGAAGTCGACAAACAGCAAACCCACATGAGTATTTCTTTCCTCCAAGTGCTTCAGGCTCAGATGGAGAACGGAAGAAATAGCATCCTCCGTAGAGCGATTTGGTCGGTAGGCAAACTGAAGCGGGTCAAATGCTGGCGGGAGGCTAGATACAATAGTGTCTTTTATCAGCTTCTCAAAGCATTTCATGATGGTGGATGTCAGTGCAACCGGACGGTAATCATTGAGGCCTGTGATTGTGGACTTTTTTGGCACTGGCAAGATGATGGCCATCTTAAAACACGATGGGACCACTGCCTGCTGCAATGAGAGGTTAAAAATATCAGTGAGAACACAAGCCAGCTCCTCTGCGCAATCCCTGAGGACACGTCCAGGGATGTTATCTGGGCCTGCTGCTTTCCGAATGTTAACTGTCTGCAGTGTTTTCCGGACAGAGGTGACATCAAAGCTAGGCACTTGCTCATCAGGATGGGGCACAGCTTTCCTAGCAGGAGTACTATTTGATGCCTCAAATCTACCAAAGAATGCATTCAGTTTGTTTAGGAAGTCTGTGTCATCCTTACATCTCGATGGAGCCACCTTGTAATCCGTAATGGCCTGGATTCCTTGCCACATTTGCCTGGTGTTTGTTTGGTCCTGAAAAAAGTTCTGAATTTTCTGGCAATGGGCTTGCTTTGCACCTTTTACGGCACTTTTCAGATTTGCTCTGGCTGTTCTAAGTGCCAGCATGTCCCCAGATTTAAAAGCCACATTCCGTGCTTTCAGCATCTTGCGGACCTCATAAGTCAGCCACGGTTTTTCATTCGCCCTCACAACAAAGCTTTTCAGGACACAGACATCTTCTATGCACTTTTGGATATATGCAGACACCGTGGTGGCATACTCCTCAACATTTGTATGTTGGTTATCAGTAGCTGCTTCCTTAAACATGCCCCAATCTGTACATTCAAAGCAGTCTAAAGAGCAGTCGGGGTTGATCTCCTCCAGGACTGACCGGTTGGATCGCCTTGCAGTCCAGGGGACTCGCAGGAGTCTTCTCCAGCACCAGAGTTCAAAGGCCTCAATTCTACAGCCCCTCAAATATTGGAAGACTGCTATCATGTTACCCCTAATCCTTTTCATTAGACATACCCAATTCCTACAACCGTTCTTCATATATTTTATCCTCCAGTCCTGATTGTATTTGTTGCTCTTCTCTGCCCTATTTCTAGAGTCTCAACATCTTTTTTACATTGTGGCAATCAAAGCTGGATGTGGTACTCCAAATGGGGTCTTACCAAGGCAGCATAAAGAGGCATTAACACTTCACATGACCTTGATACTCCCTGTTGATGTAGCCTAAGACTGTGGTGGTTTTTGGTATGAATCTCAAATGAGCAGATGCAAGTTAATTTGTTTATTTATTAAATTTTCATGCTGCCCATCTCCCCTACGAGGTGACCCTGGGCGATTTGAAATACCATTAAAATACGATGGGGTGCTCATGAATGCCTTCATATCCACACGAGGAACATGTGAGCGATCTAAAGCAAGGTTCAGCTGGGTTCACACCTACTGTCCAAAGAGCAAATGTTTGGCATTATTAAGAGAAGAAAGGAAATAAAACACACAATACAGCAATGCCCTTGTATAAATATGGGGTTAGCTCACCCCTGGAGAATAGTGTGCCCCGGCCCCCACACCCAAAAACACGTTTTGGTCAGCTGGGAAAGATCCAAAATCTGAGAGCAAAACATTTAAGGGACTTACGTAGCTCTGCTACAGAGATACATCTTGCGTAGTTTGGAATGAAGGTAGGTAGACGTAGCAGCAATATGGAAAATAATATTTCTCCCTCTCTTACACTATCAGAATTCAGATTTCGCCATTAAAGTATCTATCAGCACATGTGTATCACTCACCATGATACAAAATGATGTTGAAACTCTAGAAAGCATGCAGAGAAGAGCAACGAAGATGATAAAGGTCTGGAGGCAAAATTGTATGATGAATGATTGGGCAAGCTAGGTATGCCCAGTCTAGAGAAAAGAAGGACTAGGGGTGATATGACAGCAGGATTCCAGTATTTGAGGGGCTGCCACAAAGAAGAGGGAGTCAAGCTATTCTCCAAAGCCCCTGAAGGCAGGACAAGAAGCAACGGATGGAAACTCATCAAGGCCAACTTTTTAAAAGGCTTGTGTGCTTGGCGTGCCGAGCAGCCTGTCCCCCAAAAAGCAGCTGCCCCAAAGAGGACCTGTGTTCCAAGCCAGGGGACCCCCTGACTATTGGTCAGAAACAGGGCCTAAGCCTAACCCCGCCAGCTGCGAAAGGACACAAGAAAGCGTTCCTTGAATCAGGAGTTTTATTAGAGAGCCATTCCCAGGCCAGCTCCTGGTCACCTTCTGGATGCTCTCTAGCAGCCCTTCTCCACTCGGGAGCCGTAGACCTCCAGCTCACAGAGGGTCAGGTACTCTGCTCGGCCAGGGATGACCACTGTCACGTAGCGCCCTCGTAGTCCACCACAGCAGATAATGCTGAGGGAGCCAGCGCTGCCATTGGAGATGGTGCCACAGCTGCAGGGATAAAAGCTCAATTTACTCAGGATTAGCGTTAGGGTTAAAGGCGTCAGTCTTCAATCAGAATAGAGCTGGAAGGGGCCATGGAGGTCTTCTAGTCCAACCCCCTGCTCAAGTGCCTGTCCACTCTCTTCTTGAGAGCACCCACAACTTCTGGAGACAAGCCGTGCCACTGGTTCATTGTTCTCACTGTCAGGAAGTTTCTCCTTCAGTCGGTGTTTAGCCATGCTGGCTACATGACCACGGAAGCGTCTTCGGACATTGCTGGCTCCCTTGGCTAAAAAAGGGAGGTGAGCACCGCCCCTTAGAGTTGGACATGACTGGACAGGGGAAGCCTTGACCTTTACTTGACCTAAAGGACCACTAAATAAGCTCCCAAACTCAGCGACTGCGACAGAAAGATCCCACCAGCGAATCCTTCCCTTCCCCCACCTGTCAGTCAGAACTGGAGAAGCTTCTCGGATGACAAATGAAACCTTTTCAAGGGAAAGAAAACCAAGACAGTCCAGTTGTCTTTTGGGAAAAGCCCCTTTGGGGAATCTCCTGGAGGAGTGACGACTGGCTGAGGAGTGGTCCTTGAAGCACCGTTCCCCCTCGATCTGACCTCTAGGAAAAGGGACTGCAACCCCCAGAATGCTGAGCCTGCAGGTGGGATGGGGGGAATGCCAGGTTGGAGAAGCCCGGCCTGGTAATGTCCATGGCTCAACCTTCCCTTCTAAGCTTTTTCTTTGAGAATTCTTTGGGCTGGAAATAATTGGACAGATCCCAGGTGGTGGCTTGACCAGGGGCGGGTTCATTTAAAATAAGGCAAGATGGTGGCTCTGTGAGGGAGCCCCGCCCCCTTTTCACACCTCCCACACGTGCCACACATGCAGAAAAGGGCTGGCAGGTCATCCACGCAGGGATGGCTGCCAGTTCTCCTTCTGGGCTCCCCCTGGGCCCCGTTGCGAAGAAAGCAGCTCTGCCCCCCACTTTGTCTTGGGTTGAGGCTCCTTACATTGGATTGCACTTGCCGTGGTTGACCCCACACGCTCCCACGCGGATCTGGGCCCCCTTGAGCCGCCCAGAGCAGCACTCCTGGCGATTCTTCACCACCACGGCCGAGATGGCGTAGGAGGCACCCAGATCCAGGCTCCACCAGGGCTCTTCCTCTGCCAGGGTATGGCTGCAGGAGCCGTGACGCCAGTCTCCATTGCGGTTGCCATCTACGGCGCTCTCCGCTTGGCTGTACACGGTGCCCCACTGGGGGTAGGTGGAGGACTGAGTGGCAGGCTGGCCCCTGGCCCAGTTCCTGGCTGGGAGGCAAAGGGAGACATGGATTGAGGTCTTAGCTGACCATCCATTCCTTAGACTGAGAGTGAAGAATGAGGAGGAGGAGGAGGAGGAGGAGGAGGAGGAGGAGGAGAGCCAGAAATCCCCTTTCAACTTCATGCCCCAACATTATTGACCTTTATTGACCCCATGTCAAAGAAGACCCTTCCTCTCCCTTTCTTAAGGTCTTGGATGGTTCCTGCCCCTCTTCCTCCAAGCTCTGATGCAAGACCTCTGGAGGGGGCTGCAGAGGAGAGGAAAGCGAGACCCCAGGGAAGACATTGGAGCAGAGGAAGAGCTTCCTAGAGAGGTCCTGGAGGAGGAGGAGGAGGAATAAGCCAACGCAAGAGGGATCCAGGATCCTCAAGTGAGGAGTCCACATTCCCAAGACCCAAAGGTGAGGCAACCTGGCAGTGGTGTGGCAGGGAGGGACCCTGGAAGAGCCCGTGGGAGCTACATTGGGGTTTCCTCTGGACCCCCTGCAATTCGGTCAGCCTGCAATCCCCTGATGGCCTCTGCCTGGAGAAAGAGGGCAGGACCCATGGCAGGACGGCACTCCGATGGCCGTCCTACGAACCGGATGGAGGTGGGCATGGCCTCAGAGGCACCTGTCCCCAGGTGGGGATGGTGCACAAAATTAGCCCAACATAGATGGAGGGCAGGAGGCTGGGGTGGGGGTGGGGGGAATCAGAGGAGGGGACAACCAGAACTGAGGCTTGGGATAAGCAGAGACCGAAGGCTCCAATGTCCCCTTCTCCCTCCCAGCCAGAATAAACAGAATTGGAAGGTACCTTGGAGGTCTTCTAGACCAACCCCCTGCTGAAGCGGAAGACCCTAAACCATTTCAGACAAGTAGCTATCCAGTCTTTTTTTAAAAAAAATCTCCAGTGTTGGAGCATTCACCGCTTCTGGAGGCAGGTTGTTCCAGAGATTAATTGTTCTAACTGTCAGGAAATTTCTCCTTAGTTCTAGGCTGCTTCTCTCCTTGGTTAGTTTCCATCCATCTTGTCCTGCCTTCAGGTGCTTTGGAGAATGAGTTGATCCCCCCCCCTTCTTTGTGGCAGCCCCTCCAGTATTGGAAGCCTGCTATCATGTCCCCCCTCGTCCTTCTCTGTGTTAGACTAGACATGTCTTCCCTCTCGTTAGGACCCTCCAAAGTTCTTCTGGCTCTTCCAAAAGAAGAATTAGATGTTCTTCAAGCCAGGACATTCCCTGCCCCAAGCCAGCTCCCTCCCGACTTTTGTGCCGAACCTCCCCACAACAGAGCTTCCCCCTTTCCCCCCTTCTTACCCCCTGGAGGAGGCAGGCAGCTCAGGGCCCCCTTCAGCCCTTCCACCAGACCCACAGCCAGCAGCCAGCTCCAGAGCCTAGGCATCCTCTGTGCAGGGAGGGCAGAGAGCCGCCCGAAGCAGCCCAGGCGGGTCATGAAAGGGGAAGCACGTGGGGTGCTGGAGGGGGTCCAGAGGGCACTTTGCCCCAGACTTCTGGGTCCCAGCCGGCGCTTGGCTGGCTTCGCCCTCAGGGACGGTGTTGATGTTATCCATCCAGTTGTGTCCAACGCTCGGAGGAACTTAAGCGCTCCGGGAGGCAGGATCCTGCAGATCTTCGGGACACCTCCTGCTCAGAAGACGTAGGAGGTCCCCTTGGAAGGTTCGGGACCAGGGTCCCCCCCCCCCACGGCCCTTGGATCTCTGCCGGCTCCCCCATCCTACGACGAGAGTCTCCCCCCCCATGGACGACTCCGTGGGGAGCAGCAGAAAGCCACTTCAGCTGACCTGAAGCCCTACGGTCAGGCGGATGCCTTGCTTGGCCGCTGGACCCTGTTCTTCTGCTCTCAGAGTGACCACAGCTGGACAGAGTACAGAGTGTCCTCAACTTATGACCGTTCATTTAGTGACCGCTCAAAGTTACAACGGCACTGAAAAAATGGGCTTATGACCATTTTTCTCCCTTACGACCGTTGCAGCCTCCCTCTGGTCACGGGATCAAAATTCGGAGGCTTGGCAACTGGCATGTACTTGTGACAGTTGCAGCATCCCAGAGGGGTCACGCGATCCCCTTTTGCAACCTTCCGAGGAGCAAAATCCACGGGGAAGCCGGATTCGCTTAACGACCATGTTACTAGCTTAAAAACTGCAGTGATATTCACTTCACAATTGTGGCAAGAAAGGTCGTAAAATGGAGCAAAACTCACTTAACAACTGTCTGGCTTAGCAGCAGAAATTTTGGGCTCAATTGTGGTTGTAAATTGAGGACTCCCTGTACAGTGACTGCAATTAAGGGGCTCATTTTTCAGCCTGGTGCATGACTAGATGACCTCCAAGGTCCCTTCCAATTCTGTTATTCTGTTAATTACTATTTAGTGTTTGTTGCCCGTAAATTAAGGTACACATTTATCAAACCAACTGAGCTGTTCCACTGGTTGATTGTTCTCACTGTCAGGAAGTTTCTCCTTAGTTCTAGGTTGCTTCTCTCCTTGGTGAGTTTCCATCCATTGCTTCTTGTCCCGCCTTCAGGCGCTTTGGAGAATAGCTTGACTCCCTCTTCTTTGGGGCAGCCCCTCAGATACTGGAAGACTGCTATCCTGTCCCCCGTCCTTCTCTTCGTTAAACTAGACATACCCAATTCCAGCAACCGTTCCTTATATGTTTCAGCCTCCAGTCCTTTAATCATCTTCGTTGCTCTTCTCTGCACTCTTTCTAGAGTCTCAACGTCTTTTTTTACATCGTGGTGACCAAAACTGGACGCTGTATTCCAAGTGTGGCCTTGCTAGTGCGATACAAAATGGTATTACCACTTGTTGTGATCCTGATGCTCTCCCTCTGTTGATGCAGCCTGTCTAAATCCACCAGGGATCTGGGACTTCCTGCCAGGAAAACAGTACAGCTCCTTGCCCTCCCATCTCCCTCCCAGGACCAGCCTGGCTACGGTCTTCTCCTCCTTGGAAAAGAGATCCCAAGAGGTCCGAGGAGCCATCAGATCCACAGATACTCTGAGAAGATGCAGCAGGAAACATATTCACACTCTTGGGGAACTTTAGAGGTTGAAGAGGAAGCAAAGAGCAGGGCCTGCACCAGTTCAAGCCCCTCGTTTGGGGCTGTGGTTGAGGTCACCAGATGTGCAAGAATCAGGACTTTGTATCTCTCTCAAACCTGAGATGGTAGAAGGAGGAAAGAGGGAGGAGGGAGGAGGGAGGAGGGAGGGAGGAGGAAGAAGAAAGAGGAGAGGAGGAGAAGGAGGAGGGGGGAGGAGGAAGAAGAGGAGGAGGAAGAAGCAGGAGGAGAAAGGGGGAGATGGAAGATGGAAGAAGAAGAAGAAGAAGGAAGAAGAAGGAAGAAGAAGAAGAAGGAAGAAGAAGAAGAGAAGAAGAAGAAGAAGAAGAAGAAGAAGAAGAAGATGGAAGAAGAAGAAGAGAAGAAGAAGAAGAAGAGAAGAGAAGAAGAGGAGGAGGAGGAGGAGGAGAGGAGGAGAGGAGGAGGAGGAGGAGGAGAAGGAGGAAGGAGGAGAAGGAGGAGAAGGAGAAGAAGAAGGAGAAGGAGAAGGAGAAGGAGAAGAAGGAGAAGGAGGAGAAGAAGAAGAAGAAGGAGAAGGAGAAGGAGAAGAAGAAGAAGAAGAAGAAGAAGAAGAAGAAGAAGAAGAAGAAGAAGAAGAAGAAGAAGAAGAAGAAGAAGAAGAAGAAGAAGAAGAAGCAGCAGCAGCAGCAGCTCTGGCATTGGGGCAACCCCTGGTCACCTCAGGACCAACTGACTCCCATCACGGGGGGGTGGGGGGGAGTCTTCTCCAAATTAACACCTACCGAACTATAGCTGAACTATAACTCCCGTCTCCCCCAGCCAGGCCACCGATGGGAGCTGCAAGGCAAGGCCTCTGGAAGACCACAGGGCCAGGCTCTGCCGCAACAATGAGATCCGGATGGGCTTCTGTCGGCCGGGGCAGCGATGCGGCTCGGCTCTCTGGCAGGAGAAGGTTGGAAGAGCGCCCGGCGGGCCAGGTGCCCGGAGGGCTGATCGTATCTTGCCGAGAGAAGACAAAGAGCGGGGAAAGAACTTCACGGCCTCTGGTGCGCTTTCAAAGGAAGCATTGTCTGTGGCCAGGACAGGGGCAGAATTGACCCACCGTGAGGAGAGAGTTTGCAGGGATTAAAAACAATGACCGGCGGTCCGCTGCCTTCCCCATCCTGATGGCCCAAGGCTCCCGTCTGCTCTCTGGGGCGACTTCTCCCAACGAGGCCCACGCTGAAGCCACTTCTCTGCGGGGTTTAACTCCCTCTCCCGATTCGGGAGTGGCTCAGCCTGGACTTAACAGAGCCGGGAGGGGCACCTCGGATCCCTTCCTGGATCCCTTTGTGGAAGACGAAAAGATTGGCTATTGTTCTTCTGTGCCCAGGTGAACTAAATCAGGCCTCATGGGAAAGGATCGAACCAAAGTCTGGGCTATGCTTCATTTTGCAGTTTGCAACTGTACTTTACTTAATACGATTTTGCTAAGCTTGCTTGTTTCAAATATATTTAGAACGTAAGGACTGGAACTGTAAGAAATAGGGAACTGAAAGTAGCTGATGGATGTTTGACTTTTCAGTCAGTTAAATCTCTTTTTCGGCCCATTTTGCCTGATGAAAAAAAAGCTGCCTAATAATTGTGCACACCTTGATATCGTGTGTTGGCCACACCCTCCCCTCGTGACACAAATACACATCACCTGATATGCTTATATGTACTAAGCCAGGGGTGGGCAACCTTGGCTCTTTTATGACTGGTGGACTTCAACTCCCAGAATTCCTGAGCCAGCCTGGCTCAGCTTGGAAACCTCTCCCTTTCCCCTCAGCATGGCTGGCTCAGGAATTCTGGGAGTTGAAGTCCACCAGTCATAAAAGAGCCAAGGTTGCCTACCCCTGGACTAGGCCTTCAGGTTTATACAGCTTGCAGGTGGACAATATGCATGAAAATGATGACATGGTCAAAATCCTTGCCTAATAATTGTGCCCATGATGTAAAGACCCCCCCCCCCGAAAGGTCCCCTTCCAGCCCTGTGACTCTCTAAGTGTGGCCAAGATGGCTCCTGAAATGAAAGGCTCTCAGACCCAGCCTGATCAGCCCACCCTCCTTCCTCCTTTGGGTTTATCACCCACCGTGTGTCCCCAGAAGGCCCAAACCACGTGTGGCATCTGCACCCTGACAGAGACAGGATTCAACCTATGGATCAAGCATCCCAAAGATGCTTTTCCAAGAGTCAACTGGACTGCCCTTGTCTGAAAACGTTTCGCTTCTCATCCAAGAAGCTTCTTCAGCTCTGACTGGACGGTGGGGAATGGGAAGATCTGTACATTGGGGAAACGAACTTCATTAATGTATGGCACAAAGCCATCAGGACACGATTCAGCACCTCCATCTTCCTTTCAAAGACAAAGGCCGCTCTTTCGAAGGCAGCAAAGTCCACATTTTGGACAGGGAGGACCGCTGGTGTGAAAGAGGGGCCCAAGAGGCCATCTGGGTCTAAATTAAACGTCCCTCCTTCAACAGAGGTCATCATCTATCTCCAGTCTACAACACAAGTCCTTTCAGCAGTTCCAAGAAGGCTCCACACCCATTTGCACCACTCAGGTGACCCGGAGGACACAGGTAAAC
Organism: Azemiops feae; assembly: GCA_023970755.1. Classification (NCBI taxonomy): domain Eukaryota; kingdom Metazoa; phylum Chordata; class Lepidosauria; order Squamata; family Viperidae; genus Azemiops; species Azemiops feae. The sequence goes on along the minus strand of JALGBA010004119.1, from coordinate 360,996 downwards.
CTCCAGGTGGCCTCAACAACTCTCTAAAAGAAGGCAAATGACCAGCTGTCTGCAAGGAGTATAAATCCTTCCATTCCCCACCCTCCAGTCAGAGCTGAAGAAGCTTCTTGGATGGGAAGCGAAACGTCTTCAAAGAAAAACAAGGAAGTCCAGTTGCCTCCTGAAAAAAGCACCTTTGGGATGCTTGATCTTTGGGATAACTGCGACCTGGATGACTGAGAATCTCCATAGATATTGATCAAGCCGTCTTTATTGATCCTCTGCACCCCCCTTTCACATTCACAGAAACGAGAGGGGGGGGCTCTGGCCCTTTCTTCCCTCAGGGCACAATGTTCATCTCGGAAGGCTTCAGGGCTACCTCGGCCGGGCAGCCTCTCCTGATGGTGTCTCTGAAGGCCACGTGGATTGCAACGTTCCCTGAGCCAGCAAGACCCCCTCGCCAGGTCCATGAAAGCGGAACCGAGAACACGAAGGAACATCTGCACTGGGGGCCAAGTTAGAAGGCAGGACTGGCTGAGCCTCTGAATGTGGAGAGGTCAACAAGCCAACCCCACGGGGGACAGCAACTTGGCTCGATGACCCCCAATCGCTCAAGGTAGCTGGTGGCCAGAGCTGCCAGGTCTTGCTCGGTGGGAGAGGTCCATCTGTAGATCCTTGAGGGTCCATTCGTGGTCAGGCCTGGCTGGTGATCTTCTCAGAGGCTCATCTGTGCTCCGAGCATTCCCCAGTCTTTGCTTTCATCGGTGGAGGGGGACAAGGGCGGGGCTGGGGGCACTCATGAACCCTGAAGGTGGGATGAAGCTTAGAGGGTCATCCCCCTCAGCCCACCCACTGCCCCAGCCTTTCCACAGCCGGCCTTCCTGGACCAGAGCCAGGCTACGGCTGCAGACGGGAGTATTCCTGGGTGAACTTGGCGTGGAATTGGCTCAGCTTCTGCAGGAGGGTCTCCAGCTTCTCCTCCGGAGGCAAGATGGTCATTCTGGGATGGAGAGAGCGAGAAGAGAACCGTGTGGGAAGGAAGGGAGGGAGGAAGGAAGGAAGGAAGGAAGGAAGGAAGGAAGGAAGGAAGGAAGGAAGGAAGGAAGGGGAGGGAGGGAGGGAGGGAGGGGAGGGAGGGAGGGAGGGAGGGAGGAGGGAGGAGGGAGGGAGGGCAGGAGATTATGGAGGATGGATGGAAGGAAGGAGATTATGGAGGGAGGGAGGAAGGAAGGAAGGAAGGAAGGAAGGAAGGAAGGAAGGAAGGAAGGAAGGAAGGAGGCTATAAGAGTACAGGTAGTCCTCAACTTATAACCATTCATTTAGTGACCTTTTGAAGTTACAACCGCACTAAAAAAGGGGCTTTTGACCGTTTTTCACACCTACAACCATCCCAGCACCCCGGGATGGAGACCACAGAAGCCCCCCCCCCCCAGGAAGGGCGGAAGAGGGCTTACCTGAAGTGGAAGGTGCCTTCTCTCTGGCCGAAGCCACTGCCGGGCACCACGCAGATGCCCGTCTCCTCCAGCAGTCTGAGGCAGAAGAACATGTCCGGCGCCTGGCCCTGGGCCTGCAGGAGGAGACCCGGGGGGGGAGGAACCGGGTTCAATAGCGTTTCGGCTCCAGTGCTCGGTCCCGTATCTTTTACGGCTCAAGCATTGGAGCGAAGGGAAGAGCGGGACGCGAACTCATTACAAACAAGGTTGCAGGGGGACTCAAAATAGCAACAGGTCTACCGAAAAGGTGCTTTTTCAAGAGACAACTGGATGTTGGTCCCCCCTTTCCCTTTGCAGAGTCCCCTTTATTTGCATATCGGCCCCCAACAATCTGGGTCCTCATTTTACCGACCTCGGAAGTCAACTTTGAGCCGGTCAGGATCGAACTCCCGGCAGCAGGCAGAATTAGTCTGCAATGTTGTGCTCCAACCACTGCACCACCCAGTCAAAACCACACCCTTGAAGCCCCTTCCCCTTGTAACACTTGGATCGTGCAGCAGCCATCTTGACTTTTTTGACCCTTGTGAGCACGTAGCCTTGTGTCCCACCCTCACTGAGCGGAAGGTGGGGCCGGACCTTGCCCACCTGACCCGGCCCTTCCCTCCCTCCCTCATTCTCTGGGGTCCTTTCCCAGCCAGCCAGGCAAGCAAGCTCCTCCTCCCTGCAGGTGCACATCCACCTGCGCCCCCCCCCCCATCTCTGCAAAGGCCGGACCTGCGGAGTGCCCGTCTTACCTTTGCTTCCTGCACAGCTCGAGCGGGCAGTTCAATCCGGGGGAACGCATACATGGCGCCCTGCACGGGGTTGCAGTGGATCCCGGGGGCCCGGTTGAAGATCTCCTCGGTCAGCCGGGCCTTCCTGGCCAGAGCACCCAGGACAGCCGCCTTTTCCTGCAGGCAGGTAGACGGACAGGTGAGGAGGGCGCACAATCGCTCTTAGCCCAGCCACCACGCTGGTGTTTAAGGCCCACTGCCCAACACGCACATTGGATTCAGCCGCTCCAGGGCCCCCTTTGTAGCAGTGTGTTGGGGGAACCCAACTAATGGCAGCCTAGTTAGCTAAACCAGGACTGTCCAGTCTGGCAACTTTAAGACTGGTGCGCTTCAGTTCCAAGAATGATGTTACCTACTTGGGTCATGAAACAACTGCAAGGAAATAACCAAGCTCAGAGGGCATAAGGACACCAAAGTTGTCCTCATCCTCTCCTTCCTCCTCCTTCCTCCTCCTCCTCCTCCTCCTCCCTGCAAACCCCCCTCCCTTCCAGCACTGATGACGTTCCCTAGGTGGGTCATGAAACGTCTGCAAGAAAACCACCAAGCCCAGAGAGCAACAAGGACCTTACAGTCCTCCTCCTCCTCCTCCTCCTCCTAACCAAAAAGTCTCCCCCATTCTCTTCGTCATTTTGCATGCATGCATTTAACTAATTTCTATGGCCTTTCAATCATAATCAGATCTGGGCAGCTAGCGAAGACATTAAAAAACAATCCAAATTAAATCAAAGGAATTAAGTGTCCTGGATGATGGGCCAAGAGCCCCCCCCAGGACGAGGGAACATCTCCCGTTCCAGGCACACGGGATGAGCTCTCCTGTCCTCCTGGCTCCGTTTCTGGACAAAATGTTCTGGTTTCTCCCTTTTGGGTCGAATGTTCCCCTAGCAGGGGTCCAGCCCTTGGCTGGGGAGACCCGGAGGTGGGGGGGGACCCTCTTTCTCCAGACGCTGCCGTGCCAAAGGAACACCCAGCAAAGCAGAAAAGGTGCCCAGCTTCAGCTGACAGTCACGGCTGCCATCTTGACTTTTTTGCCCCCCCCTGCATGGTGGAGGATGCAGGGAGGTGGTCAAAAAAGGCAAGATGGCAGCCGCAAGCCCTGCGTTGTTGTTTTTTTATCATGTGGGCTTCCCTCCGTGTAAGAGCTGCTTTGACCCAGGTGAAGAGACGCAGATTTCAAAGAAGAGTTCAAATCTCACACCGTGCATCACACAGGGGGTCCCTGACTTACAACTATTCATTTAGTGACCGTTCAAAGTTACAACATCGCTGAAAAAAATGACTTATGACCGTTTTTCACACTTGCAGCATCCCCAGAGTCACGGGATCAAAATTCAGACACTTGGCCACTGACTCATATTTACGACGGTCGCAGCGTCCCGGGGGGGTCACGTGATCCCCTTTTGAGACCTTCTGACAAGCAAAGTCCACGGGGGAAGCTAGATTCACTTAACAACCACGTTAGTAACTTAAAAAGTGTAGTGATTTACTTAACAACTGTCGCAAGGAAGGTCGTAAAATGAGGCAAATGTCTCGCTTAGCAACATAAATTTGGGCTCCGTTGTGTGTGTGCCACTATCCCCGTTCTCATGCCCTCTAGATCTGTGGGTTGACAATATCCACAATCCTCAGAAGATGCTAGATGGGCATGATGGGTTTTGTAGTTCACAGACCTGGAAGGTCTAGGACTCAGAAGGGCCAACATAAAAAACACCATACAGGTAAGTCCTCGACTTACGGCCACGATTGGAATCAGAATGTCCATTGCTAAGCAAAGTGGTCGTTAAGCGAGTCGCACCCAATTTTACCACCTTCTCTTTTTTGCCACGGTTGTTAAGCAAAGCGCTGCAGTTGTTTTAAGTGAATCGTGGATGACTTCGCTTGTCCAAAGTCAGCTGGGAAGGGACACTGGAGCTTTTGCGAATCCGTGCCGGTTGCCAAGCAGCCGAGTTTTGATCGCGCGTGGATGGATGCCGCGACGGTCATAAGTGCGAGGACTTGTGTCACCTCACTCTTGTCAGAGCTGTTGTCGTAACTCTGAACGGTTGCTAAACAAAAGGCCGTAAATTGAGGTCGACCTTCCATGGCATCCAGCAGAAGTTCTGGATTTTTCAGCCTCTTCGTGAAACCCGTTCCCCGGGCTCGGTGAGGATGGGGGCACCCCACTGCCCCGCCCCATTTGCCCCCCTGCCCCTCCTGAGCTCACCTGGCTGAACTGCTGGTAGGAGGGGTCTCCTGGCTGGGGCCGGTTGACCACGGCGTCCAGGAGAATCTGGCCCGTCACTGGTGGGCATAAGCGGACCGAGACCAGCTTGGTCAGCTGTTGCTGGACCGCCGGGTCCATATTAATCACCTCCATGTAGCCTCCACGGAAGCCACACCTGGCAAGGTAAGGGAAGAGGGTCTCAGAGGCAGGTCCTGCCCTTCCCTGTCCCACCAGCAGGGGGCGGCAGAGTCAAGGAGGAGAGCCTAAGGTGCTTTTTCCAAAAGGAAAATGGACTTTCTCAGGGTTTTTTTTGTTTGTTTGTTTCTTTGAAAACTTTTCGCTTCTCATCCAAGAAGCTTCTTCAGTCCTAACCGAAGAAACCGCTTGGATGTTAGAACTGAAGAAGCTTCTGGGATGAGAAGTGAAACGTCTTCAAAGAAAAACAAGAAAGTCCAGTTGCTTCCTGAAAAAAGCACCTTTGGGATAACGATGACCCGGATGATGGGGAATCTCCACTGACACTGAACTTTCTTGGTTGTTGTTTTTTCTTTGAAAACTTTTCGCTTCTCATCCCAAAAGCTTCATCACTTCTAACATCCAAGAGGTTTCTTCGGCTAGAACTGAAGGAGCTTCTTGGGTGGGAAGCAAAATGTTTTCAAAGAAAAAGCAAGAACGTCCACTTATCTTTTGTCCAATTCTCAGGTGATGGCCATTCTCACTGAAGAAGCTAGAACTGAAGAAGCTTCCTGGCTGAGAAGCAAAATGTTTTCACAGAGGAGAAAAAAAAACCAAGAAAGTCCAGTTGCCGTTTGGAAAAAGCCCTTTTGGGACAAACCATGACCGGGATGACGGAAAATTTCCAGAGACCTCAAGAAGGAAAAAATTCAGAGAAGAGCAACTAAGATGATCCAAGGCCTGGAGACTAAAACATATGAAGAACGGCTGCAGGACTTGGGTTTGGCCAGTCTAAAGAAAAGAAGAAATAGGGGAGACATGATAGCAGTTATTCCAGTATCTGAGGGGCTGCCACAAAGAAGAGGGGGGGGGGTCACGTTATTCACCAAAGCACCTGAAGGCAAGGACAAGAAACAAAAGATGGAAACTGACCAAAGAGAGAAGCAACCTGGAATTAAGGAGAAACTTCCTGACAGTGAGGACAATCAACCAGTGGAACAGAAGTTGCCTCCAGAAATCGTGGGCGTTCTTATCACTGAAGGTTTTTAAGAAGAGGCTAGACAGTCACTTGTGTGAGATGGTATAGGTTCTCCTGCTTGAGCAGGGGGCTGGACAAGAAGACCTCCAAGGTCCCTTCCAGATTCTATTTCTATTCTATTTCTATTCTATTTCTATTCTATTTCTATTCTATTTCTATTCTATTTCTATTCTATTTCTATTCTATTCTATTCTATTCTATTCTATTCTATTCTATTCCTATTCTATTCTATTCTATTCTATTCTATTCTATTCTATTCTATTCTATTCTATTCTATTCTATTCTATTCTATTCTATTCTATTCTATTCTATTCTATTCTATTCTGGAAAGCCAACGCAGCCCGTGCTACTCACTCGCCCATGAAGCCCTTGGAAATGGAGTGGAAGGAGGCCAGCTGCAGGCTCTCCGAATACTTGGGGCCCATCTCAAAAAGCACCTTCTTGAAGGAGTGGAACTTGGAGCCCTCGGCGTAGACGTTGTCCTGGTAGACCTGGTGAGGGGGAAAAAACCAGGTGGCTGGGAGGCAGCGGGGGAAGCCCAGCTGGGCAGGGGGAATGTGAACCCACTTAAGTCCCGGGCTTTTTTCCAGATGTTTTTGATTCCAGTTCTCCTCATCCCTGACCCTGCTGATTGGATCTGGTGGGTCCCCAACATCTGCAGGGCATCCCATTCAGGAAGACGTGAGCCAGGACAGAGGGCCAGGAGCACGGGTGATGCGTCTCCTCCTGCCTCAAGGGCCCCACCCTGCAAAGGGAAGAGTTGGGGGGGCAAATGGCTCAGCTTTGGGGGACAGGAGAGAATTCCAAGACTGTACCTCATCAGCCATGAGGAAGAGATGCTCTTCCCAAGCAAAGTGGATGACCTCCTGGATGCATTTGCGGCTTTGGACCTGACCTGCAGAGGGAAGGAGAAGGGAGGGGAGAGGTTCACTGAAGGAAGCCCTCTCAGAGAAGGACCCCGGGGCTCGGAACAAGCCCCCAGGCCCCGGGGAGCGGAGAAGGGAAAGGACCCCCCCCCCAAATCAGTCTCTGCCAAGGGGTCAGCTTAATGGTCAAGCAGCCAAGCGCTGAGTCTTCTGAAGAAAGGCCTCCGCCCACAAAAGGAGAGGATCTGTTGCACAGGGCTGAAGGGCAGGGCCCCTGCTGCTTTTGGTGCTGGTTGCTTTCTGGGTCACATCATCAGTGCTAGAAGGTGGTGGAGTTTGTAGGGAGGAGGAGGAGGAGGAGGGGCAGGGGAATGGGGAGGGGGAGGGGAGGACTGTAGGGTCCTTGGTGCTCTCCGAGCTGGGTGCTTTTGTTGCAAATGTTTCATTAACTAACTAGTTAACATCATCAGTGCTAGAGGGGAATGGAGTTTGCAGGGAGGAGGAGGAGGAGCAGGAGGAGGAAGAGGAGGAGGAGGAGGAGGAGGAAGGAGGAGGAGGATGAGGAGGAGGAGAGGGAGGAGAGGAGGAAGAGGAAGAGGAGGAGGAGGAGGAGGAAGAGAAGGAGGAGGAGGAGGAGGACTAGGGTCCTTGGTGCTCTCTGAGCTGGGTGCTTTTGTTGCAAATATTTCATTAACTAACTAACATCATCAGTGCTAGAGGGGAATGGAGTTTGCAGGGAGGAGGAGGAGGAGGGGCAGGGGAATGGGGAGGGGGAGGGGAGGACTAGGGTCCTTGGTGCTCTCTGAGCTGGGTGCTTTTGTTGCAAATGTTTCATTAACTAACTAGTTAACATCATCAGTGCTAGAGGGGAATGGAGTTTGCAGCCTTGACCACTTTAAGACGTGGACTTGAGCTGGCTGAGGAATTCTGGGAGCTCAAGTCCACAAGTCTTAAAAGTGGTCAAGGCTGCAGACCCCTGACCTAAACTAGTAATGAAACACCTGCCAGAAAACTTCCACACTCCACCCGCCCCCAGGACCCCCCCCCAAGGCCTGTCCCACCCAGGTCAGCCCTCGCCTCACCCAGACCTTTTCAAGAGCGGCAGCAGCTCCTGAGTTTGGATGACCTTGGTGGGGGTTTTTTAAAGGCACATGAATTTCCAAGCGGGCTTTGATAACATTCCCTCGAGAGGCTCTTGAATAAACTTGGCTCCGAGGCTGTTTACAGAGTCGCCTGTGCTGAACTTGGCGCTGACGGGCTCCGTTCTGCTTCTCCTCCGTCTCACCGGACGGCAGAGGCCAAGAGCGGGGGGGCTCCTGTCAGCCCACCCCTTCCGTCCCGAGACGGGGGGGCTCTCCTGGGCCCACGGGGAAAGCAAGGGGGAAGTCAAGAACCACGAGGAATTTTGGTTACTAAATTTAAGACATATGGAAATTACCAGAAAATAAGAATATTATATTGTATTACTAATTAGCAGATGTAAGATGGCGAGAGCTCAAATAGATATTATCAAATAGATGTATTCTGAACATTAGATCTCGTGATGAATTGTCATAAAAGGGAATTGGGGTTATTTAAAATTTGGAAATTATAAATATCCAACGTGAAATATAAATATTAAGGGGAAACCAAACATTGGGAGAAATTAATCAGGACGTTGATTGTCTAAAAAGATTGAATGTTAAAACAACTAGGACATGTATAAGCTAAAAATTATTGATAAATGCAAGAAAGTTATTTTTTATTTAATCGATATAATAAGAATTGTACTAATTTAAAGATGAGACAGTAAACACTAAGGGGAAAAGAGGGGAAACACTTAATGTAATAGTTTGAGATCTGTACTAAAGATATTTGTATGTTATGGAATTATTGATCAACTCAGCCGCCATGTTGCTTTTCCAATACTTAAATGTAAAAATAGAAAACCAATAAAATTTTCTTTAAAAAAAAAAAAAGAATCACGAGGTTGTGCTGGGATGGCCAGAAGGGGGTCTTACAAGCTAGATTTTCCACCCCGCTAACCTAGTTACAGGTAGTCCTCGACTTACGACTAACATTAAACTCAACATTTCTGTCGCTAAGGCAGTCGTTCAGTGAGCTTCACCCCATGTGACGACCTTCCTTGCCACAGTTGTTAAGTGAATCACTGCAGTTAACACGGTTGTTAAGTGAATCTGGCTTGCCCATTCTCAGAAGGTCGCGAAAGGGGATCACGTGACTCCAGGACGCTGAGATCGTCATAAGTACGAGTCAGTTGCCAAGCGCCCAAATTTGGATCACGTCGCCATGGGGAGACGGCAACGGTCATGTGAAAGATGATCAATAAGTCACTATTTTCAGCCATTAGATCAGGGGTCTTCAAACTCAGCCCTTTTATGACTTGCGGACTTCAACTCCCAGAATTCCTCAGCCAGGCACGCGTGCCTGGCTGAGGAATTCTGGGAGTTGAAGTCCGCAAGTCATAAAAGGGCCGAGTTTGAAGACCCCTGTCTTAAAGCATCCTGGCTGAGGAATTCTGGGAGTTGAAGTCCGCAAGTCATAAAAGGGCCAAGTTTGAAGACTCCTGCACTAGATTGAATGATTGTTAAGTCAAGGGCTACCTGTACTTGAAATCATGGTTCAGTTGCCTTGTTTGCAAATGTAGCCCACCATGGTTTGTTTGTGGTCCAAGGTAGTGTGTGTGAACTCAGGCAGGATTTGTGTTGTGCGAACAAAGCTGACACACCTGGTGTCTTCTGGGCTTACTCTGAGATATTATATCCCTGTTTTGCTACTCTTGAAAGTTCCCACTTTCATCCCCTCAAAGTTCCTGTGGTCTTGTGGACCTCCTTGGAGCGGAAGAGAAGGAAAGGGAGACTCAAAACCTTCCAGGAAAGGCAGCCCCCTACCCCTGCTGGGAGGGGGACAGTCTGTGAGGTCCTAGTTCCCTTGACTGTCCCCCCCTTCCAGCCCGAGACCTTCCTAACAACGAGGTCTGGACTTCTGCAAGACCAACAGAGACAAGAACCAGGTAAGGTGTTCCTCAGAAGCTGGTGGCTCTTGGACCATAGACAGGTGGGCCCTCCAGGGAGAAACTGTGGCCCCAGTTGCCACGTTTTTGGAAAAGAGCCTTCGACATCACTCCAGCAAGGCCTAGCCAAGGCTGCCACCAAGTCCCTGCAGGTCGGAGAACCTCCCAGGAGACCTTCGTCAGCAGAACCTTCAGGGGAGGCCCACAAGCTCCTTTCCCCCAAAAGGTGGACCTTACGAGTGGCTTGACACCATTTATGGGGTCTTGAGAGGCGCCCTCTTGATCTGCCACGCAGTGGGACCGTACCTGTGGGATTGCCCGGGTTGATGACACAGAGGACCCGCGGTTGGCAATGTCTCCGAGCCTGGACTAACGCCCTCCGCAGCTCCTCGATGTCCAGAGCCCAGCAATTGTCCTCATCCAGGAAGTAGTTGATCTGCTGCGCGTTGAGTTCGGCCAGCGTCGCTGAGTAGAGCGGGTATTGGGGGATGGGGATCATCACGCCTGTCCGGGAGGACCCCTCCCCCGAGACCAGCAGCTTCAGGATGGTCTAAGGGAGAAACCCAGAGGGGGTTAACAACACCAGCAGCGGCTCAGAACGGTGGCTGGAATTGGGGATGTCTAGTCTAATGAAAAGAAGGACGTGGGGGGACGTGATAGCAGTGCTCCAATCTCTCAGGGGCTGCCCCAAAGAAGAGGGGGTCAAGCCATTCTCCAAGGCGCCTGAGGGCAGGACAAGAAGCAACGGATGGAGACTCATCAAGGAGAGAAGCAACCTAGAACTAAGGAGAAACTTCCTGACAGAACAATTAGCCAGTGGAACAACCTGCCTCCAGAAGTTGTGAATGCTCCAACACTGGAGGTTTTTAAGAGATTGGACATTTGTTTGTCTGAAATGGTTTAGGGTCCCTTGCTTGAGCAGGGGGTTGGACTAGAAGACCTCCAAGGTCCCTTCCAAAATTCTGTTATTCTGTTAAGGCCCCCAGTCCCCCACCAGCTCTTTGTAGCCAAGGGACAGAGGGGTCCCTGGTATTCTCTGAGCTTGCTTGTTTTCTTGCAGACGTTTCATGACCCGACTAGGTAACGTCATCAGTGCTAATAAGGAGTGCTGTTTGCCGTCAGTTTATATTCTGATGTCTGGCCTGTCTGGGGGGGTGGAGGTGGGGGGAGAAGACTTAGGAATTCGTTGGTTGGGCTGTTTACTAATGGCTCTGTGGCTGTTCCTTGATTGGGGTGTTGCTTACTTGATGGTTGGTCAAGAATGGAATGGAATGGAATGGAATGGAATAGAACAGAACAGAGTTTAGAATAGAATAGAATAACAGAAGGAGAATAAAAATAGAATAGAATAGAATAGAATAGAATAGAATAGAATAGAATAGAATAGAATAGAATAGAATAGAATAGAATAGAATAGAATAGAATAGAATAGAAGCTGGAAGGGACCTTGGAGGTCTTCTAGTCCAGCCCCCTGCCCAAGCAGGAGACCCTTGACCAGTTCAGACAAGTGACTGTCCAGCCTCCTTTTAAAAATCTCCAGTGATGGAGCATCCATGATTTCTGCTGGCAAGGAGTTCCACTGGTTAATTGTCCTCACTGTCAGGAAGTTTCTCCTTAATTCCAGGTTGCTTCTCTCTGATCAGTTTCCAACCACTGTTTCTTGTCCTGCCCTCTGGTGCTTTTTTGAAAATGAAGTGAGGTGGGGGCGGGGCGTTCTGGTGTCAATCAAGACAGGAGACGGCTTGGCAGCCCCCTCCAGCCTTAGCAGCCCTCACCCCCCCCCCGCCTGGGGGTCCTGGGCAATGCCATCGCCCTCCTTTGGCTGCCCCACTTCTCCCAGGAGATGAGAGTGCCAGGAGCAGAGACAAAGGGGGCTTTGTGCGGTTGTTGCCATGCCCGGCGCTGTCCCTGGCGAGGCGAGGCGTGAAGGGGTCCTGCCAGGGGAGGGCATGGGGGGGGAGCTAGCAGGAGGCCCCACAGGTGCCTCCTTGTCAGTGGCAACTCGGCTCTTTTGTGCAACTGGAGAAATCAAACGGTGGCTCCTTTGGAAAGAGGAGGAGGGGGAGGGGGGAGGAGGAAGAGGAGGGTGGACGAGGGGGAGGAGGAGGAAGAGGAGGAGGAAGAGAGGAGGAGGAGGGGGGACAAGGGGGAGGAGGAGGAGGGACAGGAGAAGGAAGAGGAGGGGGAGGAGAAGGAGGAGACAGCAACAAAGACCTTACAGACCTCCTCCTCCTCCTCCTCCCTGCAAACCCCACTCCCTTCTAGCACTGATGATGTTACCTAGTTGGGTCATGAAACGTCTGCAAGAAAACCACCAAGCTCAGAGAGCACCAGGGACCCCACAGTCCTTTCTTCCTCCTCCTCCTCCTCCTCCTCCTCCTCCTCCTCCTCCTCTCCACACACCTCACTCCCTTCTAGCACTGATGATATTCCCTAGTTGGGTCATGAAACATCTGCAAGAAAACCACCAAGTTCAGAGAGCACCAAGGACCCCCCAGAGAAATCTCTGTGTCCTTCATCCTGGTGCCATCTGAATTCACATCCTCCCCCCCCCCACTTTCCACAGTGGGTCCCCTGGGCTTGGGCTCCTTACCACAACGGCGCTGCTGGCCCCCGTCGACAGGTAGATATTCTCCGGGTTGGAGGGAATCTCCCCATCTCGGCGTTGGATGAAGGCAGCCACATCCTGACGGATGAGCTCGATCCCAGGACTGGCACTGTAGGACCCTGAAGGGGGGAGAAGGCAGGAAGAGAAAATGGGTGGGGGGGCGACGAGGAGGAGGAGGAGGACTCGGCTCTGCAGCCCAGACTGGTCTTTTTTTGGGGGGGGTGAAGGGGTTTAACGAGAGGAAGGGGAGTTTGCTGGTCCGAGCATCAACGGATGGCGCGACAGCTATTTATTATTTCCTTTTATTTATAAAATAAAGGCAACTCTGGACAGCCTCTAAATCTTATATATAAGGTAACTCTGGGGGGGGGGCACGCCATGCTCAAGGCCGGTGGGCCTGGGGAGCCCCCAAATGAGGCCCCAGTGTCATCCTGGCCTAATTGCTGGGATCACGCGTGACGCCTACGGGGGTCCCTCACCCCTCCTCGCCCTCCTTCAGACCCCTTGCAAAGGGGAGGGTCCGAGGCTTGGGGTTCAGTCTAGCCACCCCCACCCCAGGTCTCCAGAAGATGCTTAATCCAGAGCAGCCCAAGAGGGCCACCCACAGCCGGTGGCTTTGCATGCCCCCCCCCCCCATATAGAGGGGCCAGCAGCCAGGGGAAGCCCCCTCCCCATCTGAAAGAGGCATCTTTCTTTGCTCCAGAGCAGGGGTCTCCAACCGTGGCAACTTTAAGACTTGTGGACCTCAACTCCCAGAATTCCCCAGCCAGCGCATGCTGGCTGGGGAATTCTGGGAGTTGAAGTCCACAAGTCTTAAAGTTCCCAGGGTTGGAGACCCCTGCCCAGGTCACCAAGGAGGTCATCATATCATCCACCTTGACCAGCCAGCACCACCTGCTGAAATCTGGACCTTTCCTCAATTTACAAACAGTTCGTTTAGTGACTGTTCAAAGTTACAACGGCCCTGGGGAAAAAAAAGGATTTATGACCGTTTTTCCCCACTTACGGCCGTTGCAACATCCTCACCGTCCCACGATCAAAATTCCGACGCTTGGCAACTGACTCACATTTATGACGTGTTACAGCGTCACGGGGCCATGCAAAGTCCCCTTTTGTGACCTTCTGATAATGGGGAAGTGGGATTCACTTAACAACCGTGTTCCTCACTTAACAACTTGCAGGGGTTCGCTTGACAACCAGGGCAAGAAAGGTGGTAAAACGGGGCAAAACTCACTGAACCACTGGACGGAAATTTGGGCTCCGTTGTTGGGACGTAAAGCGAGGACTACTTATACTTCCATGGAAACAGAGATCAAGTTTGTTTGGAGGGATGAAAGTGGAGGGTCCGGCTCTTCCCGGGGGGGGGGCTCTCAGAGGCTCAGGTGAGGCTCCTGCCCAGGTGGGTCTTCCTAGGACCCCTTTTAAGGGAGGGAGGGAAGGAGGGACCCCCCCAGGGATGTCCAGACACTCACCAATGCTCTGCCCTCCGCACGCGGCCAGGAGTCGCCGGGCTTTCTGCTTTGCGTCTTCGGGAAAATCGGGGGAATTCAGGAGGTCGGGATACATGCAGAGGGCGCTGACCTGTGGGGGGGGCAATTAGGGTGATGCTGCAGCCTCCCCACCGCCTTGCCATCCCCCCCACTTCCCCCCCTCCCCAGGTCTCACACCCGTGGGCTCTCTGCACAGAGTCCCTCTGTTCCTCGTTCTGTCCTCCCCCCCCCGGCAAATGGGGCTAAGCCTGACCAGGGGAGGGTCTCTCCCCCTCCCCCGCCTCCTGGTCATACCTGGCGCACGAAAGTGATGGGCTTCTGCCCCATAGCTTGCGCGTCCCCAATGTTGGCTGCAATCACTTCCACGAAGGGCTTCTTGACCCCCTGGGAGGAAGAGATGAAGACAAAGGTAGCTTTTATTGCCACTTCCCTGTACTGTCAGTCCTCGACTTACGACAGTTCATTTAGTGACCGTTTGAAGTTACAACGGGATGGGAAAAAGTGACCTACGGCCGCTTTCCACACTTACGACCGGCGCAGCGTCCCCAGGGTCACGTCGTCAAAATTCAGACACCTGGCAACTGACTCCTATTTATGACGGTCTCAGTGTTCTGGGGTCACGTGATCCCCTTTTGCGACCTCCTGACAAGCGAATTCAAGGGGGAGGCCGGATTCATTTAACGACCGTGTTGCAACTGAACAACTGCCGTGATTCTGTGGCAAGAAAGGGGGTCAAACGGGCCCAAACTCCCTTAAGAACTGTCTTGCTTAGCAACGGAAATCTTGGGCTGAGGTGTGGATGTATGTTGAGGACTAGCTGTACTGGAGAATTCTAGTTTTGCTGGCTGGGGAATTCTGGGAGTTGTAGTCCACAAGTCTTAAAGTTGCCAGTGTTGCTCCCCCCAATATCTGAGGGGCTGCCACAAAAAAGAAGGGGGCTCAACCTCTTGTCCAAAGACCCCGAAGTCAGGACAAGAAGCAACGGATGGAAACTCATCAAGGAGAGAAGCAACCTGGAACTAAGGAGAAACTTCCTGACAGTGAGTACAATTAACCAGTGGAACTCCTTGCCTCCAGAAGTTGTGAATCCTCCAACACTGGAGGTTTTTAAGAAGAGATTGTCTGTAATGGCATAGGATATCCTGCCTGAGCAGGGGGTTGGACTAGATGACTTCCGAGGTCCCTTCCAACTGTTACTCTGTTATTCTGACTTCCTTTCCCACCTGGCTCTGACGTGGGGGAGAAACCTAGAGGACATCAAGGTCAGCTTCACCCACCCCGCCGCCCTTGGGCGCCTTTGCCTGCCTCCTTATCGCCTCGAAAATGATAGCACAGTATTTGCCTAAACGCTAAGGCAGTTTCTCGGGCACTGATTTCTCACAGGGGGTGCCCCGCCAAGGCCGCTCTTCTCTCACAGGGACTTGCCAGATCATTCCTCTGCAGGCAGAGGCACCAGTAACAGCGTAACGGAGTTGGAAGGGACCTTGGAGGTCTTCTAGTCTAACCCCCACCCCCACCGCTCAAGCAGGAGACTCTACCAGGAGTGTTCAACCTTGGGAACTTTAAGGCTTGTGGAGAATTCCCCAGCCCTACATCATCCCAGTCAGATGGCTGTCCAGTCTCTTCTTAAAGACTTCCAGTGTTGGAGCATTCACAGCTTCTGGAGGCAGGTTGTTCCACTGGTTAATTGTTCTGACTGTCAGGAAGTTTCTCCTTAGTTCTAGGTTGCTTCTCTCCTTGATGAGTTTCCATCCGTTGCTTCTTGTCCTGCCTTCAGGCGCTTTGGAGAATAGCTTGACTCCCTCTTCTTTGGGGCAGCCCCTGAGATACTGGAAAACTGCTCTCATGTCCCCCCTGGTCCTTCTCTTCGTTAAACTAGACATCCCCAATTCCAGCAACCGTTCCTTATACGTTTTAGCCTCCAGTCCCCTGATCACCTTTGTTGCTCTTCTCTGTACTCTTTCCAGAGTCTCAACATCTTTTTTACATCGTGGTGACCAAAACTGGAGGCCGTATTCCAAGTGTGGCCTTACCAGTGCAGTATAAAGCGGTACTAACGCTGGACCCATCCAGTGCATGAACACTCATGGGTGGAGTTGCCCGTATACTCATGGGAATTGTAGTCCCTGCATATCTGGGTGGACAGAGATGTTGGAACGACCACTCGGGACCAATCAACCTGGTACCTCGGAGCCTTCAGCTGCTCTGAGGGGTCAGGCCAGGCTCATCCCAGCCAGCCTGACTCAGAGGAAACCAGGCACCCAACAGCCCCCAAGTCTAGGTCAGTCTAGGAAGTGGAGTCATGCGCAATGAGGTCAAGAGATCATCAAGAAGAGCCCAGCAAGTCTGTAGCCACCAAGACAACTGGGGGCTGAGCCAACAGAAAGGCTTAGGAAGGATCCTTCCAGATCAACCTGGGGCAGGAGAGGTGATCTACTCTGGAAATCCCTGAGAGCCGTCCTGAGTCCCACCTTGAGGGATTTCTCCTGGACAGGGGTCTTCTCTGGATCCCACCCACACCAGCTCTGATGCCCAGGAAGAAGACCGCCCTTCTTTCCAGGTGGCCGCTTCAATACCGGCATCCCATAATCTGAGAGGGTCTTTATGCAAAGCCCCCCAAGCCCACCTCCCTCACCTCTTGCAGCCTGCCCATCACCAGGCCCAGGTCAGCATCCCGGCTTCACTCGAGAAGTTCTCCTCCCTTCTCTCCTCTGGGGCTCCCTTTTCCTTTCGTTTCATCACTGGGCATTAAGGGTAGAGGGCTTTACAGGCAGTCCTCGGCTTAAGACCACAACTGAGCCCAACCTTTTTCGTTGCTAAGCAAGACAGGTGCTCAGTGAATTTTGCCCTGTTTTACGACCTTTCCTGCCACAGCTGTTAAGTGAATCGCTGCAGTTGTTAAATTAGTAACCCGGTTGTTAAGTGAATCCGGCTTCCCCAGGTCGCAAAAGGGATCACGTGACCCCCAGGGGATGCTGCGACCGTCATAAATACGAGTCAGTTGCCAAGCGTCCCAAATTTGATCACGTGACCACGGGGGAGGCTGCAAGGGTGATAAGTGGGAAAAACGAACATAAGTCCGTTTTTTCAGTGCCGTCGTAACTTTGAGCGGTCACTAAACGAACTGTCGTAAGTTGGGGACTGCCTGTATTCCAGGAGAGTCAAGAAAAAACTGCCAGTGTTGAAAGAAGCTGCCCACGCTCTCATTTTGGACAGATAGTGTGATGGGCGGGATATAAATTTAAACCCCTAAACTAAGCTGAATTAAAAACTAAACCCTGAACTAAAAAGCAAAGCAAAGCAAAGCAAAAACTAATAAAGAAAGCAAGCCGCTACGCCGAGACCTCCTTTCCACCTTACGGACTCACGAACAGACAAGCGATCCGGCCAGTTGCCCGGCTTACCTGCTTCAGCTCCTTCTGCAGCTGGTTGGCCCGGGCAACGATGGGCCCCCGCACGGCGTACTCCACCTTCCGGACGTGGGGGTTCATGGACCCCAGGGTCAGCACCCTGTCCTTCGGCACCGCCCGGCTGTCCGCCATCCCCGGCTGCGTCGCCTGCCGCCGCAGCGCCCTGAAATGCAGAGGAGGTTCGGGGCTGAGCGAGGGGACCCCCGAGCAGAGCAGCCCCCTCGCCCGGACCCCGGGCAGCCTGCCCCCCCGGACCACCCTGGGAAAGCGAAGCCTCGGCATCGGCCCCGACGGCTTCAGCTGCTGCAGGGGAAAGAGATCCGCTGCTCGGGATCCCGGCTGGGGGAGGGAAGCCAGGATCCACCGCACAGGTGGCCGAACTCTCTCCCTTCCCAAGTTGCTGGGAGTTTTGCCGGGGGGGGGGGCTGGCTCAAACCCAGCCGAGGGGGGAGCCCAGCTCCGAGACAGCCCCCTCCTCTCCCAGCCTTGGGCTCAGGGCCTCCCTGCCCCCCCCCCAGCCGAAGGAGGGACCCACCGGGCTCCCAGGCCAGCCGAGCAGCTGCTCCCACATGGGCAGGGAGGGGAGGGCGCTGCTCCTTTTAACCCGGGGCCGGCCGGAGGGAGGAGACTGGCTGGAAGAAAGCCGGGCATTGTGCAGGCGGCTGAAAGGATCTGGCCCTTGCACCGCCAGACCCACGGCGACGCGCGGACAAAGCCGAAACTGGCTGTCCCACCGAGGCTCTGCCTGCCAACCGCGGGCAGCGTGCCCAGGTGGCAGAGAGGAGGCAGGGAGGCAGGGAGGGAAGGGCTGGCTGGCTGCCTCGCCCTCACTTGCACCCGGAGGAAGGGGCAGGTTGGCCAAGAGGAGGGATGCAAAGGCTCAGCCCGAAGCCAAAAGGCCTGGCCAGGATGCCCCTCCGTCCTGAAGGGCCCCCCCCCACCCCCAAAACTGCACTTCCTGGTGCTCTAACCCCCCAGGACCCCTTTCCAGAACAGGTGGCATCTGGGCACTGCCAGTTGCTTGCAACAGCTCCACCCCATCTTGGCCCAAAGGGTGCATTTTATTTATATTTATATTATTTATATTTATATTATTTAGATTTATATTATTTAGATTTAGATTATATTATTTAGATTTAGATTTAGATTTATATTATTTAGATTGAGATTGAGATTGAGATTTTTTTTACGTTATTTACTTTATTATTGTATTGCATTGTACAGGTGGTCCTCAACTTACAACAGTTCTTTTAGTGACCGTTCAAAGTTACGACGACACTGAAAAAAGGGACATATGATTATTTTTCACACTTACGACTGTTGCAGCATCCCCCATGGATCACCTAATTAAAATTCAGACGGTTGGCAACCGACTCACATTTATGACGGTTGCAGAGTCCGGGGACCACAAGCGAATGCCCTGCAGAGAAGCTGAACTTCATCTCCCAGAATCCCCCTGACCTTGCTGGATGTCTGGGAGATGCTATTCAATAAGCAGCAGACCAGACTGGGGGTTACCTGTGGGATGCACTGGGCTTCCTTGTTTTTTATTCTTTGAAAATGTTTCACTTCTCGTCCAAGAAGCTTCTCCATCCAGAAGTTCTTCCCATGAAGAACTGAAGAAGCAAAACAATTTCAAAGGAAAAAAACCCAAGAAAGTCCAGTTGCCTTCTGGAAAAGCCCCTTCGGGACAACCACGACCCGGGTGGTGGTGGAGAATCTCCATAGATAATGAGGAATGCAAAGCTGCATCTAGAAGCCCCCCCTCCCCAGCTCTTGTGGACCACCACTTTGCATCAAACACAGCGTAGGATCAGTCAATCAGAATAGAGCTGGAAGGGACCTTGGAGGTCTTCCAGTCCAGCCCCTGCTCAAGCAGGAGACTCTAGTCTATACCATTTCAGACAGATGGTTGTCCAATCTCTTCTTCAAAACCTCCAGTGTTGGAGCACTCACAACTTCTGAAGGCAACTTCTGTTCCACTGGTTAATTGTCCTCACTGTCAGGAAGTTTCTCCTTAATTCCAGGTTGCTTCTCTCCTTGATCAGTTTCCATCTGTTGTTTCTTGTATTCCCTTCAGGTGCTTTGGAAAATAAGTTGACCCCCTTCTTCTTCTTTGTGGCAGCCCCTCAAATACTGGAATACTGCTCTCACGTCCTCCCTGGTCCCAAATCCTGCAACCGTTCTTCCTATTTTTTAGTCTCCAGGCCTTGGATCCTCTTAGTTGCTCTTCTCTGCACTTTTTCCAAAGTCTCAGCATCTTTTTTGTGATATGGTGACCAAAACTGGCTGCAGTATTCCAGATGTGGTCTTACTAGGGTTTTATAAAGCGGTACTAATACTTTGCGTGATCTTGATTCTATGCCTCTGTTTATGCAACCCAGGATTGTATTAGC
This sequence comes from Azemiops feae, assembly GCA_023970755.1. Taxonomy (NCBI): domain Eukaryota; kingdom Metazoa; phylum Chordata; class Lepidosauria; order Squamata; family Viperidae; genus Azemiops; species Azemiops feae. The sequence continues at coordinate 341,555 of JALGBA010004119.1, read as the reverse complement.
TTTTTGGGTTGCTGCTGTACACTGCTGGCTCATAGTTAAGTGATCGTCCACCAGGACTCCAAGGTCTCTCTCACAGTTACTGTTTTTAAGCCAGGTCTCGCCCAATCTGTATTTGTACCTTTGGTTTTTCCTGCCTAAATATAAGAGTTTGCTTTTCTCCACATTGAAACTCATTTTGTTGGATAGGGCCCATTGTTCAAGTTGGTCAAGATCTTTTTGGATCCTGAGTTTGTCTTCTGGGTGTTGGCTACTCCTGCCAGTTTGGTGTCATCTGCAAATTTGATGAGTTCCCCTTCTATTCTCTCATCTAAATCATTGATGCTATCATGTCCTGTCCCCCCCCCCCCAGTCCTTCTCTTCTCTAGACTAGCTAAACCCAAATCCTTGCAACCGCTCTTCCTATCTTTTCGTCTCCAGGCCTTGGATCCTCTTAGTTGCTCTTCTCTGCACTTTTGCCAAAGTCTCAGCATCTTTTTCGTAATGTGGGGTCCAAAATGGATGCAGTCTTCCAGGTGCCCATGGGAAAATCCTCACTAAGAGAAGCCACACCTTCCCCCACACCTCGCACAGCCCTGTGTGTTGTCACACCTCTAGAGGTGAGCCAGACGCCCTTAAAACGGCCCACGTTGGCCAAAAGGGTGGCTTGGCAGGAGCCAAACAGAAGGCCACCCTGGAAAGTCACCCCCAAGGTAACGGTGACCCCCGGGGGAAAGGAGGGAGAGGCGGAGTGGATCAGGGTGGGTCCCAAGCTGGCCGGGGCGATCCGAGGAAATGTGATCCGACGCTTCATCCAGCTGAGGCCCTGAGCAAACATGCTCACCTGCAAACCTGAGGAACAGGTTGGGTCCTGAGCGTGGGTGAAGCCGGGTCAGGAGAGGACTCTGGCAAGCCTCAATGCTCAACTCCCGGCAGGCTACCCAGGACATGTGGATTCCCCCCCCAGACCTCTCTGGGACAAGAGGGGCCCTCGGGAGCCCCCCTGGATGGGCTGGTGGTCTCTGTGCAGGGCCCCAGAGGGTCTCCCTCCGGCACAAAAGGGGAGGGAACAGCCAAAGAGCCCCCCCCCACAAAAAGCCTCTTGGGGAAGAGCTGAGAAGAATCAGCCCTCTCCGACGTGGAAGCTGTGCAACCTCCCGATCCGGAACCCGGGACTCAGCCGGTTCTTCTGCACTGACAGGCAGATCAGCGTGGCGTCATTTCTCAGATCGAGTGACAGCTCTTGTTTTCGATCCGACAACTTCTCCCTTTTGGAAATCTCTTCCCAGATTGAGCAGGGGGTTGGACTAGAACGGGGGTCTCCAGCCTTGGCAACCACTTCCATCTAGCACTGATGATGTTCCTAGCTGGGTCATGAAACGTCTGCCAGAAAACCACCAAGCTCAGAGAGCACCAAGGACCCCACAGTCCTCCTCCCCCTCCCCCTCCCTCTCTCCCTCCTCACCAACTCTGCTTCCATCTAGCACTGATGATGTTCGCTAGTTGGGTAATGAAACATCTGCAAGGAAACACCTGGCATGCCCCCCCCCACGGGGCCCGAGGTGGGCGAGAGGAACCGTGAGCTCCAGCCCAGGAGCAGAGCTTCCCTGTCCTACCTTTGGCCCCCTCCCAGATGGGCCGTGGGGAAGGTGTCCCCAGAGCCTCTTCTTTGGGGGGGGGTGCTGGAGACAGAAGCGAAGGCGCTCAGGGCTGGGCCCTATCAGCCCGGCTGCCTCCCCTCCTGGGCTGGGGCTGATAAGGAGCAGGACGGTCCTTGCCCAGCTGCTGCGGGAGCTTCTGGGGGCCACTGAAGGCTCCGGATTAGGCCAGCCTCTCCTGCCTTCGGGGCGTTCCTTGAAACGGGCGCTGCCAGCTGGCATCTGGCCCTGAAGGAGAAGCTGTGCCTGGGGGTGGCTGGAGCCTGCATTTATATCATTTTATTTCAGTTCAGTTCATTTTATATTTTATTTTATTTTATATTTTATATCTTTACTTTTTTACTTTACTTTACTTTACTTTTTTACTTTACTTTACTTTGCTTTATGCCTGAAGGCAGGACAAGAAGCAACGGATGGAAACTAACCAAGGAGAGAAGCAACCTGGAACTACGGAGAAACTTCCCGCAGTTAGAACAATTAACCGGTGGAACAACCTGCCTCCAGAAGCGGTGAATGCTCCAACACTGGAAGTTTTTAAGAAGAGACTGGACAGCCATTTGTCTGAAATGGTATAGGGTTTCCTGCCTGAGCAGGGGGCTGGACTAGATGACCTCCAAGATCCCTTCCAACTTTATTATTATTATTATTATTATTATTATTATTATTATTATTATTATTATTATTATTATTATTATTATTATTATTATTATTATTATTTTATTATTATTATTATTATTATTATTATTATTATTATTATTATTATTATTAATTATTATTATTATTATTATACTTTACACTTTACACTTCACTTCACTTCACTTCACTTTTCACTTCACCTCACCTCTACTGTATTGGAATTAATACGGCCGCCCCCTCCCTTTCAGTGATTCCAGGCGGCTTGCAAAATATAAAATACCCAAACCAGGCAGTCCTCAATTTACGACCATCCATTTAGCGACCGTTTGAACCCTTCGCAGCTGCCTGGTCACGCCTTTTGCTCATTTCGCAGCTGTGGGGCTCGGGGCCCACTGAGGTGTTTTTCTCCTGTGGTTCCGTTCAATGCTGAACCCCCAATATTGCACCACAGCAAGTCCCCGACTTACAAGCTTTTGTTTAGTGACCATTTGACATTACAATGGCCCTGGAAAAAAGGGTCTTATGACCAGTTTTCACACTTAACGACCGTTGCAGCATCCCCAGGGTCACATGATCAAAATCCGGGCGTCTGGCCACTGACTCATATTTATGACGGTCGCAGGGTCCCAGGGTCACGTGATTCCCTTTTGCGACTTTCCCAGCTGGCTTTATTCCCAGCAACATTGACAGGACAAACCAATAGTATATAAACATAGAACAAGCCCCACTGCTGCCTCCTCCTCCTCCTCCTCCTCCTCCTCTCTGCAATCTCCACTCTCTTCTACCACTGATGATGTTAGCTAGTTGGGTCATGAAACGTCTACAAGAAAACCACCAAGCTCAGAGAGCAACAAGGACCCCACAGTCTTCCTCCTCCTCCTCTACTCCTCCTCCTCCTCCTCCTCTCTGCAATCTCACTCTCTTCTACCACTGATGATGTTCGTGGTTGGTCATGAAACGTTCTACAAGAAAACCACCAAGCTCAGAGAGCAACAAGGACCCCACGTCGTCCTCCTTCCCTCCTCCCTCCTCCTCCTCCTCCTCCTCCTCCTCCTCCTCTCTGCAATCTCCACTCTCTTGTACCACTGATGATGTTACCTAGTTGGGTCATGAAACGTCTACAAGAAAACCACCAAGCTCAGAGAGCAACAAGGACCCCACAGTCCTCCTCCTCCTCCTCCTCCATTCTGCACACACGCCCTTCTTCGTTTCCAGCACTGGTGATATCAAGAGAACCACCAGCCTCAGAGAGCACCAAGGACCCCACAGAAGAGAAAGAGCCGAGTCCTTTCAACCACAGACAGGCAGTCTTATCAGTGTCAGGGGTCTGCCCTCTCTAGGTGAACTAGTTGACTAGTCTTCAAGCCCGGGTTTGTTTCCTAGCCCTGGTCCATCAGTTTCCTTAGTCCATAAGGTCTCTGGTCAAGGACAACCTCGCCTGAGAAAGCAGGCTAGCCCTGGTCCAATATTTTCCACGTTGTTTCACAAAATGCCTCAGCATGTCGACCAGGAAAAAAGAGAGAGGAGAGGAGAGAGAGACGAGGAGAGAGAGAGAGGAGAGGAGAGGAGAGAGAGGAGAGAGAAGAGGAGAGAGGGAGAGAGAGAAGAAGAGAGAGGAGAGAGAGAGAGAGAAGAGGAGAGACAAGAGAGAGGAGGGAAAGAGAGAGAAGAGAGAAGAGGAGAGACAGAAGAGAGAGAGGAGAGACAGAAGAGAGAGGAGAGACAGAAGAGAGGAGAGAGAGAAAAGGAGAGAGAAGAGAGAAGGAGAGAGAAGAGAGGGGGAGAGAGGAGAAAGAAGAGAGACAAGAGAGAGAGAGAAGAGGGGAGAGAGAAAAGGAGAGGAGAAAAGAAGAGAAGAGAAGGAGAGAGAAGAAGAGAGAAGAGGGGGGAGAGAGGAGAAAGAAGAGAGACAGAAGAGAAAGAGAGAGAAGAGAGAAGGAGAGAGAAGAGGGGGGAGAGAGGAGAAAGAAGAGAGACAGAAAGAGAGAGAGAGACGAGGAGACAGAAAGAGAGAGAGAGAAAGAGAAGGAGGTTTTCTTGGCAGTCGTGGAAGTGGCTGGCCCTGCCTAGAGAGATTTTGCTCAACTCTGCCTGCCTGCCTGCCTGCCTGCCTGCCTGCCTGCCTGTCACCCTTAGATTATGGAGGGGTCTCCCAACCAAGGACTACCTGGATTCAACTCTGTTGAGCATTTGAGATAAGCCAAGATCAAACTCTCAAAGAGCTGAGGGTTGGCGCTGGGAGATGTGTTGGATGGAAAATATTTTTATATTGGCTTTCAACTTAGAATGGATGGAGAGATTCTGAAAGGCGCAATTGTTGGTAGAAGGCTGATGAGCGATGGGGGGGGGGGTGTGGTGGAAAATGAAAATTTGCAGAAGAAAGCTAAAAGGATTGGATTTGGATCTGAATACTTTTATTTGGCCAAGCGTGATTAGACACACAAGGCATTTGTCCCCGGCACAGAAGCACTCAGTGTACTTGCAAAGCGACAGAGAGAATAAAAATAATAATAATATTAATAGATCAAAGATCCACATCTGCCTCTCCCACGTCGGGGAGACAAAAATGCCAAATCCTGACTGAACATCTGACTGTGCGACGAATCATAAAAACGGTAAAACGGGGGAAGCAAGGAAGGATAAATAATAATAATGTATGGGTTAATACACATACACATTAGACAGAATAACAGAGCTGGAAGGGATCTTGGAGATCTTCTAGTCCAACCCAAGAAAGAGCTTCCCTCCAGAAGTTGTGGCTGCTCCATCACTGGAGGTTGCCAAGAAGAGACTGGACAGTCACTTGTCTGAAATAAAACCCTGGTGAGGCCACACCTGGAATACTGCAGCCAATTTTGGTCACCATATCACAAAAAAGAGGTTGAGAGTTTTGAAAAAGTTCAGAGAAGAGCAACTAAGATGATCAAAGGCCTGGAGACTAAAACATATGAAGAACGGCTGCAGGACTTGGGTTTGGCTAGTCTAAAGAAAAGAAGAAATAGGGGAGACATGATAGCAGTATTCTAGTATTTGAGGGGCTGCCACAAAGAAGAGGAGGGGGTCACGTTATTCTCCAAAGCACCAGAGGGCAGGACAAGAAACAATGGTTGGAAACTGATCAAAGAGAGAAGCAACCTGGAATTAAGGAGAAACTTCCTGACAGTGAGGACAATTAACCAGTGGAACAGCTTGCCACCAGAAATCGTGGGTGCTCCATCACTGGAGGTTTTTAAGAAGAGACTGGACAGTCATTTGTCTGAGATGGTATAGGTCCTCCTGTTTGAGCAGGGGGCTGGACTAGAAGACCTCCAAGATCCCTTCCAGCTCTATTCTATTCTATTCATTTCACACATACATAAGAATGAAAACAACGTATGAACCACGTAAGGCCAGAAGTGGGCCACTATGGCCCCTTTTACCACTTGTGGACTTCAACCTGTGACCCACCAAGGCCTCCTAGACCCATAGGGTCCCCCTCCACTGCACCCAGGACTTTGCCCTGGGTTTTTCCTACTCAAACACAGAACTTTGCCTTCTTCTCGGAAAGCCACCTGGCTGGTTTCTGCCCGGCTTGTCCAAATCTTCCTGAGTTATGAGATTGTCCTCGCTCCTCACCTCCCTTCCTTGGTGTCATGACTTGTTTTTAAACCATGCATCCCGGACATTTCGAAATGTATGGAACGATGCCGGCTGAAGGCAGGAGAAGAAGCAACAGGTCTAAACAACTGTGGGGCCGCGGCTTTCTGACTTTCCTTCCTCCAAGGTCAGCCTCTGGAGCTGTTCCCCGTCCGACATTGGTGAACTCAGTGGGAAGGCATCCACGCACCTCCCAGATCTTATTTCTCAGACATTCCCAAGCCTCCCTTTGGCCGGACATCCGGGGCGGGATTCAAATAGGTGAACAAGCGGTTCTGTGTGTGGATGCTGCTCCTACTTAATTCGAAGTTACAAACAGCTCTGGAAAAGGTGCCCTGACCGTTTTTCACACTTACGACCGTAGCAGCATCCCCCAGGGTCACGTGATCAAAATTCAGATGCTTGGCAACTGACTCGTATTTACGACAGTCGCATCCTCTGGGGCAGGGCTAGACAACCTTGGCTCTTTTATGACTCATGGACTTCAACTCCCAGAATTCCTGAGCCAGCTATGCTGAGGGGAAAGGGAGAGGTTTCCAAGCTGAGCCAGGGTGGCTCAGGAATTCTGGGAGTTGAAGTCCACGAGTCATAAAAGAGCCAAGGTTGCCTACCCCTGCCCTGGGGGGTCACGTGATCCCCTTTTGCGACCTTCTGACAAAGCGAAGTCAATGGGGGGAAGCCGGATCCACTTAACGACCGTGTTACTAACTTTACAACTGCTGTGATTCGCTTAACAACGGTGGCAAGAAAGGTCGTAAAATGGGGCAAAACTCACTGAAGGACTGCCTCGCTTAGCAACAGTTGTGGGTTGTAAGTCAAGGATTACCTGCACACAACTTAAACGTTTCCATTAACCCACCCAGCAAATTGTCTCACAATAAATTATAGGCTAAGTTATGTAATTAACCACCTTAATCCCAGTTTGATCTGTGGTCTCAACTCACATGTAACACAGCAAAACAGACAAAAGACTTTCGACACAGAGGTGCAAAACACTAAGCTGGGTTGATGCTAACCTGGATTAGGTTAGGGTTTGGTGGTTTAGCTTCTGGGGCACATCCGGTCTGTTTGATTAGCGTATAATTCAGTCTATTACATTCCCCCCCCCCAACCCCAAAAGTTAATTCAGTGACACCCACGAGATTGTCTCTCTCTGAGGTCTGCGGATAACCCAGCTCAGGATGTCGGGCAAACGTTGCCAGTTCGTAAAAGGCATTCAGGTTAGAGCACACACAGGTAGTCCTCATTTAGCAACTGCCTTGTGCAACCACCGTCAGCCCTTTGGGGAGAAAAGCCTTAAATACCCTGTGGCTGTGGACCATGAGGCTGGGCAGAGGGGAAGGGGCTGGTGTGGGATGGGGAGACCCAACTCTAGTCCCACCACAGCCAAGGGGTTCCTTGGGGGACTCGGGCCAGTCCGTCCCACTTAGCCCAAGAGCTGGGGAAGTAGGGGGGGTCCCAGTGGGGAAGGGGCTGGACTGGGAGAGGAGACCCAGCTTGCAATGCCCACCCCCCAACGCAGCCAGGAAAGCCCTCCTCCTGACCCCAACCTACCTCGCAGGGTTTCTCGGTGGGAGACTGGCGTTGCTGAAGGAACCGACTGACCGAAGTCGTATCCAGAAATAATTCAGATATTGGGCTAAGACGCCAGATAAAACGGGTCAAAGTCTCCTTTGGCTGAAGGTATTCCGTAATCATTAGCTCACCGGCCTGACTACACCCACTCCGAAGGAGGGAAGACCCGGTGGCACGCGGACCCCCTCTCCTCGCAGGGCCACGCAAGGGCACCCCAACTGTGGGTGGGGAGCCCAGAGGGCAGCCCCCCCAGTCCTGGGGGGCTCGGTGGGTTCCTTCAAGAAGGCCCTTCTCAGAGAGCATCGCCCGGGCTGCCCTTCTGGGAATCTGGGTCAGAGAACAAGGCGTGGAAGGGAGGAAGGGAGGAAGGGAAGGGAGGAAAGGAGGAAGGGAAGAAGGAAGGAAAGGAGGAAGGGAAGAAGGAAGCAAAAGAAGAGGAAAGGAGGGGGAAGGGAGAAAGGGAAGAAGGAAGGGAAGGAAGGAAGGAAAAGAAGGGAGGAAAGGAGGAGGAAGGAAAAGAAGGGAGAGAAGAAGGAAGGGAAGGGAGCAAGGGAGGAAGGGAAGGAAGGAAGGAAGGTTCTCCCTGGTGGGAGACCCTTGGCAGGCAGAGATCAGAGTCTGCCCCTCCCCCCCAGCTCCACCTACGCCCAGCCCAGCCCAGGAGCCCTTTGGCCTGCTTGCTTCTGCCAGCCCCAGAGGTGACCCCAATCTTGGCCAGAGACTCCCTTGGGACGTCCCGGGAGGATTTCTTCCTAGCGCCAACAGGCCGGGCGGAGAGTTGGGGACCCTTTGGTGGCCCAGAAGGGGCTCCAGGCTGCTCCAACCTGGGCGCTGACCTGGGATCCCGAGGGGGGCAGAGGAGGCCGCCCCTTCCAAGCCGAATCTCTTCCGACTCTCCCCCATCAAGTACCCCACCCAGGCAGGCAAAAAGCCCCTTTCATCCCCCAACCCCGCATAATAGGAGTTGTAGTCCACCCACCAAACCCGAAGCCGTTGCTCTTGGTGGCCCCAGGACGATCGAGACCCCCGGGGCGCGACCCCCTGTCCAACCTCCTCTTCCCCCCCTCCCCCGCGCCCAGCCTTTTCTTCTCCTCCCCTCCCCCGCCGGTCCTCTCCCCCACCCCAAGGCTGCCCCTCCCTGGCTAGGCGCGCCCCGTCCCGCCAAGGGGGCAGCCCCTCGCCTAACTGCATGCGGGGGGGGGTCCCCTCCAGCTGAGGCCGCCGCCTTTCCTGCAAACCTCCTCTTCCCCCAGCAGGGCGCCCGCGAGCGCCGGCGGGCAGGGGGCGTCGCCTGCCGTCGGGGGGGGGGCGGCCCGGCCGGGACTGACCTTTACGGACCGGCTGCTCCGGGTCAGCCCCGGACAGCTCCGCCGGCCCCGCTGTCCTCCTGGGGGTCCGGCCGAGCGCCCCGGCTTCCCGGCCCTCTCCTGCAAAGACCCCCGGGCCACCCCCGACCCGCGGCTGCCGGTCCGGGAAAGGCAGGGCGGGGGTCGCAGCGCTCCCGGGGCTTTATTTTGAGCTGCGGGTCAGCCCTGGAGATTTGCCCCCCTCCCCCCCCTCTGCTTGTTGCCTTCTTGGCGTGAAACGAGCACCGGTCAGGCTTTTCCAAGGGGTAATGAAGCAGTCGGGGGCCCCACCGGGAAACCAGCCCTGATGGGGGTGCATGGGAAAGGGGGGAGGTCAAAAAAGTCAAGATGGCCACCACAACCTGGAGATTGAAAGGTGTCCCTTTTGTGTCACGTTTGCCCGGTTATGGGCGCCCCCCCCTTGACTTTTTTGACCCTGTAGGGCAAAGCATAGAAACGGACGCTGGCGCCCCCCTCTGGCCTGGGCCCTCCTAAAGCCTCCCTGGTGTCCGGCCCACCCCAGCTTAACTTTTCAAAATGGCCCCAAAGAAAGGGATGCCCGGTGTGCCAACACTGAGCAGGTGGTGCCCACTTGCCCCCTCGTGCCCGGGGACCTCGCCTGCCGCTCACCTGGCCAAGCAGCCCTTGGAGAAGGTGCAGCTCACTTTGCCTGCCATGCCGCCTCATGAGGAGGGGCTTAAGAGGGGGCAGTCGTGGCCCTGGCCCACTTCTGCCAGATGCCACGCGATCCTCCGGTCGAGAAAGGGCGGCCGGGCCCACGTGCTCCCTGGCTGGGCATTTGACACCTGTCCCTGCAAGGGGGGGGGGGGTAACATTCCAGCACGGGGAGGGTTGAAAAATCCGCCTGTGCACGAAGCAGGGATCTGAGCACCAACGGTGGTTTTCTGAGAAGCAGTTTGACTTCTTGGAAAGCGGTTCCCTTCTCACCCAAGAATCTTCTTCAGTTCTTCAGAGAGAGAGAGGGAGGGAGAGAGGAGAGAGGGAGGGAAGAGAATGAAAGAAAAAGAAAGAAAGAGAGAGAGAGAAAGAGAGAGAGAGAGAAAGAGAAAAAGAAAGAAAAAGAAAGAAAAGAAAGGAAGAAAGAGAAAGAAAGAATGAATGAATGAAAGTAAAAGAATGAATGAAAGAAGAAAAAGAAGAAAGAAAGAATGAATGAAAAGAGAAAAAGAAAGAAAGGAGAAAGAAAGAAAGGAAGGAAAGAAAGAAAGAAAGAGAATGAATGAAAGAAAAGAAGAGAAAGAAAGAAAAGAAAGAGAAAAAGAAAGAAAGAAAAGAGAAAAAAAGAAAGGGAGGAAGGAAGGAAGGGAGGGAGGAAGGAAACTGGGGAACTGAAGAAGCTTCTTGGATGAGAAGTGAAATGCTTTCAGGGGGGAAACCAAGAAAGTCCAGTTGGCTTTTGGAAAAAGCCCCTTAGGGACAACCATGGCCTGGATGATGGAGAATCTCCATGGATAGATCTGAGCACCGGTTTCCCACAGACCTCTGTGCAACCTCTCTGGTTTTGACCACTGGAGCCCACTGCCCAGGGCCCGGGCCCAGTTTGTGCAGGGTGCCCGCTGTGCACCGACCCCCGGCAGCCCTAAGCTCTCTGCAGCAGCATTTGGGCTCTTCCAGCACCCCTTTTGCCCAGCACCTGTCTCCTCCTGTGGCAGAAGGGGGTTCCCTGAGTGGCAGGCTTTGTAGGGGGGCCGGGGGTTACTGACCATGCAAGTGGTGGGGGACAGAGGTCAGACAGAGGCCCAGGGCTGCAGGGCAGGGCAGACCAGCTGGGGTCTGCCCCCCCCATCCCCACCTCCTGGCCCAAAGGGGTCCCTTCCACCTTCCTCTGAGCCAGACCTCCTCCGTAGATTGGGGGTGCCTGAAATCAACCCAGCAGGAGCAAATCCACCATGAGGAAGAGAGGAACCACTGGGGATCTGCTACCACCTTTTCCACCTCACACGTTTGACTCAAGGCCTTGGGGAGCTGCTGTCGCAGTGCTTTGGGGTTAAAACTCCCCGGATTTCTGCCTTTGAATCAAATCTGTGAGTCGGAAAAGGTGCTAGCAGATTGCCTTCTAATTTTTGGCTACCAAGGATTAATGGGACTCTCCTCCCTTACGCTGTCTGGAAGACAGAGAGATTCTTAGAACACAGAATAATAGCAATAGCACGTAGACTTCTATACCGCTTCCTACAGCCCTCTTTAAGCAGTTTACAGCCTATTTGCCCCCAACAACCTGGGTCCTCATTTTACCGACCTTGGAAGGATGGAAGGCTGACTCAACCTGGAGCCCCATCAGGATCGAACTGCTGGCAGTGGGCAGATGCAATGCTGCAATGCTGCCCTTTAACCCCTGTGCCACAAGCGGAGTGGAAGGGACCTTGGAGGTCTTCTAGTCCAACTGCCTGCTTAAGCACAAGGCCGTATACCATTCCGGACAAATGACTGTCCAGCCTCTCCTTAAAATTCTTGTTTTCCCAAGAGAAGAGGGGAAAGAAAGGCAGGAGAGAGGGAGGGGCAGGAATGGGGGGCATCCTTTGAGAAGACAAGGACAGCGACTCAAGCGGCTGCCGGAGGAGATTCGTCCCAGAGAGGAGATGTTGTGGTCTTCCAGGAAATAATAATAATAATAAAGTTGGAAGGGACCTTGGAGGTCATCTAGTCCAACCCCTGCTCAGGCAGGAAACCCTATACCATTTTGGACAAATGGCTGTCCAGTCTCTTCTTAAAAACCTCCAGTATTGGAGCATTCAGCGCTTCTGGAGGCAGGTGGTTCCACTGGTTAATTGTTCTCACTGTCAGGAAGTTTCTCCTTAGTTCTAGGTTGCTTCTCTCCTTGGTTAGTTTCCATCCGTTCCTCAGAAGAGCATCTCCTCAAGAGAAAGGGAGAAGACCAGGGTCACTTGCATGGACACCTGGCACCTGGTGCGAGAAGCGAGCTGGGGTGGGACTGCCCACTGGCTATCAAGGGCCTCCCCCCCCCCGAGCATATGACAGCCTGCTTTGGGGACAGGGAGGGCTGTAGAGTAAGGAAGGAGCAGGTGGGATGGGGGGGGCTTCTGGTTCAAACCATACCACCAAACATGACCACATCACGAGTGCTCTTATTTGGAAAAGCATCGAGGAGGAGGAGGAGGGTGGGGTGGAGTGGAGTGGAGTGGAGTGGAGTGGAATGGAATGGAATAGAATAGAATAGAATAGAATAGAATAGAATAGAATAGAATAGAATAGAATAGAATAGAATAGAATAAGGAAAAAGAATAAGAATAAGAATAGAATAGAATAGAATAGAATAGAATAGAATAGAATAGAATAGAATAGAATAGAATAGAATAGAATAGAATAGAATAGAATAGGAGTAGAGTAGAGTAGAGTAGAATATAATAGTAGAGTAGAGTAGGGTAGGGTAGGGTAGGGTAGGGTAGGGTAGAATAGAATAGAATAGAATAAGGAAAATAGAATAGAATAGAATAGAATAGAATAGAATAGAATAGAATAGAATAGAATAGAATAGAATAGAATAGAATAGGAGTAGAGTAGAGTAGAATATAAGAGTAGAATAGAGTAGAATAGGATAGGATAGGGTAGAGTAGGGTAGGATAGGATAGGATATAGGATAGGATAGGATAGGATAGGATAGGATAGGATAGGATAGGATAGAATAGAATAGAACAGGAGTAAAGTAGAGTAGAGTAGAGTAGAAAATAGAATAGAATAGAATAGAATCTGGAAGGGACCTTGGAGGTCTTCTAGTCCAGCCCCCCGCTCAAGCAGGAGCACCTATATACCATTTCAGAAGAAGAAGAAGGTGGTGATCTGCACTCACCTCACTCTTTCAAACGAAGCACCTGGACCTTGGAAGAACAGTAAGAGGTCCCTTTATCCCAGCAGCTCCGGCCCTTGTGACCTGCCTTGCGCAAGGGGGAACCTCTGGAAGCTCACCAGCTGGCACCTCCTTCCAGCCCGCTTGCCCAACTCTCTCGCCCACCTCTTGTCTTGCCTGACCACCGATGTCCAGAGTCCAACCCAGCTGGGCTGCCCCCCCCCCAGGTGAGCTGCTCTCAACTCCCTCTCTGCACTCCACAGCCAGCCAAAGACTGCCGGCTCACATCGCTGGCACGGCCTTTTCACCAATCGGCAGACAGGAGCAGGGACAGCTCCAATGTTTTCTGAGTCCCGGGCGGAGGGTGCAACCCGCGAGGCGTGTCGGAGGAGGAGGTGGTGGTGCAAGAGGGGAGGGCTGCAGGTAGGCCAGGCTGGGCCAAGGAGGGAGGGCGGGGGCAGGAGCATCAGGTTCTGCTGGTTTTGGGGCCAGGGAGGGGTTCAAGGAACGCCCCCTCTTGACCAACAAGGCTTACTCATCCCGGGAAGGTTCAGGGAAACCAAACAACCAAAAGAAAATCCCCCGGGGCAGTTCAGGAAGTTCACAGCAGGTTAAACTCATGACGAGGAAAAAGCACAGCCTCAGCTCCAGCCCGCCAGCTGTGCTCCAGCTGTGCCCAAGGTTCCTGCATGGAAGGAACAGAGTTCACCCTCTCTTGGGGGAAATTCTTCTGAAGCCAGAGGCCCAAATGCTTTGGTGGGTATGATCATGGGATCTGCGTCCCAAACAGTGACACAGATGCCAGATAAATTGCCAGGCTGTGGCAGATGGTGCAAGATGGAGTCCCTGACACCTAGCTGGGACAGCGAGTCCTTGCAGAGGTTGAGATCAATCAGAGAGAGGGACCTTGGAGGCCTTCTAGTCCAGCCCCCTGCTCAAGCTGGAGACCCTATGCCAGGGGTCCTCAGCCTTGGCAACTTTAAGACTTGGGGACTTCAACTCCCAGAATTCCTCAGCCAGCCATGCCTGTTTTTTTTCTCCTATCCCTTAAAGCAGGGAGATTGGAGAGGAAGGGATTATAAGAGAGTAAGCAGGGCCACAATGAGTATGCTGGCTGGGGAATTCTGGGAGTTGAAGTCCCCAAGTCTTAAAGCTGCCAAGGTTGAGGACCCCTGCCCTGTGTCATCTCAGACAGGTGGCTGTCCAGTCTCTTCTTAAAAACCTCCAGGGATGATCACCCACAACTTCTGGTGGCAAGGTGTTCCTACTGATTAATTAACAAAATAACAGAGCTGGAAGGGATCTTGGAGGTCATCTAGTCCAGCCCCCTGCTCAAGCAGGAGACCCTGCACCATTCCAGACAAGTGGCTGTCCAGTGTCTACTTAAAAACCTCCAGTGATGGATCACCCACAACTTCTGGAGGCAACTTCCCTTCCAGTGGTTAATTGTTTTCACTGTCGCGTTAATTGTTCTCACCGGTTAATTGTTCTCGCTGTTAGATGCAGCCAGGCCAACCAGCAAGAGTGCCTACAGCATTGGGAAGAGTTAATTTCCTGGGAGTGTATTTGTCTGAACTGGCGGCTCCTGTTTGGCCCGAACCATTGGAAGTGAAGGACTGAATTTCTGTGTGGTGGTGGTCTTCGTGCAGAGAGGGGTGGGTGGGTGTGGGGGGTGGCAAACTGCTCAGGCAGGCAGGTGTTTGGAAGATTCATAGAATCCTAGGGCCAGAAGGATCCAGCGCCCTGCCCAGGGAAGAAATCCACCAGGACAAATGGTTGGATCCCATGATGAGACCAGGTTAATTCCTGACATTGTACCCAACCACTCACTGCATCGGGGATCCCCTGTGAGAGACATCCTGTGAGGCCCCAAGAACCACGAACGACACGTGGACTTACTCAAGAGTAGCTTCCTCGTTGCTCTCCACCTATCGACAGAATCTTGCCAGACCGAAGCAAGCATTTGCATAGCTGCAGATATATTCTGGGAATAGCGAGGAGGAGCTGGTTCAACCCCTTCCTGCCACCCAAACTTTCCAAGCTCCGCTGCCTCTTCGGGGAATCCAGACCGCACTCCACCCCAGTCCAGCTACTCAGATCTAAAGCTACTTTGGGAGGGGTGCGGGAAGGGTGTCGCCTGAAGGAAGCCAGGTTTTATCCTGGTCTTGCGTAATGTGAGAGTCGGGCAGTTCCAGAAAAACACAGACTTGAGTGAAGGCGGTGAGGTGGCTGATCCCTCTCTATCGTCGCTGTTGCAGGGAAGGGAAGCTACGCTGCCTCCGATGCACCTTTTCTGCCCTGGATCCATAAGACTGCGCAGCCTAGGAGAAACGGGGCAGTTAGGAAGACGACGAATAAATGAACAAATGACTCTGGAAAGAGTGCAGAGAAGAACAACAACGATGATTAGAGGGCTGTAGGCTAAAATATATTGCAGGAATTGGATGTGGCCACTCTAGAGAAAAGGACTAGGGGGGGCATGATAGCCATCTTCCAGTATTTGAGGGGCTTCCCCAAACAGGAGGAGGTCCACCTATTCTCCAAAGCACCAGAAAGCAGGACAAGAACAGAGGGAAACTCACCAAGGAGAGAAGCAATCTGGAACTAAGGAGAAACTTCCTAACAGTGAGGAGTTAATCAGTGTAACAGAAGCTGCCTCCAGAAGTTGTTGGTGCTCCATCACTACAGATTTTCAAGAAGAGACTGGGCTGATATGGTATAGGGCAGCGGTAGGCAACCTTGGCCCTTTTATGACTTGTGGACTTCAGCTCCCAGAATTCCTGAGCCAGCCATGCTGAGGGGAAAGGGAGAGTTTCCAAGCTGAGCCATGCTGGCTCAGGAATTCTGGGAGTTGAAGTCCACGAGTCATAAAAGGGACAAGTTTGAAGACCCCTGATCTAGACTGCATGAACCGAAAGCAGGGCTGGCTGAGGAATTCTGGGAGTTGAAGTCCACAGGTTGTAAAAGGGCCACAGTTGCCTGCCTCTGGAGTCTTTAGGGCAGAAGGTACCAAAGCGTCAATCACAGATCACAGAATAACTGAGTTGGAAGGGACCCTAGAGGTCTTCTAGTCCAACCCCCTATATATATGTATATACCCTATACATCGGGGAATAATGGGATGAACATGAGTATCCAGGGGCAGATGATGCAACAGTAGTGGGCCTTATTCAGGATGACAAGGTGGAAGCTTACCGCAAGGAGGTTGAAGGGTTGGTGAACTGGTGTAAGGAAAACAGCCTAGTTTTAAATACCGGAAAAACCAAAGAGATCATTGTCCATTTCAGAAAAGGCAGGCACAGCCACATTTCTCTGTGCATTAATGATTCACCTGTGGAGATGGTTACCAGCATCAAATTCCTGGGTGTGCAGCTAACGAGTAGGCTGACTTGGTCGCTAAACAGTGAGAAACTGGTGAAGCGGGCACAGCAGCGCCTGCATTTTCTGCACCGCATAAGAAAAGCACATCTTCCTTCCCCTGTCCTGACCACTTTCTACAGGGGGACAATCGAGAGCATCCTGTCATACAGCATCACAGTCTGGTTTGGAGGCATCCCTGCTTCAGACAGGAAGGCGGTGCAGAGAGTGGTGAGGATGGCCGAAAAGATCATTGGCAGTTCCCTCCCTCCCATCCAGGACATAGCACAGAAGCGTTGCTTGAGCAGGGCCCGCAAGATTTTCTGGGACACTACACATCCTCTTCACGACCTGTTTTCCTTGTTACCTTCTGGGAGGAGGCTTCGTGGTATCCGTAGCAGAACATCCAGATTCAGCCATAGTTTCATTCCATACAGCATTAACCTTGCGAACTCTCAAACTTCCTCCTTGCGTTATATATTCAAGATGGACAGTATTTAATATTTATTTGCTATGTATATGTAGGGGTGTGGGTCTATACATATGTTGTACATAGTATGTTTAGGTATGTGTCATGTATGTGTTCACTTTGAGAGCGGGCAACTAAATTTCAGTTTTTGATGTGTGCCGTTGTGCCCACAGTAAAAAAAATGACAATAAAGGTTATCTTATCAATATAAATGCCAGAGGCTTCATTAAGGCCAAGGAGGAGAGGATACAGAGGCACCGATTTCTCGTGGAGCAGAAATCAGGAGGTGACCTGGTCAAGTCGGGTGCTCAAGGACGCTGCTCAGCCTTGACCAGTAACGGTAAGGAAAGAGAGCCGGGCACAGAAGGGAGAAAAAAAGGCACCATAGCTGAGGTTGACGTCCTGGTCTTTATGTCTCGGGGTCCGTGTTAGCATGTGCGTGCAAACATCTTCAGACTTTAACTGGGCTGGGGGATTCTGGGAGTGGAAGTCCACAGGTCTTAAAGTTGCCAAGGATGGACGCCCCTGGTTTATGAAGACTCAGCCGCGCTCCCTCACCGCTAGAGAGCTGACCGCTCTCCCTCTCCTGCCTCCCCCAAACCCAGAGTCCGAACGGCCACATCTCTTTTTGGTGGGACGCACAGAGGGCAGCAGAGACACACACACGAACACCACCACCCGGGAGTCTTCCAAAATGCCTTTAATTATAGAAAAGGGGCAAGCCAGAAGCCGCTGCCTTCCCTGCTCCGTCCCAGGCTGGAAAGGGTGTGTGTGTGTGTGTGTTCCTAATCCCTGGAAAGAGATTTTGCAGCCATCTAACCACCAAGTAGAGGCAAACGAAGACCACGCAACTAAGGCAATGGCAGCATCCCACCGGTGGGGTTTTTCCTGCCCTGGGTGGGCTCCTGTCGGAAGCAGGACTGGGCCTGGCAGGGTGGACCCTGGCGGAAGCAGGGAAGGGCAGCCTCTGGCATTAGCCGAGTTTTAGCTGCCGAGAGGGGATTTATATGGAGCTGAGAGGGGGGTCTCTTTGGTGGGGGAATACAGGAGAGGCCTTTGACCCCTTCCTGGTTTGGAGAGGGGTTTGATTTTCCCCTGAGACCCTCTCTCTTCGCTTCACTTTCAGCTCCCCGGCCGGCCACAGGGCAGAGCTGGGGCAGGTCACGGCCCAGCCCGAAGACGAAGCCGGACAGACGAGACCCCCAAGAGCAACTCTTAAAAAAAAGCCCCTCTCCTTCCACAGAGACAGAATGAAAAACCCCGGAGGAGCAAAAGGACGGGAGAGGAAGCCCCGCTGATTCCCCCCCCCCCCCGGTCTGGTCAGGAAAGCTGCCTTTTCACGTGCAATTAAGGTTTCTCCAGTATAACCAAGCCAGCCACGCCACCTTAGACCAAGTTTGTTTTGGGGGAAAAGTCGGGTTCCCCCCCCCCCAAGAAAACGACCTTCCGAAAGGCGCTTTTGCTGAGGGGCAAGCAGAGGGCATTCGCTCTGCCCCACTTCTCCAGGGAGACGAGGGAAGAGGTGGGACTCCTGACCAAAAAGGCCCAGGAACACGGGACGAAAGAATCCTCGGGCATACAGGCAGTCCTCGGCTTATGACCGCAACGGACCCCAAAGGCTCTGTTGCTAAGTGAGACGTTTGTGACGTGAGTTTTCCCCTTTTTACGGCCCTTTCTTGCCACCGTTGTTCAGCGAATCACTGCAGTTGATATGTTAGTAGTACCGTCATTAAGTGAAACCGGCTTCCCCCATTGACTCTGCTTGTCCGAAGGTCGCAAAAGGGGATCGCTTGACCCCGGGACACTGCGACCGTCGTAAGTACGAATCAGTTGCCGAGCGTCTGCATTTGGATCACGGGACCTGCATCATTCGTAAGTGCGAAAAACGGTCATAAGTCCCTTTTTTCAGTGCTCTTATCACTTCGGTCACTAAAGGAATGGTCGTTAAGTCGAGGACTGCCTGTGGTACAATATTGAGAGTATAACATTAGAACAACCCAAAGAAAAGAGGTCAGCTGCGCTCGCAGCAGATGAAACCCAGTATAGGGTTTCCTGCCTGAGCAGGGGGTTGGACTAGATGACCTCCAAGGTCTCTTCCAACTATCATTATCGTTATTATGACTGCAAAATGGGCAAACCGTGTGGCCAGGCAGCTCCGGAGAGACACAAAATTCTGGGGGCGCATCCCTAGAGGGATCCCCAGCAGGTAATAAGAGGCCCTAACCCCGCCGTGTGGGGCTTCAGTCAGGCCCCAGTTGGAACGTGTGTCCAGTTTTGGAGACCCCCAAAAGCTATGGATAAGATTGAAGGAGTCCAGAGTCGGGCAACAAAAAACGGTCCGAGGTCTGAAGGACAAAACGGATCCGGAGGGATGGGAGGAAGCGGACCTGCACAGCCTGCCAGGCAGAAGGGGGAGGGGAGGGGACCCAAGCGAGACCTTTAAATCTACTAAGGGTGTAAGTATTTTACGCCGGAGGAGAGCCTGCGCTTGCAAAAGGCCAGAGGTTGAAACCCGTGGGAAATCAGGCTTTCCGTGTTCCTGACTGTTGCTGAATATTGGAAATAGGAGGGAAGGCGGATCTACGTGTCCCAGGATAATGTTGCAGGATCCGATCTGGGCCGGTCACCGGGAACCAGAAGGTCTAGTCTTCCAAGCTTTGGGACTCCTGCTGAAGCCCCCATCCTCAGGGAATTTCCCCCTGCCAGCCCCCCCCCCCCCCCGTCGCACACACCCGCCGCTAGAGAGACATTCCCTGAGGAGGGGGACACCAGCAGGAGTCCCAAAGCTGGGAAGACTAAAGCTTCCGGTCCCAGTGACCGACCCAGATTGGATCCTGCCACATTATCCTGGGACACGTAGATCCACCCGCCCTCCTGTTTTCAATATTCAGCCCCACTGAAGTGGGAGGGGACGGTCCCCACACTCTGCCTTCAGTTGTGAAGTGAGAGAGGGGCAAGGAAGGGGATTTTTGAGCTAAGTCCAAAACCTTTCTCTCCCCCAGCCTAGACCTGTGTTTTTTTTTCAAATCTGACAACTTTTAAGAGGAATGGACTTCAACTCCCTGTGCTGGAATTCTGGGAGTTGGAAGTCCACCCGTCTTAAAGTTGCAAGTTCCCACTGGACCTTGATTGCTTGGCCAGAGACAGGGAAGCCGGCAGGATTAAAAAGGAGCCGTTAGAAAAATACAACTGTCCAATTTTTACAAGAGCGTTGGGTAAAAAAAAAAAAAAAGGAGGGGAAATTCAGAGCTTGCAAAGGGACGGAGAGAGGGAAGCAGAGTCCCACAAGCAGCCAGGCACAGTCAGCACCAGAGTCTTAAAGGGTTAGGGTCTCTGTGATTCCCCTGCCCTGGAGAGACACTCCACACACACCCACACACACACACCGAGGAAGTCAGGATCACACACACACACAGACAGAGTAAGGTTGGTGGGAAGCAGTCAGAGCAGGCATACATGCATCTCTCTCTCTCTCTCGTTCTCTCATTCTCTCTCTCATTCTTTCTCTTTTTCTCTCATTCTTTTTCTTTCTCTTTCTCTCATTCTCTTTCTCTTTCTCATTCTTTCTTTTTCTCTCATTCTTTTTCTCTCTTTCTCTTTCTCTCATTCTCATTTTTTCTCTCGCTCATTCTTTCTCTCATTTTCTCTCTCTCATTCTCATTCTCTCCTTTTCTTTCTCTTTCTCATTCTTTCTTTCTCTCTCATTCTCATTCTCTCATTCTCATTCTCTTTTTCTCTTTCTCTCATTTTCTCTCTCATTCTTTCTCTTTCCCTTTCTCTCTCTCTCTTTCCCCCATTCTCTCTCTCTTCCATTCTCTCTCTCTCTCTCTCTCCCATTCTCTCTTCAAGAAAAGATTAGACATTCATTTGTCTGGGATGATATAAGGACTTTTGTTTGGGGCAGGGGGTTGGCTAGAAGATCTCCAAGGTCCCTTCCAGCCCTAGGATTCCATGATTCTCTCTCTTTCTCTCTCTCTCTCTCTCACACACACAAAACCACTGCCCTTGGGTACAAAGGGAAAGCGGTGAGCATCTCATCCAAGCTCAATTCACCCTGATACCAGTTCCCAGGCCATTTGGAGGCTGGGGAAGCTGCCCCAAAGACCTGCCAGTTCCACCCCCCCCCTCCGATCCCCCCCAAGCCCTCCCCACCGCCCTCCAGCTGAAGAGGCCTGGGGAGGTGCCAGTGCGATAGGCCACACTTGACTCCCAGCTCAGGGCTACCGACTTTGGGTTACACAAGGCGGACAGTCACCAAACGGAGCCGAGAACGGGAAGCCAAGCGGCTCGTTGCTGCCACCCGGTGACCCCCAGGGGTTTTGCAGCCGGAGCTGCCTGGGTGCTGGGGCAGACCTGGGCCGTCTTCCTTCCAGCTCATCCCGCAGCCGAAGAAAGTGAGCTGGAACACAGTCGGAGGCCCTCTCTGCCTGGCAGCCACGGCCGACGCCTCCTGGGCATCACCACCCTGCTTGGGCCTCGGTGCCCAGCGAAAGAGCGACGCCAGGCCAAGCCGCACCCCCAGCCGTTTGTCCGCAGCACTTGAGCAGGGGGTTGGGCTAGACGACCTCCAAGGTCCCTCCCCACTCTGTTGCTCCGTTGAGTGGGGCATTCAGCCCTCCCTGAGATCTCCACGCCTACACGGACAGCGGAAGAACATCGTCCCCATTTGGATCCCCAAAAGCTTCGGCTCGCCAGGGGCCGGGCTCTTCCCACAAGGCAGGCGGGATCCCGCCCCGAGGGGCAGAGGGCCGGGGCCGCAGCCTCGCCCTCTCGACCGGCCCGAGCAGCAGAGAGGCCGGCCCGGCTGGTGAGGAGTGGACCTCTCCGCTCACATCAACTGGCAGCAGCGCCTCTTCTGGGCCGGCCTGTCCTCGACCGGAGCAGTCAACTTGAGGAGGGGAGGGTCTCCGCTGGCTGCTGTGACGGACACGGCATTGGGCTCCGCCTGGGGGGGCTGAGGGGCCTGGCCGGGGCCGGGCAGCAGCTCTTCCGTCGGAGGGCGCTGCAGTTTGGCCGCTGCCCGCTGGCGCTTGAGGTCCGCTAAGGTGTGGTGGGCCTTCTCCTTGCTGAGGCCGGAGGCCGGGTCCTCTTGGGCGGCCGGCTGGTAGGAAGATGCGCGGTCCGGCCGCTTGGGGTAGAGAGGGTGAGGGGGGGCCGTGCCGTTGCGCTCCTCCGGCCCCCCTGCTTCCGCTTCGGGGTCCTGTGGGATGCAGAGAGGAAGGGTCTAAGCCAGGGGGCTTCCAACTTGGCCCTTTCATGACTTGTGGAGAATTCTGGGAGTTGAAGTCCCCAAGTCATCAAAGGGCCAAGTTTCAAGACCCTGGTCTAAGCTGAGCAGAAGCCCCCTCCCCACCCAGGAATGCCACAGACACGGCGCTCACCACAAGCGTCAGGAGCATCGATGGAGGGCATCCTCTGAGGCTGGGGGCCAGCCCCCCCCCAGAAAGGGGGAACAGATTGCCAGCTCCGCTTAGGAGGAAAAGGGGGGGGCGCCGAGGCTGTGGCCAGACAGGAAGGGAGCCCCCTCTGATCTGCCCATCACTTCCCCAGCAGCAAAGTTTCAAGTGCCTTAACTTGAACTACCCCCTCATTCTGGGGAAACCTCGTTTTGGGAGGGCGAGCATCTTTCGCATCGAGGGCCCATTCCAAACACCCGGGGGGGGGGGGCACGGCAGGGCCAGAGAGGAATCCGGGTGTGACTTGGTGGGATTTGAAGCCAACGGCAACTACAGGCAGTCCCCGACTTAACAACAGTTCATTTAGTGACCGTTCAAAGTTACAACGGCACTTGAAAAACACGGCTATTTATGACTGTTTTTTCGCCCTTACGACCGTGGCAGCCTCCCCCCCAGGGTCACGTGATCAAAATTCAGCCGCTGGGCAACCGGCTCGTATTTATGACGGACGCAGCGTCCCAGAGGGGTCACGCGATCCCCTTTGGCGACTTTCTCACCCGCAAAGTCCATGGGGAAGAAGCCGGATTCGCTTAACGACCGTGTGGCTAACTGAACAGCTGCAGCAATTCCCTTAACAACAGTGGCCAGGAAAGTCGTAAAATGGGGCAAAACTCGCTTAACTGTCTCAGCGACATAAATTTGGGGCTCCCTTGTGGTCATTTAACCCGAGGACTCCTGGACACGAAAGACCCCCGATTGGTCAGTCAAGGCCCCGGGACGGAGAGGAGACCTGGCCAGTAATGCTGGCCCTGGCTTGGAAGACCAGCGTGCCTCCCTCTCACTCTTGGGGGGGGGCAGGAGAAAAGGGGGGGGATGAGGGAAGGGTTAGGGTCTGGGGGCAGCTGCCAGCCCCCCTGCCTCTGACTCCCACCTGGACTCGGAGCTGCCCGTCGGCCTGTCCATCCTCGTCCTCCGGCTCTCCCTCGCTCTGCCGCCGCTGCCACACGATGGCCTCCTTCGCGTGTTCCTTGCGGTAGAGGTTGGTGCGCTGGGTCACGCTCACCCGCCTCACCACTTTCCTGGGGGGGGGAGAGAGAAGCCGTAGTTGAGGGTCCCCGAGGGAGACCCAGAGCGGGCCCTGCTCCTCCAGGGATTAGGAGCCCTTCCCACTCCTCCTCCTCCTCCTCCTCCTCTCTGCAAACTTCACTCCCTTCTAGCACTGATGATGTTACCTACTTTGGTAATGAAACGTCTGCAGGAAAACCACCAAACTCAAAAAGCACCAAGGACCCCATAGTCCTCCTCCTCCTCCCTGCAAACCCCCTCCTCTTCTAGCACTGGTGATGCAGGAAAGCTACCAAACTCAGAGAGCACCAGGGACCCCACAGTCCTCCTCCTCCTCCTCCTCTCCCTGCCTGCTTGCTCTGGCCAAGCACGGTCTGGCTACCATCCCACTCCCAGCCCCTGGAGCCCACCCTCGGCTGCCGGCACTGGACGTCCGGCGCTGCAGCAGGGACTTCTGCTTGTCGTGGGACTTCAGGACGGCATCCTGCTTGTGCTTCAGCTCCAGAAGTTTGGCCCGCACGTCTTCATTCGCACACACATCTGGCAGGGGGAGAGAGAAGCAGCCTCAGTGCGGCCCCAAGGCCCCTTCGCACCCGAGGGGCTCCTACGTGAGAGTGGCTTTCACCCCTTGTCTAGACTTCCACAAATTGCAAGCGACCGAAACCAGCCGGCATCGCTCAAGCCACAAGGTGGACACAGGTTGGGCTAAACACGTCTGGATGCACCGCCTGGATGTTAGCAGGCCTGGCTAGGGCATGTTGGGTGAACCCGGCCACACTTTCCCCTTGCTCTTCTCTCGCCTCCCCACCTGTGCAAAGCCCCGGCGTTTGGGGGGGTGGGGGGGTGTTAAAATCTCTGGTTCGATACAAGCAACCACAAAAGGGAACAGACAAAACTTGGTTGCAATCTTCCCCCCTTCTGCTCCCCAAAAGTCTTCCCCGGGGCCTCCTTCTCAAGCAGGCGGGCCAACTATGCCGATTGCAATGGGTTTGCTCTTTGTGGGGGGGGGTCCCGGGGTCTCTCCGAGCTGGGCGGTTTTCTCACAGACGTTTCATGACCCAACTGGGTAACATCAGCAGTGCTGGAAGGGAGGGGGGAATCGCTCTCTGATTATATGCAAGAAATTTGCCCTGTCAGAGAGATATATAAGCAGAGAGCAAAACTCTCTCCCTTCCAGCACTGATGACGTTACCTAGTTGGGTCATGAAACGTCTGCAAGGAAACCACCCAGCTCAGAGAGCACCAGGGACCCCACAGTCTTCCTCCTCCTCCTCCCCCCCTCCTCCCCCCCCTTTCTGGCACTGATGACGTTACCTAGTTGGGTCATGAAACGTCTGCAAGAAAACCACCCAGCTCAGAGAGCACCAAGGACCCCACACTCCTCCTCTTCCTCTTTCTCCTCCTCCTCTCCTCCTCCCCCTCCTCACAAGCCCCACTCGTTTCTGTAGTACTGATGATGTTCCCTAGTTGGGTCCTGAAACGTCCGCAAGAAAACCGCCCAGCTCAGAGACCCCCCGGGACTCCCCAGTTCCACCCTGAGCTACGAAGATCTATTGGTATTCTCCCTTCTGCACCACGGCTGAGGTGGGCACCCATCCTATCAAGGGAGGCCCTGCAGTGTTAACAGCCCAGTTCTGGCCTGCTTGGAGGGCCTCTGAGCCTGCCGGAAGCTCTCCCCCCTCCCACCCTGCCCCTCCCTCCGTCTCCTCTTGCTCACCCAGCGGGCTCTCCTCCAAGACCGACTTCCCGTTGAGATCTGCTCCGTGGGCCACCAGCAGCTCCACCAAGGGGATCTGTCGGCCACAGAGCAAGGGGTCAGCAAGGCAAGGGCGGGGAGGGAGCCCCCCAGGCCGAGCAGGAAGGGGAGAGCCAAGCTCAGAGAATTGGGGGCCTGGGTGGGCAGGGGCTTGGACTCAGTGGAGCCTTCTGATCCACAACTGCAGAACAGAGACTCCCCCCCCCCCGGGCTGGCTGGGTCCTGGGAGGGCAGGGGGCCCCCCTGAAGGCTCCAAGCGGGGGCCACTCACCTGGCCCCAGCAAGCGGCGGCATGAAGCGGCTGCCAGCCGTCGTGGTCCCTGGCGCTCAGGCTGGCCTGATGTTCTATCAGGAGCTCGGCAGCTTCCAGGTAGCCGTTGGCTGAAGCGATGTGCAGCTGTGGGGCAGGGGAGAAAGGGGAGGCTGAGCCTTTGGGGAGGGGGATGCGCAGGGGCGGGCAGGCAGGTGGCTGAGCCTCACCTGAGCCACACGGGGGGCCACGTAAGGCCAAGCTGAGGTGGGCCGAGTCCCAGGGGCCTGCGCATCGGGCCGCCATCTCAGAAGGAAAGAAAGCACAGATGTTTTGCAGAGAAAGCTTTGAGGAAGGAAGGAAGGAAGGAAGGAAGGAAGGAAGGGAGGGAGGGAGGGAGGGAGGGAGGGAGGAAGGAAGGAAGGAAGGAAGGAAGGAAGGAAGGAAGGAAGGAAGGAAGGAAGGAAGGAAGGACAGGAAGGAAGGAAGGAAAGAAGAAGGAAGAAGGAAGGAAAGAAAGGAAGGAATAAGGAGGAGGGAGGGAGGGAGGATGGAGATTGGAAAGCATGGAAAGAGATGGGAAAGGAGGGAGGGAGGGAGGAAGGAAAGGGGAAGGAGGAAAATGGGAGGGAGGGAAGGAGGTGGAAAGGAAGGCAGGGAGGAAGGGAGGGAGGAGGAAGGAAGGAAAATGGGAGGGAGTGAAGACATGGAAAGGAAAGGCAAGGCAGGCAGGCAGGAAGGAAGGAAGGAAGAAGGCAGGAAGGAAGGCAGGAAGGAAGGCAGGCAGGGGAGGATGGAAGGAAAGAAGGAAGGAAGGAAGGAAGAAAGAAGAGGAAGAGGCAGGAAGGAAGGAAAGGAAGGAAGGAAGGAAGGAAGGAAGGAAGGAAGGAAGGAAAGGAAGGAAAGAAGGCAGGCAGGCAGGCAGGCAGGCAGGAAGGAAGGAGGAAGCGAAAGGAAGGAAGGAAGGCAGCAGGCAGGCAGGAAGGATGGAAGGAAAGAAGGCAGGGCAGGCAGGAAGGAAGGGCAGGAAAGAAGGAAGGAAGAAGGAAGGGAAGGAAGGAAGGAAGGAAGGAAGAAGGAAGGAAGGAAGGAAGGCAGGCAGGAAGGATGGAAGGAAGGAAGGCAGCAGGCAGGCAGGAAGGCAGGCAGCAGGCAGGCAAGGAAGGAAGGAGAAGGCAGGAAGGAAGGAAGGAAGAGAGGCATGAAGGAAGGAAGGAGGAAGGAAGGAAAGAAGGCAGGCAGGCAGGAAAGGAAGGAAGGAAAGAAGGAAGGAAAGAAGGCAGGCAGGCAGGCAGGCAGGCAGGCAGGAAGGAAGGAAGGAAGGAAGGAAGGAAGGAAGGAAGGAAGGAAGGAAGGAAGGAAGGAAGGAAGGAAGGAAGGAAGGAAGGAAGGAAGGAAGGGGGAAAAAGCCAGGAGGAGGGCTCCTCCTCCCCCAAAGCCCTCCCAGGGTCCCGGCTTCCTCTCACCAGGGTGGCCTTGTGGTCCAGGGGGGTGTTCAGATCAGCCCCTTCTCTCACCAGCCGCCGGATGTCCGTCACCAGGGTGTGCTCCACCGCCGAGCGGGCCTCCTCAATGGTGGCCTGAGTGATCTCTGAGGGGAGACAGGGCAGCTCCGAGTCGGAAAAGCGGGGAGCAGCCACGCCAGCTCCATCCGGAGAGGGACCGGCCTCCTCCGGGGCTCCAGCTGCCCCCTTTCTGCCGTCTAGGGCAGGGGTCGCCAGCTCTGCTGGCTGAGGAATTCTGGGAGTCGACGTCCAGAA
This sequence comes from Azemiops feae, assembly GCA_023970755.1. Classification (NCBI taxonomy): domain Eukaryota; kingdom Metazoa; phylum Chordata; class Lepidosauria; order Squamata; family Viperidae; genus Azemiops; species Azemiops feae. The sequence goes on along the minus strand of JALGBA010004119.1, from coordinate 314,849 downwards.
GTCATAAAGGGCCCAAGCTTGGGGACTCCTGGTCTAGGGCAAGATGGCCACCCGGGGCTGCCCCCCACGGCTGTCTCCCACGGAGCCCGTCCCTCACCCCCAAGCCCAGAAGCCTCATCCACATGGGGGGCAAAAGACCCCACAGGTCAGGAGGAAAATGCCCCCGGGTTGGGGGGGGTCCAGAAAAGAATCGGCAAGGAGGAGAAGCCTGGGGGGGGGGCCTCGGGAAGGAAGGGGGGGTCTGCTTTCGGGAGGCATCAACCAGAAGTGCCGGAAGGATTCCTGTTGCAGGGAAGGCCCCAGGGCGCCCCTTGGTTCAAGGGGGTAACAAGAGATACACTTACGACCACAGCTGAGCCCAACATTTCTGTTGCTAAGTGAGGCAGTTAAGCAAGATTTGCCCGTTTTATGACCTTTCTTGCCGCCGTTCTTAAGCGGATCACTGCACCGGTTAAGTCAGTGAATCCAGCTTCCCCAGTAACTTTGCTTGTCCTTGAAAACATTTCCCTTCTCATCCAAGGAGCTTCCTCAGTTCTGGCTGAATGGTGGGGAATGGGAAGGATTTGTGTTCTTCCTATATTCATCCAGAACTGAAGAAGCTTTTGGGAGGAGAAGGGAAACGTCTTCAAGGAAAAACCCAAGAAAATCCAGTGGCCTCTTGAAGGAAGCACCTTTGGGACAACCCTGACCTGGATGATGGAGCATCCTCTGTGGACCTACAAAGAGGATACTTGGGGGGGGGGTGCTGGGGCCAAGACAGAGGGGGGCTGAAGGGGTGGGAATGCCAGAGGGGGAGACCAGGGCAGGGCAGGAGGAAAGAAGCAGGCTGAGGTGCTTTGGTTACGCAGAGGGGGCGAAGGGGGACCCAGCTGCCAAACAAGAGGGAAGGGGCCGGGCGGGAGGGGAAGGCCGAGAACTTCCTGACAGTGAGGACAATTAACCAGTGGAACTCCTTGCCTCCAGAAGCGGTGAATGCTCCAACACTGGAAGTTTTTAAGAAGAGACTGGACAGCCATTTGTCTGAAATGGTCTAGGGTTTCCTGCCTGAGCGGGGGGTTGGACTAGATGACCTCCAAGGTCCCTTCCAACTTTATTGTTATTATTATTATTAACCCCACGGCTGCATGCAGATGTCAAGCCCCCCTCCCAAGAGGCCAGGGCCCTAAAGAACAGAAGGCAGCGGAGTCCCCGCTGATGGCCTTTCCTGGGGACTCAACCGCTGAATAGCGCCAATATGGACCAGTTTTAGCTCTTTGTGTCTTCCTGCTTCTTACCTCCTGCCTCTCATTTTGTGTGTGTGTGTGTGTGTTGTTAACTATTCCTCCCTCCTCCTCGGTGCTTCGTGTGACCCTCCTGACCCTGAAAGGGAATCGCCTGTCTGTATCCAGGCCTGCCTTGGGCTTCAGGTTACTCTCCTGCTGTCAACCCCCTGGGGGAGGAGAGGGAGGGGGGCTCTTGGCCTTGAACCCGCTGCTGGCAGGCAAGCGGCAGCCTCTCCTGGGGGAGGCACGGGGGAAGGCTGAGGATCCCAGGGAGAGTAGCCAAGCCCTGCCGGACGCCACAGAGTCAGAGGAGATCAAGAGGAGAAACTCAGGAGGGAAGGAAGCTGTGGAGGAAAGCACAGATCCGGGGATGGACATTTTGGGGGGGGGGGGAATGGACCACGTTTTGATGCAGATGCAGTTCGGACTCAGAATAGCCCCCCCCTCCATTTAAGAAGACACCAAGAAGCTTCTTCTTCCGATAAAGGAGAATATTCGTAGCTCAGGGGTGAATCTTGGGGTCCTTGGTGCTCTCAAAGCTTGCTGGTTTTCTTGCAGACGTTTCATGACCCAACTAGGTCATATAATCAGTGCTGGGAGGGAGTGGAGTCTGAGGAGACAAGGAGGAAGAGGAAGAGGAGGAGGAGGAGGAGGAGGAGGAGGAGGAGGAGGATGGAGGAGGATGAGAGGAGGAAAGAAGGAGGAGGAGGATGGAGGAGGATGGAGTCCTTAGTGGTCTCAAAGCTTGCTGGTTTTCTTGCAGACGTTTCATGACCCAACTAGGTCATATAATCAGTGCTGGGAGGGAGTGGGGTCTGAGGAGACAAGGAGGAAGAGGAAGAGGAAGAAGAGGGAGGAGGAGGAGGAAGAGGAGGAGGATGGAGGAGGAGGATGGAGGGATGGAGTCCTTAGTGGTCTCTTGCTGGTTTTCTTGCAGACGTTTCATGACCCAACTAAGTCATATCAGTGCTGGGAGGGAGTGCAAGGAGAAGAGGAAGAGGAAGAAGAGGAGGAGGAAGAAGAGGAGGAGGAGGAGGAGGAGGATGGAGGGTGCTCTCTGAGCTGGCTGGCTTCCATGCAAACTAGGTAACACCATCCTCAGTGCTTGCTCTCATTTTTATATACTACTGAGTAGATAAACAAGTTCATATACAAAAAGTGGGAGAATCCCCACCCTCCATTAGCACTGATGACGTTACCTAGCTTGGGAAATGAAACATCTGCAAGGAAACCAGCCAGCAGTCAGGAGCCCTCGGCTTCTTCCCCTTCTTCTCCATCGTGATGCCTCTGTCCAGATTCGGGGCTGGGGTGCTGCCGAAGGGCCGCTGCCTCCACCCCTCCCTGCGGGCTGCCCAGCCACGGCTCGGAAGAGGCCACTGGCTGGGAGGATCTCGACTGTCGGGCCTGCCCCCAAAGCAAGCTGGGACGGCGAAAGGAAGCCACGACGTGTCCGCCAAGCTAGAACCTCCTTGGCCAGGAGCAGCCGTGCCAACAAAACACCCCAGCCAGAGAGCGGAACGGAGGCAGGGAGGGTCCCGCAGCCCCTCTTCCCCCTCGAAAGGGGCAAGGCAGGCAGAGCCCAGGAAGGGAGCCCCTCACCTCGCTCAGCCATGGCCGCTTCCAGGTAGTCCAGCGTGGCCTCATCCTCACAGAGGTCGTACGGCATGTTTCCATCCGAGTTGACCGCAAGCAGGCTGGCCCCTCTGGAGGAAGAAGGGGAGGGGGGGACAGGCGGTGAAGCTGGCAGCCGCCAAGACTCCCTGCTGCGGGGGGGGGGGCGAGCGTAACGGACACCGGGAGCTATTTTGGTCCGAGAGCTGGCTGGCTGGCAGGGGGTCGGGTTTCCCTCCCTCCCCTTCAAGGGGGCTGAGACGGCGCCTGGTCCCTCCCTCTGCGGGGCGCCAGGCCGGCCAGCCGAGGAAGCGGAGCCCCTGGCAAGGCCGGCTCTGCCATCTGCCGACCGGAAGCAGGAGCCCGGCAGAGACAGAGAAGGCTGCGGGAAGGAGGGGTCTCGCCCCACAGCCCCCCCACCCCACCCCAGGATGCTGCTGCCAGGATAATTCATTTAAAAATAATGCAATAAGGCATTGTCGCAATATTATCGTCTTGTGACGTAAGGGCTGCAATAGAGATCGCAGTGCAAAGATTGCAATAATAATGACAGAGCCGGAAGGGACCTTGGAGGTCCTCTAGTCCAGCCCCCTGCTCGGGCAGGAAACCCTATGTGTCATTTCAGACAAATGGCTGTCCGGTCTCTTCTTAAAAACAGCAAGACCTGCACCTTTGCAATATTAAAATAATGCGAGGCAGGCAGTGCTCGGCTTACGGCCACAGCTGAGCCAAACATTTATGTTGCTAAGTGAGACATTTCGTTAAGTGAGTTTTGCCCCTGGGTTACAAGCTTCCTGGCCACGGTTGTTAAGGGAATCACTGTAATTGCTAAATCGGGAATGCCGTTGTTAAGTGGATCCGGCTTCCCCATTGACTTTGCTTGTCGGAAGGTTGCAAAAGGGGATCGCATGACCCCCCCAGGACACCGCGACCGTTATAAGTATGAGTTAGTTGCCGAGCATCTGAGTTCTGATCACACGACCCTGGAGAGGCCGCAAAGGTCCTGGAAAACGGTCATAAGTCCCTTTTTCAGGGCTGTGGAAGGGTCACTAAAGGAACCATTGCACTACTCTAAAGCAGAGCCGCCCCCCCAACCTTTTGGGCACCAGGGACCGGTTCCGTGGAGAGAGGTTTTTCCGCGGACCGGAGGGGGCCTGGTTTTGTGTGCTGCCTGCATCCCGCGGATGGGCTTTGCTTGTTTGGGCGGACCGGTTGCTGCCATGCCACGGCCCGGTACTGGTCCACGGACCGGGGTTGGGGACCCCTGCTCTAAAGCCATCACGCTGCCCTTCCCTCCAGGGTCTCCCCCCACTGTCCAAAGAGAGCCAGCGACCCCCTCCTCGCTCGCGGGAAAAGCCGCGGGAATCTCTGCCGCTCGGACTTCTTTGGCCGTGGCCCCGTGGGAGGTCCTAGGACGCTTCCCCCTGCCCGGGCTTAGATCTGGGGACAGGAGGTGACACTCCTCGTCCTTTAGGATGACGTGCGTGATTCCCAAAGAGCGAAGGCCGCAAGTCCTACCAACCAGCTAAAAAGCCCTGGGGGAAAAAGCCAGGCGCGCTCTTCTCCTTGCCCGGGGGGAATGCGAGGAGGGGGTGTCAATGTGGAGGTGGTCCTTTAAGCTCGAGAGGAAGACCATCGGAGGCTCCATGCCCCCCCCAAGCGAGGAAGGGCGGGGAGGGGGGAGAGCAGGAGTCCTGGCAGCAGTGACCACCCCCAGTGCTTAAAAGAAAGGCTTAGAGAGCCCTGGTGACGCAGGGGCCAGAAGGTGGCATTGCAGGCTGACTCTGCCCACTGTCAGGAGTTCAATCCTGACCGGCCTCAGGTGGACTCAGATTGTTGGGGGAAAGATGGATCTGTCAACCGCTTAGAGGGCTGGGGAGCACCGTGAGGCGGTATATGAGTCTAAGTGCTAATGGCAAGGGATGCTCTTATTCAGGTGGTTGCCTGGCCTAGTGGTCAAGGCGGGAGAGAGGGAGTTCTAGTCCCGCCTTAGGCACGAAAGCCAGCTGGGTGACTTTGGGCCAATCACCAGGAGACGGTTAGTTCTAGTCCCGCCTTAGTCATGAAAGCCACTTGGGTGACTTTGGGCCAATCGCCAGGAGACGGTTAGTTCTAGTCCCGCCTTAGCCAGGAAAGCCGGCTGGGGGACTTTGGGCCGGTCCTTCCCTCTGCCCTCATCTCTCCTCACTGGGTTGTTGTTTGGGGAAACTAGGCAGCGATTGCTGCCTTGAGTTGTTCATAAAGATAATAAAGGAAGGACGTGAAGATAAACATTTCCTGAAGGTGGGGGCAGGGGAGGAACTGGGCCAAAGGCTGAAGAACAAACCATCCAAGTTTGTATTAGTCACAAAATCCACCAAATTCCCGAAATGACCCCTAAGCCACCAACGGGTTCCTGACCCTCTGGGGCCAGGTCGGCCTGATTCCGGCAAGAGACCCTCAAAGACCCCTCCCCAACTCAGCCTTCCAAGGAGCGGCCCGTACCTCTGAACCAGCAGCCCCACCAGGGGCAGGTGCCCGCAGGTGGCGGCAGCGTGCAGCGGGGTCCAGAGCTCGCTGTCGCAGGCGTTCGCGTCGGCCCCGGCTTCCAGCAGCAGCTCCACCATCCGCCCGTAGTCGTCAATGCAGCACTGGGGAGAGGGGAGGAAGGCCTAGTGGGAGGGGGGGGCATCGTCCCTGGGCTGGGACAGGAAGTCTCCGATGGCCCTCAGGTTGCTGAGAGGGGAGCAGCCCCAGGCACCCCTAAGCCTCTTCCCACTCACCCACCCTGCTGGCTTCCCACTACAGCAGGGGTGTCACACTCACAACGTCACGTGACATGTCGCGATGTATTGCGACTTTTTTTCCATTGCCGGCAATGGGGCGGGTGCGGTTGTGCTACGATGCATCCGGCCAGCCGGCCGGCAGTTTGACACCCCTGCGCTACAGGCCGTCCTTGACGGTCATTCAGTGACCGTTCAAAGTTACAGCAATACTGAAAAAAGGGGCCTAGGACCGTTTTTCACACTTAGGGCCGTTGCAGCGTCCCCCGCGGTCACGTGATCAAAATTCAGACGCCTGGCCACCGACTCGTATTTATGACGGTTGCCGTGTCCCAGGGTCCGGTGATCCCCTTTTGTGACCTTCTGACCAGCAAAATCATATTCACTTAACAACCGTGCTCCTAACTTTACAATTGCAGTGATTCGCTTAACAACTTGCCTAACAACGGTCTTGCTTAGCAACAGAACTGCGGTCGTACGTTGAGGACCACCTGTAACGTCCGACTCGCAAGACTCAGAGGCCTTGAAAGCAGCAGAGCCTCCGTCTTGCTTTCCTGTTCACGCCACACCTGAGTGGTCAGGACAGATTCACCTAGACCTTGAGCCACACGCAAGAGGCTGGACCTCAAGACTAATTTCGCAGGGACTGACGCAAGGCGAAACCAGGCAGGGGCCCTCAGTGAGGATGCCCTGCGCCTGACTTGACCTGGCCCCGCTCTCCACTTTCAGCAGGGCGCATCACACCACACGGCTTGGCGCCTTGAGCGGCCGAAACGCCGGCCAGGATGAAGATTGCGTCCCAAGGGTGAAACCCCCAGCCGGAGGATCCGCTGAAATAGGCACCAGTCGCCCGGAGCCACATTGGGAGGAAATAAATTTAATAAAAGAATAAACTGCTTCTCAGAGTTTGCTTTTCCTGGGCTGGTCTTTCCAATGAGCAGACGGTGCCCGGCCTCCTTTGCCCCATCGGTGTATACAGGCAGTCCTCAACTTACGGCCACAATTGGGCCGTAAAATTTATGTCGCTCAGCGAGATGGCTGCTGAGGGAATTTTGCCCCGTTTTACGACCTTTCTTGTTAAGTTGTTAAGCGAATCACTGCAGTTGTTAAGCTAGTAACACGGCTGTTCAGCGAATCTGGCTTCCCCATCGACTTTTCTGGTCAGAAGGTCGCAAAAGGGGAATCGCGTGACCCCCACCCCGGGACGCCGCAACCGTCATAAATACAAGCCGGTTGCCAAGCCTCTCAATTCTGATCGCCTGACCACGAGGGATGCTGCAACGGTCGTAAGGGTGAAAAATGGTCGTAAGTCACTTTTTCCAACGGACTCTTCTATCTATGACCTCATGCTCTGAAAATGGCTTTGGGAAAAGGTGGATCTGGGCCCTTCTGGGGACCGAACGTCACGCTCAGAGCCACGCTGTGTGTTTACTGAACACAGTGGCAGAGCTGCCAAGAAGGTTTACAGCCCCACAACAGGAAAGAGCAAAGGGAGAGGATGAAACCGGCTCTTAGAAAAGGTGGGATTTGGGCCCGTGCTGGCTTTGCTTGTCAGAAGGGCACAAAAGGGGCTCCACTTGCCCTTGCCCAGAGGAGGAGGGTGGCGCCACCAGCCAGGCAGGAACCCCTGGGAGGCCGCGAGGGCTTGGGTGGGGGTGGGGGCTCTGCTATGGGGAGAGCGAAAAGCCGCTGGCCTCTGGCCCAGAAGGTGGGAGGAGGGAGGACAGCCCGAAAGAAGCACTGGGCTCACCTGGTGCAAGGCGGTCAGTCCATCCTCGTTGCACAGGTCGGGGCTGAGGCCGTTCTGAAGGAGCTGCTGAACTGTAAAAAGAAACATAGGTCTCAGCCGAGGGGCTGGGGGGAGGCTGGCCCCACACACGTCCCTCTCCAGGCCAGGCCCTCTCTGCTGCGGGAAAACAGCGTTTAGCCATAGCATTTAGACTGGACTTGGACTTGGACTTGGACTAGACAAGACTACGGAATAGAATGGAATGTAATATGTAATATGTAATATGTAATATGTAATATGTAATATGTAATAGAATAGAATAGAATAGAATAGAATAGAATAGAATAGAATAGAATAGAATAGAATAGAATAGAATAGAATAGAATAGAATAGAATAGAATAGAATAGAATAGAATAGAATAGAATAGAATAGAATAGAATAGAATAGAATAGAATAGAATAATAGAATAGTACAGAATAGTACAGAACAGAATAGATGGAATTGAATGAAATGGAATGGAATTAGAACAGAATAGAACAGAACAGAATTCTTTATTGGCCAAGTGTGATCAGACACACAAGGAATTTGTCTCTGGTGCAGAAGCTCTCAGTGTACATATAAATAGCAAGTTAATAGGTCCTAGGTCATAAATCATAGTGACAATCATTAATCATAAGTTACAAACAACAACTGATAAATCGTAAGAAACCAATAGGAGAAGATAGTAGGAAAAATGAGAAGACGAGACGGTGCTGTGGGAATTATTTCATAGGTCCCCCTCTAGCGCTTCACAGCATCCTCTGGATGGCTTTCAATGTCAAAGCATTATTTGCATCTTGCCCCCCAACAATCCGGGTCCTCATTTTACCAACCTCAGAAGGATGGAAGGCTGAGTCAACCTTCAGCCCCGTCAGGATCGAGCTCCCGGCTGTGGGCAGTGCCTGCAATGCTGCACCTTAACCAGTGTGTATGCTTTCCCGTCCCATGTTTGGGTGGGAAAACTTCCCAGCAAACAATCCCTTGCTGGCTGGGGAATTCTGGGAATTGAAGTCCACGAATCTTGAAGTTGCCAAGATTGCGCAATCCTGATTCAGATCTTTCAGCCCCTTGCCCTTCTGGATTCCCCTTAGATTAGACGACACGGCTTCTGATTGAGTCTGGACAGTTACTTTGTTTTTTGTTTTTTTTTTATATATATTTTTATTTTTTTAAAGACAACAAAACATAACACACATAAACATACAATGTATACTCCTTTTTTTTTTTTAAACAGCAATTTTGTAACTGTAATCTTCTGTTATTTACATTTTCCCCCTTTATTCTTCTTTTTTAAAAAATATTTGTCCTTGTTGTCCCATTGTTTCTTATTTCCATTTTCTTCATTCATACTATATTTCATATTAAGAATAATACATATTATTACTATACATTATTGTACATTATTATACACACATTTTCCCTTTCTTGACCTTTCTGCATTTATTTTCATTTGTTATTTCTAGTCTCCAACCAATCATACCACTTATTCCATATTACATAGTACTCTGTGTCTTCTTCCCTTTCTTTTATCTCTTTTGTTAATTTGTTCATCTCCGCACAGTCTAAGATTTTCCTTATCACTTCTTCCTCTGATGGTGTATTCTCATTTTTCCAGAACTGTGCGTAGACTATTCTTGCTGCCGTTGTTATATGTAAGATTAAATACCGTATTTCTTTACTGTATTTTCTATTTAAGATACCCAGCAGAAAGATCTCTGGTTTCCAATCTACAGGTTGATCTATTATTTCTACCATCCATCTTCTTATTTTAGTCCAGTATTTTTTTGCAACGGGGCATGTCCACCATAGATGGTAATATGTTCCATGTACCTTTTTACATTTCCAGCATGTCGGTGAGTTGTGGCTCAGGAATTCTGGGAGTTGAAGTCCACCAGTCATAAAAGAGCCAAGGTTGCCTACCCCTGGTATAGGGTCTCCTGCTTGAGCAGGGGTTTGGACTAGAAGACCTCCAAGGTCCCTTCCAACTCTGTTATCCTATTCTCCAACCTTCCTGCAGGGCTGGCACACTGCACATTCTGTTGGTCATGAGGGCGTCTGGAGTGGACTTATCTCCAGTTTCATATCACAATATTTGAGAAACTAGATGCCAAAATACAACCAGACTGTTATGGTTCAATCTAGACCAGGGCAATAACTGCTGGAACCTGAGAAAGTCCCTACTTGTGGTGCACAAGAAGGTGAACAAGTCGGGCCCACACCTGAACTAGATAGAATCAAGATCACGTGAAGTGTTAATACGGCTTTATAAAGCCTTGGTAAGACCACACTTGGAATACAGCGTCCAGTTCTGGTCACCACGATGTAAAAAAGTTGTTGAGACTCTAGAAAGAGTACAGAGAAGAGCAGCAAAGATGATTAGGGGACTGGAGGCTAAAACATATCAGGAATGGCTGCTGGAATTGGGAATGTCCAGTTTAATGAAGAGAAGGACGAGGGGGGACATGATAGCAGTCTTCCAATATCTCAGGGGCTGCCCCAAAGAAGAGGGAGTCAAGCTCTTCTCCAAAGCACCTGAAGGCAGGACAAGAAGCAACAGATGGAAACTCATCAAGGAGAGAAGCAACCTAGAACTAAGGAGAAACTTCCTGACAGTTAGAACAATTAACCAGTGGAACAACCTGCCTCCAGAAGCGGTGAATGCTCCAACACTGGAAGTTTTTAAGAAGAGACTGGACAGCCCTTTGTCCGAAATGGTATAGGGTTTCCTGCCTGAGCAGGGGGTTGGACTAGAAGACCTCCAAGGTCCCTTCCAAGTCTGTTATTCTGCTAAACCCCAAGAGTATCCCAAACCAAACTTTCACCTAGACCAGGGGTGGGCAAATGTGGCCCCTTCACGACTGGTGGAGTTCAACTCCCAGGATTCCTGAGCCCCACCCCTGACCTTGACCCAGAGTCAGAGACCTCCTCAAGTCTGCATTCATTACAAGTAGCCACCCTCGGTGGCCTGGCCGAAACTGCCAGGAGCTCCAGGGCAGCTGGAGTTAGCTAGGAGTTGTTGGTTGTCAGTGTTGACAGGGAAGGACGCCAGGAACTTAACCTGCATTGAACTGAGAAACTGAACAAACGGGCAAAGACACAAACTTAGACACAACTATCTGTTGTACCAGCAACAAACTGAAACCTTTTGCCAAGGAAGTAACAGCCCAGGGCAGGGGTGGGGAACCTGGGCTCTTTTATGACTCGTGGACTTCAACTCCCAGAATTCCTGAGCCAGCCTGGCTCAGCTTGGAAACCTCTCCCTTTCCCCTCAGCATGGCTGGCTCAGGAATTCTGGGAGTTGAAGTCCACCAGTCATAAAAGAGCCAAGGTTGCCCACCCCTGGCCCAGGGTGTGGAGGAGCAGCAGGAGGGAGCCTGGAGTTCACAAAAACCGGCAATTTTGTCCGCTAAGCTGAGGCACCGTTGCGGCCCCAGCAACAGGCTGCAGCTGCACAGCCCAGCCCCGAAATCCTGCACGGAAAACCAAGAAGATTCTGCCCATGGAAACGGGGATCAGCAATCGGTGATCCTGAGTCAATGTTCCGAAAACAGGCAGTCCCTGACTTACGGCCACAATCCAGCCCAACATTTCTGTTGCTAAGCGAGACAATTTGTTAAGTGCAATTCTGGGCATTGAAGTCCATAAGTCATAAAAGGGCCAGGTTTGAAGACCCCTGCCATATCACAAAAAAGATGTTGAGCGTTTGGAAAAAGTTCAGAGAAGAGCAACTAAGATGATCCAAGGCCTGGAGACTAAAACATACGAAGAACGGCTGCGGGACTTGGGTTTGGCCAGTCTAAAGAAAAGAAGAAACAGGGGAGACATGATAGCAGTATTCCAATATTTTAGAGGTTGCCACAAAGAAGAGGGGGTCACATTTTTCACAGAAGCACCAGAGGGCAGGACAAGAAACAGTGGATGGAAACTGATCAAGGAGAGAAGCAACCTGGAATTAAGGAGAAACTTCCTGACAGTGAGGACAATTAACCAGTGGAACAGCTTGCCACCAGAAATTGTGGGTGATCCAACACTGGAGGCATTTAAGAAGAGACTGGACAGTCACTTGTCTGAACTAGGGTCTCCTGCTTAAGCAGGGGGCTGGACTAGAAGACCTCCAAGGTCCCTTCCAGCTCTATTCTATTCTAATTCGCCAGGGCCAACTCGCTGGGGGACAAGAGTTACACTAATATCAAAGAAATTAAAGGAAGGACAACATAAAATGCAGAGGACAAACATTAATATAACTTTTTAATTTATTTTAAATCATTGAATTGAATTGTTAAATCGTCCTGCGGCGAGTTGGCCCCTTCGGAGCTGAGACAGGGAGGCGGCCTGGCTGCAGAAGCAGAAAAGCCGGCTCTGGAAGGAGGGAGCCGGCAGCGGCCTCAGCCCAACCCACCCTAATCACCTCTCAGCTCCTGCCGGGACTGGTGGGATCTGACGGTCTGAAAGGACTCCTGTTTTTAGACCGCCCCCTTTCCATCCAAGCCTCACCTCAGCCGGCTAATTAGCCTGGCAAAAGGCACAGAAGGATTGTGGTGGGCAGCCAGGAAGCCACCTTTGCACAGGGGAGGGGCCAGCGCCCCACAGACACACCTGGTGGAGGTGGAGCAAGCTCCGAAGAGCAAGCTTACCTCTCAGGAAAACAGGAGTAGAAGGGTTGGAAGGGACCCTGGAGGTCTTCTAGTCCAACCCCCTGCTCAAGCAGGAGAGCCTATATACCATTTCAGACAAGTGGCCGTCCATTATGGTGACATCTTGAATAGCAAGCTAAGTTCCTACTCCAAAGGTGTGACATGATGGTTGGGTTCGCACAACACGCTAAACCCAGGCTAACAAGATGTAGCTGCCATGTTCCCAGAACAACGAAACCCTGTTATGGCTGGGTGTTTTATTTATGCCACTTGTCAAGTGATAGATGATGGTTCACACCAGAGGCTAAGACAATGTGCTGATCTGCAGACTGCTCCACCCCATGTTAGCCAGACCGGATGCCGGGTGAGCCTAGCCAGCATACAAGATGCTCACCTCCATTTCTGAAAGAGGAAACCAGCCTGCCTTCCTTCCTTCCTTCCTTCCTTCCTTCCTTCCTTCCTTCCTTCCTTCCTTCCTTCCTCTATCTTTCCTTCCTTCCTCCTTTCCTTACTCTCTCTCCGTTCCACTTTCCCTCCTTCCCTGCTTTCCTTCCTTCCTTCCTTCCTTCCTTCCCTTCCTTCCTTCCCTCCCTCCCTCCCTCTCTCCTTTACTTCTTCCTCCCTCCCTCCCTCCCTCCCTCCCTCCTCCTGCGTGTTCTCTGAGCTTGGTTTTTCTTGCAGATGTTTCATGACCAAACTAGATGACATCATCATAGACCCCACATCTGTTCTGGATGCACATGAAACTAGAAATCCTCAAGTAAGTGGATTTTTCAAAAATGGGTAAAATTGTGCAACCTTATAAGTGAACGAGATCTGGGCAGTGGGGGGGGGGGAATTATTTACTAAGTAACACGACTGGATGGATGTGACGAAGACCGGAATACAGAGCCCAGGGCTGGGCTGCCTACGGATACCCAAGAATGAATGGGGAAGCTGACTGACGAGGAGCCGCGCAGAAAAAGGCCTTTGTGTCGAATATTAAAGTGCATTCATGCGCACACATAGCGAAGGGAGGAATGCAAATCTAAAAGGATGACAGATCTGATTGTTTATGACGAAAGACTGAGAGATTTAGAAATCGATACCAGGAAGATCAGAGGTTCTGAATGTGAGTCAGCCGGTTTTTTTGGCAGTGGGAAGTGTGGATCTTCAGAAGAAAAACGGGCCTGGAAGAAAAGAAAAAAAAAGAAAGAAAAAAGAAAGAGTGAAAGTACGATGGCTTCAGGAAGAGAAAAGTGATGAAATGATCTGGGGTTGAACCAAAGAAAGAAAATGTTGGAAAGAATATTTAGGAATGTGGGTGATGCGGTGTAGGGTGGAACGGAAAGCAATGCTTTAAATACTGGGGTCCAAGACAGAAACTACGAAAATGAAACAATAAACCCAGTTGGGGTAGAAAAAAAGGACAAGGCTGATAATATGGATGATACAATGAGTGCAATCGTAACAACGTCTTATTGTGGTTTGCTTCTGTGGTTTGCGGCTGAGTGACTTGCTGGATGGGCACGTGGAGGTTACATCTGCAATCAGAGCAACGAAGAGCAACCAAGATGATTAGAGGGCTGGAGGCTACAACATATCAGGAACAGTGGCTGGAATTGGGTATGTCTAGTTTAATGAAGAGAAGGACGAGGGGGGACATGATAGCAGCCTTCCAATATCTCAGGGGCTGCCCCAAAGAAGAGGGAGTCAAGCTATCCTCCAAAGCGCCTGAAGGCAGGACAAGAATCAACGGATGGAAACTAACCAAGGAGAGAAGCAACCTGGAACTGAGGAGAAACTTCCTGACAGTTAGAACAATTAACCAGTGGAACTACCTGCCTCCAGAAGCTGTGAATGCTCCCACACTGGAAGTTTTTAAGAAGAGACTGGACAGCCATTTGTCTGGAATGGTATAGGAGTCTCATGCTTCAGCACAGGGTTGGACTAGAAGACCTCCAAGGTCCCTTCTATTCTATTCTATTCTATTCTATTCTATTCTATTCTATTCTATTCTATTCTATTTTGTATTTCTAGTGTATTCTATTCTATTCTGTATTTCTATTCTATTCTATTCTATTCTATTCTGTAATTCTATTCTATTCTATTCTATTCTATTTTATTCTATTCTATATTCTATTCTATTCTGTATTTCTATTCTATTCTATTCTGTATTTCTAGTGTATTTCTAGTGTATTCTAGTGTATTCTATTCTATTCTGTATTTCTATTCTATTCTAATTTTATTCTATTCTATTCTATTCTGTAATTCTATTCTATTCTATTCTATTCTTCTATTCTATTCTATTCTATTCTGTATTTCTATTCTATTCTGTTCTATTCTATTTTATTCTATTCTATTCTGTATTTCTATTCTATTCTGTATTTCTGTTCTATTCTATTCTATTCTATTCTATTCTATTCTATTCTATTCTGTATTTCTATTCTATTCTATTCTATTCTGTATTTCTATTCTATTCTGTTCTATTCTATTTTATTCTATTCTATTCTGTATTTCTGTTCTATTCTATTCTATTCTATTCTATTCTATTCTATTCTGTATTTCTATTCTATTCTATTCTATTCTATTCTGTATTTCTGTTCTGTTCTATTCTATTCTATTCTATTCTATTCTATTCTATTCTATTCTATTCTATTCTATTCTATTCTATTCTATTCTATTCTGTATTTCTGTTCTATTCTATTCCTTATTCTATTCCGTTCTTTTCCTTATTCTAGATGAAGGGAAGGATGGAAAGGGAGCAAGACCAAGGGAGGAAATTGTGCCTAGTCCTCGGCTTACAGCCACCGGCTGCCCTGGGGGCTGCTTCTGCCCTTCAGTCTGCAGGGCCCACGGAGCGTTCCCTGCAATTCGGAGTTACGCCTCTTTTTTCAGGCTTCCCGGGGGGGGGAGGGGGGAGACTTCAAATTCCATCTGTAATTAGACCCCTTTTGTCAATTGCAGGTGATCAGCTCGATCAGCAGCACAGAAGAGGTCCCCCCAATACAGGCAGTCCTCGACGTACAACCACAACAGAGCCCAAAATCTCCATCGCTTAGTGAGTTTTAGTCGCTAAGTGAGTTTTGCCCCATTTCACGACCTTTCTCGCCACAGTTGCTAAGCGAATCACTGCAGTGGGTAAGTCAGTCACCCGGCTGTTAAGTGAATCTGGATTCCTCATCGACGTTGTCGTCAGAAGGTCGCAAAAGGGGAAATCGCGTGACCTCCGGGACGTTGCGACCGTCATAAATACGAGTCGGTTGCCAATTGTCCGAATTTGGATCACGTGACCCTGGGGATGATGCGACGGCCGTAAGTGGGGGGGAAACGGTCATCGGTCACTTTTCTTACAGTACCGTTGCCACTTTGAACAGTCACTAAACGAATTGTTGTAAGTCGGGGACCACCTGTACCGAATCTAGCCTACAGCCTTTGCATTTCCTGGTGGCCTCCCGTTCGGGTAGATGCCCAGCCAGGCCCAACTTAAGCTTTTAAAATCAGCCAAGGCCGGCACCTCCCTGCCGGCTTAGCAGGGCAAATAGTCCGACACACCCTGTTAAAAGCGAGCTATTCTTCTCCAACCCCTCCTCCTAGGATTAAGTTTAAAGTCCTCCTGACGAAACTCCCCTGGCTTCGGTCAAACACGTGACTAGTCCTCACGAAGGCCAGCCATCTATCATCCAGATAAGCCAGAACATGATCCAGAAACTTAACATGTCTTCCAGGTTGAAAGGCCGCTCCTTCCCCTAAAGGAGAGCTGGGCAACTTTGCGACCTGTGGACTTCAACTCCCAGAATACGGCATCCGGTTTTTAGCCGTCAGGCTATTAAAAATAAATAAATAAATTCCTGAGCCAGCCCAGGAATTCCGGGAGTGGTACAAAGAAATATTGGAAGATTCCTATCCTAACCCAGAAGATTCTTAAAGTGAATATAAAGATAAAAGCAGAGGTTTATCTCTCGCAGGGGTAGGCAACCTCGGCTCTTTTATGACTCATGGACTTCAACTCCCAGAATTCCTGAGTCAGCATAGCTGACTCAGGAATTCTGGGAGTTGAAGTCCATGAGTCATAAAAGAGCCGAGGTTGCCTACCCCTAAGGGATAAAGAAGTTTGGGGGAAAAATTGGAATTTAAGACCGTTGAAGCAGCAAGATTACTTTAGGCAGAAAAAGGGAAGGGCACGGTGATTGCCACAATGGGCGAACGGCTACAAAAGGGGAAGGAGGGCTAAATGGACTGCTTTGATTAAAGAAAAAAAACAAACCACAATTTTGTTTTGTTCTCCTCCGTTAGTACAACTTTCTTTCTTTCTACTTGGAAACCACTTTTTGGATTTTGTGTCTGAGGTGGGGGGAAAAAATAGGAAACTTTGCTTTTGGGTTTTGCTGATTAGATGGGTTGGGTGTTATAGAAATGGCTAGTATATATTATTATATAAGAGTAAAAAGCTGAGGTTTTGTGTTATTATCTTAATTCTCCCGCACCAAAAGGAGTCGGAAGCTGATGCTTTCCCTTTTCTTTCTCTCCCTCTACCCTACATTTTCTCTCTTCCCTTTTTCCTCCCCTTGTTGTTGTTGTTGTTAGTTGCGACGTCGTGTCCGATCCATCGTGACCCCATGGACCACGTTCCTCCAGGCCTTCCTGTCCTCTACCATCTTCTGGAGTCCATTGAAGCTCACACCTCCTGCTTCAGTGACTCCATCCAGCCACCTCCTTCTCTGTCGTCCCCTTCTTCTCTTGCCCTCCCATCTTTCCCAGCATCAGGCTCTTCTCCAGTGAGTCCTTCCTTCTCACTAGGTGGCCAAAGTACTTGAGTTTCAGCTTCAGGATCTGGCCTTCTAAAGAGCAGTCGGGGTTGATCTCCTCTAGGACTGACCGGTTTGATCGCCTTGCAGCCCTCCCCTACTTTACCTCTATTTTCATTTTTCTTTACACTTTTGTGTTTTAGGCTTTGAGAAACTAATACAAAATCTGAACCACAAAGAATTCTGGGAGTTGAAGTCCGCAGGTCGTAAAGTAAAGCCATCATTGCTTTAGGACAGGGGTGGGTGATGATGGCTTTACTTTACGACCTGTGGACTTCAACTCTCAAGAATTCCTTGCGGTCCAAAATTTCTTTCCTTTTCCAGTTCAATATTTAATGGACGAGAACGTTCCCCTCTTTTCCAAGTCCTTCAGCTGGAATTTCAAGGTCCACAATGATGCAATTATCGCTGTTCTTGGCAATAGCACTTACGCCAACAAAGCTTACCAGGAAGGAATAACTGTGAGTGGACTTGTTAAGACTCAGAAGTGTCACATCCCCAATCTGTCTTCCATAAAACCAGAGACCGTGGTTTTTCTCCTCCTCATGGTGAGGAGCTACCAGTTACAGCTGGTCTTTGGGTTGTTAAACCGTATGGTTGCCTGCCTTCTGGACTTCAATGGTCAACCTCCTGTTTCCTGCAGAGTAGGCAGAATTTGTTTCTTTGGTGAAGATTTCCAAGGTCCAACCCCCTGCTCAAGCAGGAGGTTGGACTAGAGTCCCTTCCGACTCTATTATTCTATGTCCTGTTTGCCTCTATGAAGCTTCTTAAATTTTATTTTTATTCAGCCCGTGTTTTCAGAGCCCGAGGCTGTCGAATTGATGCAGAAAATATGCCCGAGGCCTGGGGAACATTTCCATTAGCTGCAATATTGCTTCGGTTGTTAAAGCATCATGACTCAAGTAAGCATTTCAATAAAGGTCTATGACGTTGTATGAAGAGATTAAGATCCCCTGATCCTCCCATGGACGACTAACAAATGAAGGAAACTAAGCCTAAGTCTTTATATAAAACATATAAAGAGAACTGGAATAAAGGGAGCTGGAATTGGGTATGTCCAGTTTAATGAAAAGAAGGTGAAATGGTAGCAGTGTTCCAAAATCCCAGGGGTTGCCACAAAGAGGGGGGGGGTGTCAACCTATTCTCCAAAGCACCTGAACAAGAAGCAATGAATGGAAACTAATCAAGGAGAGAAGCAACCTGGAATTAAGGAGAAACTTAAGGACAATAAATCAGTGGAACAACCTGCCTCCAGAAGTTGTGAATGCTCCAACACTGGAAGTTTTTAAGAAGAGATTGGACAGCCATTTGTCCAAAATGGTGTAGGGCTTCCTGCCTGAGCAGGGGGTTGGACTAGAAGACCTCCAAGGTCCCTTCCAACTCTATTCTATTCTATTCTATTCTATTCTATTCTATTCTATTCTATTCTATTCTATTCTATTCTATTCTATTCTATTCTATTCTATTCCATTCCATTCCATTCCATTCCATTCCATTCCATTCCATTCCATTCCATTCCATTCCTTCTATTCTATTCTATTCTATTCTATTCTATTCTATTCTATTCTATTCTATTCTATTCTATTCTATTCTATTCTATTCTATTCTAATTCTAATTCTAATTCTAATTCTAATTCTAATTCTAATTCTAATTCTAATTCTTACTATCCTATCCTATCCCATCAGGGTCTGAAGGCTAAATTGTATGGTGACCTTTTGAGGGAACTAGCCTATCGAAGAGAAGAATTGGGGGGAGCGTGATAACTGTCTTCCAGTGCTTGAGTTGCTGGCAAAGAGAAGCACCCGAAGGCAGGGCAAGAATCAACAGATCTTAGTCTAACAGCTACTTTTTCACACGCAGAATAAATGGGAAGAGAAACCTCAGAGGGGCCAAAGAAAAATCCCCAAATGTCTTTTTTTACGTATGGTTTCGCAATCCTGAAAATAGCACACTGCCCCAGGGTGATCCGTATGTTTTTCTATTTTTAATAAATATAAAAAAATGATCTGACACTAATGGACACAACCCACCTACTGTATGTGTGTGTGTATGTGTGTGAATTAAAAATTGCAACTTGGGCTGTAGAAAGGCTACCCATCTCGACTGACATATATGCCTGCCCTAATTCTGGGAGATACATAAAACAAAAGGCTTCTTGTTTGTCCCCACAATTATTGCCTTGCTTCCTTGGGGAAGTCTCTCAAATATGAGTAAACTGTAATTATGTCTCTGCTCCGTCCTCCTCTTTCTGCCAGGCTGTTGGCCGTGTTTGTTTTCATCTCCCTCAAAGGTTACCAAGAGAGGAGCCCCAGCCACAGACGGCGGCCAAGGTCTCCGGACAAAGACGAGGACGAGGAAGGCAATAGAGCCATGACTGATATGGAACTGAGGAGAAACTTCCTGACAGTTAGAACAATTAACCAGTAGAACAACCTGCCTCCAGAAGCGGTGAATGCTCCAACACTGGAAGTTTTTAAGAAGAGACCGGACAGCCATTTGTCTGGAATGGTGTAGGGTTTCCTGCCTGGGCAGGGGGTTGGACTAGATGACCCCCAAGGTCCCTTCCATCTGTTATTGTTATTCTTTTTTCCTTCCTTCCTTCCTTCCTTCCTTCCTTCCTTCCTCCCTCCCTCCCTCCCTCCCTCCCTCCCTCCCTTCTCCAACACTGGAAGTTTTTAAGAAGAGACTGGACAGCCATTTGTCTGAAATGGTCTAGGGTTTCCTGCCTGGGCAGGGGGTTGGACTAGATGGCCTCCAAGGTCCCTTCCAACATTATTATTAATTATTTATTATTATTATTATTATTATTATTATTATTATTATTATTATTATTATTATATTATTATTTATACATACATATATACATTCATACATACATACATACATGTGTACACACACACACATATATACATATGCACATATACATATATATATACACACATATGACACACACACACATATATACACACACATATACACACACATATACACACAGATATATAACACACAAACACATACATGCATATATACATATACATACTTATATATACACACACATATCACACACACATATGCACACAGATATATAACACACACACACACATATATCTATACACACACACACAGAGATACATATATATCCCCCACCTCTATTATTTTTATGAATAACTCAATGCGGCAAACATACCTACCTGCCTCCTCCTAATTTCCCCACAACAACAACCCTGTGAGGTGAATTGGGGGGGGGGGGAGAGAGAGAGAGAGAGAGAGGCCCAAGGTCACCCTGATGGCTTTCATGGCTAAGGCAGGATTTGAACTCAGGGTCTCCTGCTTTCTAGCCCAGGGCCTTAACCACTAATTTCATAGTATCACAGGGCTAGAAGGGACTCTGGGGGTCTTCTAGTCCGACCCCCCGGCCCTGGCAGGAGACCTTATGCCACCCCGGAGAGATGGAGCTCCATTGTGATTGGAAGTCGAGAACTGCCTGTAACCGATTTTTATTCTGAGCGCACAGGGGATTTTTTTAATTAATCTCCAAAAAGGGGGAGTCTGCATGGGGTCCTTTGACAAAAATTGCCACGGACGCTTGCAAACACGTGGAGGGGGCCTCGGTGTTGAAACCTGGGTACACCTGAGTGGAAGAGGACAAGAGCCGCCGGGCGGAACGGGGCAACCCGCCACGGCCAACCCGCTGCGGGACAATTCAACAATTCAATTTAATTATTTAAAATCATTAAAAAAAAAAGTTTTTTTTAATTTTTGTCATTCCCGTTTCATTCTGTCCCTTCTTGTCGTCCTTTCTTTAATGACTCCATTCCACCCTTTCTCCGATGTTAGTGGAACTCTTGTGCAGGTCGGCCGTGCCGGGTTGTCCCATGGCGAGTTGTCGCAGAGCCTCCCCCCCGCCCCCCGCCGGGAGGCCGCACCGGCTCTCTTGCTTTCAGGAGCATCGCAGGATGGAGAAGACCTGTTTGACTAGAGGAGGATTAGCTGCAAGGAGCCTGTCAATCAGCAGCCACATCTCCTGCTATTGACTGGAACGCAAATCCCGGGGGGCCCACCCCCCTGACAGGCGAGGCCTTCTCCCAAAAGAGCTTCCTCCGAGCTTACAAAATTGGGATCCCCGTTGGGCTCCCTTCACTTCCGAGCTTTGCGCCTTCTGGAATGGCCCCCCTCCAATCGGGGGGCTCACGGGCAACCCCTTCCCAAAGGGGTGGGGGTCCGGTGAGCTGCTCGCTCTCCTTTCCAAAAGAAAGAAGGGCCACCGAGTCAAGGCAGCTGCAGAGGAAAGGAGAGGACGGGCTCTCCAGGATTCCCGTCGGCCAAAGGGGGAAAGGAAGGCCACTCGGACGGGCCCAAGGAGGCTGCCACAAAGGCAGGCAGGGAGGTGGGCGGCTGTGGCCACGTGGAGGTTTAGAGATGGGAGTCATCTGCAAAGGACACGCTGGCTGGGGAATTCGGGGAGCTGAAGTCCACAGAGTGGCGAAGGTTGGACTCCTGTGAACTCGGGCAGGAACTGCTTTCTAATTTTAACTCTTTTAAAAGACTGTTTTTACTTAAAAACGATGCATAATTGGGATGCTGGCTGGCTACAAAGCCAAGCCCCTTCTAACAAAGCCACTAGCCCTCATGAAGTGACCTAGGAAATTTCTGCAAGAAAACCACCAGTTTCCAGGAGCACCAAGGACTCCAGAGTCCTCCTCCTCCTCCCACTTTGCAAACCCCACTCTTTTCGAGCACTGATGATGCTACCTAGTTGGGTCATGAAACGTCTGCAAGGAAGCGACCCAGCTCAAAGAGCACCAGGGACCCCCACAGTTCCACCCTGAGCTACAAGGACTCTCCTTTATTGCTATCGAAGCCCCTTTCTCCAGGATCATCTGACATTTCCAAGAACAGCCCTCCTCCCCACCAGGCCCCCTGGGCGTTCTCAGAAACTGACAGGGATGGATGGCTGCAGCCCAGGGCCTGGTTTGGATCGGCATGGGAGAAAAAAAAACCCTACCAGGGACCGTAGGAAGCATCTGGCAAGAATAACGTGGGGATTTTTGGAGAAGGTACACAGAACACACTCAACCTTACACATATCAATTAAAAATCTCCCATAATCTCTTAATTTGGGGTAGAGTCAGGGCTGGATGGAGCTGACCGTTTACTGGCAAGGGTGCCCTTCCTGACGCCACACAAGAGTTTGCAGCAGACACATCAATAAAGGAGAATATTTGTTCCTTCCAAATGTGTCCACCAGGCCCAAAGGCGACTTTATCTGGTGCACAAATTTCGGGATACCCTTGGAACAATCTCGTCTCAACACCCTTGCGAAAAAGGCCCGTTTCCCCCACCTACCTTCCTCCACATCGTTGCGGCCGGCGGCCTCCAGAAGCTGGACGTTTTCAGGGAAGACCACCTTGGTCTCCTTGGCGGCCCCCCGCCTCCTCTTCTTCTCCCCTTTGGCCTTCTTGCCCTGCCCGTCCTTCTCAAACTGCGCCCACTTCTTCAGCTGCTGGGTGCGGCGTTTCTGGGCATGCTTGAGCCGTTCCTGGGTGCCCATCCGGGCAACTGCTGGCATCTCAGCCAGCAGCTCCAGGTGGTCCGCCATGCCTGGCCAGCTGCAGACGCTCACCTGCGATGCGCCGTTAAAAGCATTTGGAAATGATGGGCTGGGGCGGGGCGGGGAAGGGGCGGGAGGGGGGTGGAAAGCTCTCTCTCGGACACCAGCGGCAACTCTTCAGAGGAGCTGGGCAAGGAGACGGCGACACCCGGGCTGCTGAATGTGCATCTCCACAAATTTGGAAGAAATCTGGTTTTTAAATCACTCAGGTGAGCGTCTCTCCACAGGTGGTGCCAACCTTAACAACGGAAACTGCACTTTCCTTGCCTTCCTCGTCCAGGCAGAACCGGTGAAAACGGGCACCCACAAAAACAAGGATTTGGGAAGGGTCCCTGGGAGGCTGGGGAGGCACTTTGGCTGCTGCCCACCACTAAGGGCAAGGTGAGGGGCTCCAGCTGAAGCAAGGAGGGCTGCTGCTAGCCCTTGTCCTCCATGTTCAAAAGACCCCCAATCGCAGCAACTTCCGACTGAGGAAAACAGCGAAGCATAAATCCTTCGTTCTTTGGTGGCGAGTTTAGTCCTCAGCCCG
Organism: Azemiops feae; assembly: GCA_023970755.1. NCBI lineage: Eukaryota > Metazoa > Chordata > Lepidosauria > Squamata > Viperidae > Azemiops > Azemiops feae. Next base: position 291,883 of record JALGBA010004119.1, on the reverse strand, counting down.
GCCCCCGCAAGCAGCCAACTCAGCCTGTGTCTCTTGGCCTCTTTTGACCAGCCTCCCAGTCGTTCCCAGTGAGGCAGGAACAGGAGCCGAGTTGACTTATGGAGAGAGGCGACTTTATGATTCTGACTGCAATCTCAATCCCAGAGGAGTCTTCTCTGCTCCCTAAAACAGGGCTTCAGCGCCTGGAGGCAGATCCCTCTGAACGGCTGTCACCCTCCTAGGAGTGGTCCACGGCCCCCCTGCCAGACAAGGAGCCCACGGCTGCATCGTCTTCCCAGCAGAGTCCACAGTGACCGCACGTTCAAAGCCTTCCTTCGTGCCAGACCGTCCTGACCTGGCAGCTGCTTCAGAACAAAGTCCTTGACGGAACTGCTTCGCTGCCCTTCTTCCCAGTGCATGGGCTCTTCTCGCCTCTAGCGACTTAATAAATGGATTTGTACATAAATAAGAACTTCCAGCGACCTTCCTTGGAGCTGCTGATGGCTTTCAACTGTTTCGCTCCAGCTGCTCAGGAGCACCGCAGGGCAAACCGGTCGACGGCTGGCTGGCTGGAGTAAACCCTGCTGACTGGAGACTCCTCCCTTCGCGTGGTGCTACTTGGGTGCTGGGCTGAGCTTCCCGCCGTAGTCTCCAGCCAGGCGCTGTCTGGAAAGTCCTGCAGCAGAAGAGGAAGAAGGAAGCCGGTCAGGCAGGGCTTAGAGGCTGCCACACACACCCAGAACACCTAAGCCCCCTCTTGGCCAGACAAAATGCGGGCTCTCGCCCTGCCTTCCATCCAAGATTAGTCGACAGCCAAAGTTGAAGCAAATTACTTGGAGGTAACTCAAAGCAGATCAGATTACCAAAAGGTGGAGGAGGGGGGGGCTGTTTTCAGCCCTGTGTCACCTCCTGTTCAGACAGGGACCCCTTCCCTTTAAAGCAGCCGCCCGCAATTAGATGTCCTTCACATTTCCGGGCACCTGCATACTTGCTAACTAATCCAACTGGGAGGGACTGACTGGGGGGGGGGGAGTCACTGCCTTGGGACAAATAGCAGGAGGAGTTGAGCAAGAGACAATTTAAGGGCTTAGGTGGGAAACTGTAAATGATTTAAGTGCCTGAGGGCCCCAAGTATAGACAGCAGATTGGCCCAGAGAGAATAACAGAATAACAGAATTGGAAAGGACCCTGGAGGTCTTCTAGTCCAACCCCCTGCTCGAGCAGGAGATCCGACCTATAGCATTCTGCACCAATGGCTGTCCAGTCTCTTCTTAAAAACTTCCAGTGATGGAGTACCCACAAGTTCTGGAGGGAAGCCTTTCCACTGATTAATTGTTCTCGCTTAATTCTTCTCTCCTTAATTAGTTTCCATCCGTTGCTTCTTGTCCTGCCTTCTGGTGCTTTGGAGAATAGCTTGACCCCTTTCTTCTTTGTGGCAGCCCCTCAAATATTGGAAGACTGCTCTCGTGTCACCCCTGGGCCTTCTTTTCATTCAATGAGACATTTTGTGGAGAACAAATTGTGTAGAGCGAAAAAGAAAGAAAAGAAAGAGAAGTTCTGTCCAGCAATTTGCAAATTTGCCGCCCACCCAGTGCTCAACGACGAACACTTCCCACGTTGTCCATTCTTTATGATAATAATCCTGTCTCTGGAATGCTAGCTCTCTTACGGAACGAGGTGAGCAGAAGAAATGAAGACACGGTCTGCAGCAGCAGCAACCAGCGGTTTTAGCAAAGCTGTCCCTCTGGAACAGGAATTATTTACACTCAACAACCATTCTCCCAGCAGTTCCAAAGGGCAAGCTGTACTGGGCAGTTTTTGCTCCCTGGAGGATCCTTATGAAGAAGAAGCGTCTACACAGCTCTTGCGTGGCAAGGCAAAGCGAAGGCGGAAGTGAATGATGGCAAGGCTGGGAGAACAGCCAAAGGCACTTTTTAGCCACCTCTCCGAAAGAGGAGAGGGCAAAACTTGGCTTGAAACTCAACTTAGTTAAAAAAGTAAGATCATCCCTTCCTGGCAAATAGAAGGGGAAGACTCTGGAAAGAGTGCAGAGAAGAGCAACAAAGATGATTAGAGGTCTGGAGGCTAAAATATATCAGGAACGGTTGCTGGAATTGGGTGTGTCTAGTTTAATGAAGAGAAGGACGAGGGGGGACATGATAGCAGCGTTCCAGTATCTCAGGGGCTGCCCCAAAGAAGAGGGAGTCAAGCTCTTCTCCAAAGCACCAGAAGGCAGGACAAGAAGCAACGGGTGGAAACTAACCAAGGAGAGAAGCAACCCGGAACTAAGGAGAAACTTCCTGACAGTCAAAACAATTAACCAGTGGAACAACCTGCCTCCAGAAGTGGTGAATGCTCCCACACTGGAAGTTTTTAAGAAGAGACTGGACAGCCATTTGTCTGAAATGGTACGGGGTTTCCTGCCTGAGCAGGGGGTTGGACTTGATGACCTCCAAGGTCCCTTCCAACATTATCATCATCATCATCATCATCATCATTATCATTATTATTATTATTATTAGATGGAAGCAGTGACAGATCTTATTTCCTCGGGCTCTTGGGCCCACTGCAGGTGGCGACTGCAGCCATGAAATTAAAAGACAGTTGCTCCTGGGGAGGAAAGCTATGAAAAACCTAGACAGCGTATTAAATAGCAGAGACACCCCCTTGCCCACAAAGATCTGTATCGTTAATGTTATGCTTTTCCAACTAGGAGTGTACGGCGGTGAGAAGTGGACCGTAAGGATGGCTGAGTGCTGAAAAATGGATGCTTTCAAGTGGCGGTGCTGAAGAAGACTCCAGAGTTCCCCAGGCTGCAAGGAGATCCGGTGGGCTGTGGGGGGTCGCAGAGGGTCAGATGCAACTTAGCAACTGAACAAGAAGACTGCTAATAAAAGAAAATCCGGAGTTAAGGATGAGCAGTGAGATGACCAAGATGGCAGCATCTAAAGAGAGCTTTAAACAGAATTAAACAATTCAGTGAATGGCTGGCTCAGGAATTCTGGGAGTTGAAGTCCACGGGCTGTGAAGTTGCCATAATTGCCCACCCCTGATCTAAACCCAAACCTTTTTCAGGATCAAGTCAGAAGAATCTCAGAATTCCCAAACATTCATGCGGGTGAAACTCCGTCCGAATTTGGGCTCCTTCAGCAAATCTTCCTCCAGGACCGAAGGGACTCCTCCAGAAAGGATGCTTTTAACCCAAACCACCTTTTGGGTCCCAGACTGCTCTATATCCACGCACACCCATGTCCTGCCAGCAGCGTGAATCTGGCAGAAAGGCATACAGCCAGTGAGACTCTTAGAAAAAACGCAACGGAGATACAGGTCCCAGAAAAGCTGCTTTAAAAAACACTGGACAAAATGCATGAAGCAATTTCAGCCCCGCTAAAGAGGTTCGGAAAGGACACGGTTTGGCTCTGTGTTGCGTGTTCTGAAAAGGCAACTTTGCAACTATCACAAATTCTGCTAAAGCACTTCCAAGTCAAATGTTGAGCTCAATTACAGAGCAGTGATTTAATTAGGAAAAACAAAAATGCAGACCTGCTAGGCAGGCCCAACTTTAGGGATGCTCATAAAGCACTGGACGTTACTGGGGGGGGGGAAATACAGGTAGTCCCCACAATCGAGCCCAAATTTGTGTCGCTAAGCAAAACATCTGTTAAGGGAGTTTTCCCCCATTTTACAACTTTTCTTGCCACCGTTGTTAAGTGAACCACTGCAGTTATTAAGGTTGTTAAGTGAATCCGGCTTCCCCGTGGATTTTGCTTGTCAGAAGGTCGCAAAAGGGGATCATGTGACCCCGGGACACTGCGACCGTCATAAATACGAGTCAGCTGACAAGCGTCCGAATTTTGATCACGTGACCGTGGGGAACGCTGCAAGGGTTGTATGTGTGAAAAACGTTCGTAAGTCCCTTTTTTTCAGTGCCCTTGTAACTTTGAACGGTCCCCTAAATGAATGGTTATAAATCAAGGACTACCTGTAACTTAGCTGGGCTGTTCCTGTTAAAGTTGGCCTAGATACATTTTAAATAAGCATAAATAAATATTGCTTCAAGTTCCGGAAACTGGAGACAATCCCTGCTTTCTCACTCCACCCTGGATCTCTGAAGAGCGAGGGAGGCAGCGCCCCAATCCTAGCCAGCATAATCTACATATCTACCATCACACCAAATGGTCACTTAAACCTGGTCAGGCTCACTCTGGGCAAAATGGCTCAGGAGCCTGTATAAAAGTTCCCATCTCTTTCTACAACGGTCACCATCTGGCTGGTGATTACCACGCTGATCGCACCCCAAACAGCTCTTACAATGGAGATGACTTGGTCCAACCGTGATAAAACTAAGATTAAAACAAGCTATAACGATTAAACCTGACCAAGCTATATACCACAGAGCTACCACATAATTCGACACCGAGCAAGCCTGGAATTCCAATTGAAAAAAAACTGTTATTGTACTTGGTTGCAGCATAATCAGCTCACTCGAAAACATTTTGGGAAAGTTCAGGATAAAATCTTCCCACATGAGCAAAGAGGGAAAAAGCAATTAGGAATTTCTAACTACATAAGGAAGAAGAGAGGGGTAGGGTTAGCACTCTGCATACCCCCTGGAGCTTTTCGCGACTAATAAAAGCAGATAAATAAGTTTGGCATGCAAATAAAATTTGCACAATCTGTTCAAGTTTCACAACTGAGTTTTGCTGCCAAAAAAAGAAGAAGAAAGCTGATACTGGTGCATAATTTCCTAAAACACAACATGCATAACAATGAGTACATGCAATACCAATTACTTAAATTCTAGTAAAACAATGGGGCATGTTTCTGACACTATTTTCCCAATATTGAGAGCTTCCAGAAAGAGTGAGGCAGATATGGTTAAATTAGACCGAGTGACCTAATTTCTATATTCTTCTCCAGGTTCACATATCAGTGAGTTACAAGCAAAGTTGCATTGGAGGGGTCCTTGGTCCTCTCTGAGCTGGTTTTCTTGCAGACGTTTCATTACCCAACTAGGTGATGGCATCAGTGCTAGAAGGGAACAAAGTATGAGGAGGGGGGGAGGAGGGGGGAGGAGCAGAAAGAAGAGGACTGTGGGGTCCTTATCCTTAGGTTTCATTACCCAAGCTAGCAATGATGATGTTCCCTAGTTGGGTAATGAAACGTCTGCAAGAAAACCACCAAGCTCAGAGAGCACCAAGGACCCCACAGTCCTCCTCCTCCTCCTCCTCCCCTTCTTCTAGCACTGATGATGTTACCTAGTTGGGTCATGAAATGTCTGCAAGCAAACACCCAAACTCAAGGACCCCAGAGTCCTCCTCCTCCTCCTCCTCCCCTCCTCTCCATGAACTCCACTCCCTTCTAGCACTGATGATGTTCCCTAGTTGGGTAATGAAACGTCTGCAAGAAAACCACCAAGCTCAGAGAGCACCAAGGACCCCACAGTCCTCCTCTTCCTCTTTCTCCTCCTCCTCATCTCCATGAACTCCATTCCCTTCTAGCATTGATGGTGATCCCTAGTTGGGTAATGAAACTACAAGTGTTCTCCTTTAAAGTTGCGTTCATTATATTCATGAAGCCACTGCAAATATGGACGCCCCAGACCCCCCCTCGGCTTCGCGGTCACTGCAGGTGACCAGCAGGATTGCTGGTGCTGCAGTCAGGTCTCCCCTGCAAAAGGATGAAGCAGCCTGCAAAGACGCTGTCAACCAGATCGACCGTTTTGAACATTAGCACAACCCTGAGCCAAACTCACGGGATTTGACCAGCCACCGGAGTTCCAGGGGCCAGAGATCAATCCTCAAAGGGGACCTCCGAATGCAGCACCCCTGAGCGTGTCCTACCTCTGTGCTCTTCCCCTGGGCCTCTCAGGGCCCTCGCTCTGCTTCGGAAGCCAGCTGATCAGGGCACAGGAGCCCTTCGGATTAACACACCTGGATCAGCAACAATAGAAAAGCCAGCACTGCCCTCCTCTCCCACCAAACCAGTCAGGCAGCGGCTGCCGCATTCCTGCTGCCCCAAGCCACGCCGCCGGGGCACCCACGCAACCTGCCGGAGGTGAAATGTTGCATGCAGGAACTCCCTGGCTCTTCCTGGAATCAGGAATGTGAAGAATTTGGCAAGGGCTGGAGCAAGCCAGCAAGGCAAATAGAAACCCGTGTTTATTGTGCTTGCTGGCCTTCGGGGTCTTCTCCTTCTAGGCCAGGTGGCCCACACCAGACCTCCTGGGGGCAGCAGGAGACTGCTGGGCACCGGAGAGCTGGCCAGATCTACTCTCCTGGGCTCAAGATGATCCAAGGCCTGGAGACCAAAACATACGAAGAACGAAGAACGGCTGCGGGACTTGGGTTTGGCTAGTCTTATCTGACCATTTCCTGGGCAGCTGTTTTCCGAGATCATCCCCACAGACCATTCCAGCAGGGCTCTCCAAACCTGGCCACTTTAAGACGCGTGGACCTCAACTCCCAGAATTCCCCAGCCAGCGCATGCTGGCTGGGGAATTCTGGGAGTTGAGGTCCACGCGTCTTAAAGTGGCCAAGCTTGGAGACGCCCGCATTACAGTCTTCCAAGGCCTCATAAACCTAGCCTGTCTAGTAAAGCTCAATTGGTCAAATAATAAATATTGGTCAGTTCAGAGCCAGCAGCCTCATATATGGAGCTCATATTTGCCTGCGGCAAAATCTAGGCACAGCCAGGCCATCTTCTCCCCCACCCAAAATAGAGGCACTTTCGTTGCTCGCTTCTCTTCGGTTACCTGGTCAAAGCCCCTCCCATCCATCTGGCAGAGTTAGAATGAGGACACCTGCAAGAAAAACACAGCTTCCAGGAGGAAGTTTGCACAGCAGCCCAGAACTGGATTGCTCCTTGCTAACACTCTGCCTAAGCCTGGAAACCTGGAAATCACCTGTCAGGAAGAGCTGAAATAAGTGGAGGGGAGACTTGGAGCAGCTCAGAGGAAAAGATACTTTTTAAAAATGTCATAAATAAAATGTCATACACTAAAGCAATGCACATATTTTTAAACCTGGTCTCAGCCACCGCGCGTGTGTGTGTGTGTCTGTGTGTGTGTGTGGGGGGGGGACCCTACCTTGCCCAACCTGCAGAGTCAGCAAATAAAATTTAAGAAAGAAATACAGGTGGTCCTCAGCTTGCAAACGCAACTCAGCCCAAAATTTCCACTGCTAAGCAAGACGGATGTTAGGTTGAGTTTTGCACCCTTTTTTTATGACTTTTCTCGCCTCACATTGTTAAGTTTAAGTCCCTGCAGTTGTTAAGTTAGCAACACGGTTCTGAAGTGGAATCTGGCTTCCCCTATTGGCTTGGCTTGTCAGAAGGTCACAGGAGGCCACAAAATCACGTGACCCTGGGAGACTACGACCGTCATAAATACGAACCGGTTGCCAAGCGTCCGAATCTCCATCCCGTGACCGTGAGGATGCGGCAGTGGTTGTTAAGTGTGAGAAACGGTCATAAGTCACTGTCTTCAGTGCCAGTCACTAAACGAATAGTCGTAAGTCAAGGACTTCCGGTAGAGAGAAATAATATTGTTCAAAATCTCAGGGACGTAGCCAAGTCCCAGTTTGAGGGAGATGCTTGGTTCCAGGCTGGGGAGCCTCCGAGTCCCATCCCAGCAGTCGAGAGCCAGGCAGCCCGCCCAGCGCTCCCCTCCTCCCTTGGGGCACCGGCAGCTGAAGACCGAAGGGCCCCAAGGCGAAGCTGGACTGGGAAGAGGAACCTAAAAAAGGTGATTTATGGCTGCTTTTCACACTTAACGACCGTTGCAGCCTCCCCGTGGTCACGCGATCAAAATTCAGGCGCTTGGCAACTGACTCGTACTTATAACGGTTTTGCGACCTTCTGACCGGCAAAATCAATGGGGGAGACGGATTCACTTAACAACCGTGTTTCTAACTTAACAATTGCAGGGATTCACTGAACAACTGTGGCGAGAAAGGTCTTAAAAGGGGGCAAAACTCTCCTAACAATCCTCTCACTTATCAACAGAAATTTTGGGCTCAATCTTGATTGTCAATCGAAGACTACCTGTATTTATTTTCATTGTTTTTTTATTAAATTTTTATGCTGGCCATCTCGCTATTCCAGGGAAGAGGGAACATTTAAGAAGAAAAAAGTCAAAGAGGGGCACGACATTCAAAAGCTGTCAGGCTTTGTTATTTTTATTTTTTTTTAAAAAGAACAATTTCCCACAGCCTCCGAAGAAGCCTCAAGGGCCAGGATGTTAGAAGGCGCTTCCAACTCTTACAGCCACAGAACAGGCCAAGTAGCTGGGTGAATTTTTCCTGAACTGCGGACAAGCCACCTTCAAAGGGAGAACAAGAGCCTGACTTTGACCGTCCACAGGAGAGTCTCCACCTGAAAGACACCTGCACGAAAGGAGAAGATTACGAGCGACATAAGGCAGGTAATTCTCAAGAGTAGCTTCTGAGGGCTGTGTAAAAAGCTCCTGGGGACATTCCCAACCCGTGGAAGGGCAAATCCGGAACTTGCAAAACTGGGCAAAACCTGGCCAGAGAAAGCCGAAGAGGCAGGCCCGCAGGTAGAAGAGGCTTGAGGAAGAACATCCCCACTTACAGTTTCAACACCTTGAAAAACTCTAGGCCATGATGCACAATGGTCAGCTGGCTGCCTCCGGCCAGGGACCGGAAGGCGCCTGACGCCTCACTTTCTGACTGCGAGAGGATGTGGGCAAAGGAAGGGAGATGGGCACGATGCCACTCTGGGTAAAAGCCCATTTCGCAGCCTGACTGCGACCAAATCACAAACAGCAAAGGGGACTAGGTAGTCCTTGACCTACGACCACAATTGATCTCAAAATTTCTCAAGAGGCCTTGAAAGCAGCAGAGCCTCCGTCTTGCTTTCCTGTTCACGCCACACCTGAGTGGTCAGGACAGATGCACCTAGACCTTGAGCCACACGCAAGAGGCTGGACCTCAAGACTAATTTCGCAGGGACCGACGCAAGGCGAAACCAGGCAGGGGCCCTCAGTGAGGATGCCCTGCGCCTGACTTGACCTGGCCCCGCTCTCCACTTTCAGCATGGCGCATCACCGCAACACGGCTTGGCGCCTTGAGCGGCCGAAACACCGGCCAGGATGGAGATTGCGTCGCAGGGGCGAAACCCCCAGCCGGAGGATCCGCTGAAATGGACACCAGTCGCCCGGAGCCACATTGGGAGGAAATAAATTTAATAAAAGAATAAACTGCTTCTCAGAGTTTGCCTTTCCTGGGCTGGTCTTTCCAATGAGCAGACGGTGCCTGGCCTCCTTTGCCCCATCGGTGTATACAGGCAGTCCTCAACTTACGGCCACAATTGGGCCGTAAAATTTATGTCGCTCAGCGAGATGGCTGCTGAGGGAATTTTGCCCCGTTTTACGACCTTTCTTGTTAAGTTGTTAAGCGAATCACTGCAGTTGTTAAGCTAGTAACATGGCTGTTCAGCGAATATGGCTTCCCCATCGACTTTTCTTGTCAGAAGGTCGCAAAAGGGGAATCGCATGATCCCAGGACACGGCATCCGTCATAAGTTTGAGCCAGTTACCAAGCGTCTTGAATACTGATCACGTGACCATGGAGATGCTGTAGCGATTGCTAAGTTTGAAAAATGGTCATAAGTCATTTTTTTCAGTGCCATTGTAACGTCAAACAGTCACTAAAAAGATGGTTGTAAGTCAGGGACTAACTGTATTTAATGGACCAAGAAAGCACACGTGCACCAGACACCAAAACGGGGCTCCTACACCACAAACCGCAAGTGCACCAAAGCTATGGCGTCTTCCGTCTCATTCAGAGATAAAGCGCCATGATGGCGCAGTGGTCAGAATGCAGTATTGCAGGCTAACTCTGCCCACAGCCAGCAGTTCGATCCTGACCGGCTCAAGGTTGACTCAGCCTTCCGTCCTTCCGAGGTCGGTAAAATGAGGACCCAGTATGCTGACTCTGTAAATTGCTTAGAGAGGGCTGTAAAGCACTGTGAAGCAGTATCTGAGTCAATGTGCTATTGCTACTCTCCAGGCCCGATACACAACACACTGCCTTGGGATACAACCCGTCGGCATTTCAGCTCTCCACCAAATCAACTTTCCACCACACCTTTTCACCAGGTACCATTCTGCTGCCCTTTGGTTTTTAAATTTTTTTATTAGTTTAAATTTTGTATTAGTTTCTCAAAATATAAAAGACAGAAATACAAAGAAAAATGAGAATAATGGCGAGGAGGAAAAGGAAAAGAGGAAAAAGTGTAGTAGGGCAAAAGGGAAAGGAAAGAAAAAGCATGGACTTTTGACTCTTTTTCGTGTAGTAGAATAGGGCAATAACATATAACCTCAACTTCTTACTTTTACATAATAATATATGCTCGCCATTTCCATAACAACAAACCTACCTAATCAGCAAAACCAAAGTTTCATTTTTTTTTCCCACCTCAAGCACGAAGTCCAGAAGCGGTTTCCAAATAAAAAAAACTGTGTTCTTTTCTTTAATCAAAGCAGTCAATTTAGCCCTCTCTGCTAACTCCATCAACTTTTGCGGCTATTCGTCCACGGTGGGAATCAAAGCATCCCTCCATTTTTGTGCATAGGGTATTCTTGCTTCGGTCAGCGTATATATAACCTCCGCCACGGCTCTATTGGAGCCTCTTCAAGCTGCTCAACCCCCAAATCTGAACTGCTCCTCCAAAGGACCACAGAGTGAAGGGGGAAGGATCTCTTAAGAACTGATCCAAACCCAGGAATTTCAAGTTGGCCTGAAGACAGGAAGCAGAGAACCAAACGCAGACCGGAGCAGAGGAGCGCCTGACCGAGGGAAATGATAGAAAAGAGAGAGAGAGAGAGAGAGAAGCAAAGCCTGTGAGCTGCCAACATACACCCGACAATGGCTGGTATGTTTACAAAAGGCCGTTTGCCGCACGGACAAGGCTGCTTGACCCCCTACTAGAAAGGAAAAACAGACAGAGCCATCAAAACAAGCTTGCCAAGAGATCGACCAACATATAATCAGCCGAAACGGAATTGCTTGAAAAGGGGAAAAAGGGTTTTCCAATGATACTTGGTGGAAAGAAAACTGTATAATTATACCAGTATAATTTAAGAAAGTTCCAAAAACTTAACATCTTCTAAATATAAATAAGGGCTTCACCCTTCTTTCGGAATTGCCAAGGTTATAAAGTCAATTAATCAAAAGGATGAAGCCACATGCATTATTTCAGTACAGATTTGGGATATTTTACTAAAATATTTTTTACCGATTACACCAGGGTGCTATAAGATCTCTATTAGTAAACCAGAGATTATGCATCAGACCCTTCCTTGCTTCCTACACACTTGTGAGTCTGGCCTCAGTGCAGGGTCCAATCCTTACACATCCGTTTTGCAAACCCAGCTCCCTCCATGCCTACGTCAGTAAGATTGCCCCAGGGGTCCCTCCAGCCCACCCACAGCCACTGGAGACCTCCAGCCCTGCTAACGAAGGGTCAGGCCTGGTGGGCGCTTGCACTGTTTGGGGGCCTCCGGCTCCAGCAGGGGGTTGGACTAGAAGACCTCCAAGGTCCCTTCCAACTCTGTTATTCTGGCAGGTTGACAGATTAGTATCAGATCAAGCCGCCCAGAGTTACCCTGAGGTAAGATGGGTGACCAATTAATTAATTAATTATTATATATATATGTATATATATAATTTATAGGTCACCCATCTTACATCAAGGTAACTCTGAGCGGTTCGATCTGATACTAATCTATCCACCTAGGATGAGCAGGGGGGAGAGGAAGGTAGGTGTACACACACACACATTGTGTTTTCCGGTGAAACCAGTCTATCAGAACACCTGGTCTACCCAAATATGGGACGAAGCAATCTACTATTGCTTTTTGTGTATATATAGAAGCACGAGGCCGAAGAGACACCAGCCTGAAGATGACGAATGAGACTTCGTCGAAACGTCGCCAAGAAACTTCCAATTTTATGTGGGAGAAAACCCGAATTACCAAAGACCTACATACACACACACACACACACACACACACACACACACCTCCCCCCCATCGTTTAGCTATCGTATTTTTTATTTTTATATTTTTGTAGTATTTTATTCATATAGGTTTATCTTTTTAATATTGTAAACCACTCAGAGACATCCTGTAGTAAGGTGGGAGGCCCATACATACAAACAAACAAATAAATTCTGGATGGGAGACCACCAGGAAACCCGGCTGGAGTGACTCCCTCCGACCAGAGCCTACTCTCCAGCCCATGGGGCAGAGCCTCTTGAGGACAGCCTGATCCTGCATCCCCCATCAGCAGCAGCACGAGGGGGGGGGGCGAGAAGGGGGTCTTCCGCCTAGTCCAGAATGGCGGGATCTCCTGGTGGTCTCCCATCCAGCTGTCACCTCCCCCCACGCAATCTCCACCCGAAGAAACGCAAGGCCATGAACCAAACCCCCTAGCACATCACTCTGGGGAGGGGTCTTGGACTACACACCCTCCATCATCCAAGCACCCCCTTTCCTTTCAGGCCAGTGCTGGCTGGGGATGATGGGAGTGGGGACCAAGCCGGAATGGCCGGACTGGGGAAGGTCCCGGAGATGCTCCTGAGGGGGACATTCTGGCGCCCCCTCGGCCCGCCCGCCATCAGCACTGCCAAAGGCGTCCCCTCCCCAGCCCCCTCCGAGAGTCCTCCCCCCCACGTGACCCCACCCCCGAACGCCAGACCCCTCGCGGGAGACCCCCCACTCATTCCGGACGCCCCCCTGCCACGCCTCGCCCCCCTCACCGCGGTCCCCGCCGGCCTTCCCCCGAGGCGCGCATCTCCCGCTAGGCCCGGCTTCGCCGCCATGGCAACCAGCCACACTTCCGCCGCAGGCAGGAAGTGGGAGCCTTCCCCCCGCCGTCGCCATGTTGGGTGAGGTCAAAAGGCTCAAGGAAGCCGGAGACGGGCAGAGCTGGGCTGCTGCAGAACCGAGGGTGGCCGCCAGATGGCGGCAAGCGGAGTTGTCTGGGTGACTGCGTTGCAACGCCCGCCTGAAGCTGCTCGCTGGCTGAGGAACGCTGAGGATGATGGGAGCTGTGGTCCCACGCATCTGGAGGGCATCAGGCTGGTTGGAGACGCAGCATCTTATCTGCTGAGCTGCAAGGAGAAAGCCGTCAAGGGTTTCCCAGGGAACCTATGATGGAGGGACCGTGGTTTTTCCTTCCTCTGTCACTTGGACAGCCATTAATCCAGAATGGAATAGGGCAGGGATGTCCAACCTTGGAAACTTTAAGACTTGTGGACTTCAACTCCCAGAATTCCCCAGCCAGCAACAGCTAGGGAATTCTGGGAGTTGAAGTCCACAAGTCTTAAAGTTCCCAAGCTTCAACACCTCTGGTATAGGGTCTCCTCTCCTGCTTGAGCAGGGGTTGGACTAGAGGACCTCCAAGGTCCCTTCCAACTCTGTTATTCTGTATTCAGTGGAATGGCTTGACTTCAGAAGTTGTGGGTGCTCCATCACTGGAGGTTTTCAAGAAGAGACCGGACAGCCATTTGTCTGGAATAGTATAGGGTCTCCTGCTTGAGCAGGGGTTGGACTAGAGGACCACCAAGGTCCCTTCCAACTCTTGTTATTCTGCATGACCAGCTACCCAGCTAGTGATTTTTAAACCAAAGGATTAACCTTCCAGCAGATGTTGCTAAAACATATCCAAGACATTCCGGGAACGCTTCAGGATTACTTACGGCTGATCCCTCTGTGACAACATTAATGAGTCACCTATTTATGCAAAGCTAAAATCCTCACTGGATTGTCCAAAGAAAAGCTGGAAAGCACGGAGTTAAATCTATTGGTGCTTATTATTATTTATTCTGTGACGCTCTGTTGAAAATGAATCCTCTAAGAAGGAAAAGAGAGCTTTAGCACCACAGGCCTAATATTTGCTGAGGATTTATTGACTTATTTATTCTATTGATTGGTGGAGCCACCTAATTCACAACTGCCACTCTGGTGGCAGACATACGGTTAAACTCTTAACAAACAAAAATAAAAATAAAAACAGCAATGAATCAAAGAAAGTGCCCTAAAACAAAGCAGAGGAAAAAGAAGATAATGTGAATCAAGATCACGTGAAGTATTAATACCACTTTACAATGCCTTGGTAAGGCCACACTTGGAATACTGCATCCAGTTTTGGTCACCACGATGTAAAAAAGATGTTGAGACTCTAGAAAGAGTGCAGAGAAGGGCAACAAAGATGATTAGGGGACTGGAGGCTAAAGCATATCAGGAACGTTTGCTGGAATTGGGTATGTCTAGTTTAATGAAGAGAAGGATGAGGGGGGACATGATAGCAGGGTTCCAATATCTCAGGGGCTGAGAGGGAGTCAAGCTATTCTCCAAGGCGCCTGAGGGCAGGACAAGAAGTAATGGATGGAAACTAGTCAAGGAGAGAAGCAACCTGGAACTGAGGAGAAACTTCCTGACAGTTAGAACAATTAACCAGTGGAACAACCTGCCTCCAGAAGCAGTGAATACTCCAACACTGGAAGTTTTTAAGAAGAGACTGGACAGCCATTTGTCCGAAATGGTATAGGGTTTCCTGCCTGAGCAGGGGGTTGGACTCGATGACCTCCAAGGTCCCTTCCAACTTTATTATTATTATTATTATTAAAACATTGCTCGGTCTCCAGATGCCATTTCTTGGTGGAGCATCCAGGTCTTCAAGGACTTACTGAATACCAGCAGGCTCAGCACCCCACAAAGAGAGTGGGAGGTTTCCTAGAGAACCCCCTTTATAGACAGTTTCCCCATAGAGCAGAAGGTCAGGAAAGTAAGCAGGTCCTGAGGTAATTAGGTCTTTCATCAGGGGTCCTTGGTGCTCTCTGAGCTTGGTTGTTTTCTTACAGACGTTTCATCACCCAACTAGGTAACATCATCAGTGCTAGAACAGGGGTCCCCAACCCCCAGACTGTGGACCGCGGGACCGTGGACTGGGCCGTGGCATACCAGCAACCGGGCCGCAGAAACAAGCAAAGCCTCATCCGTGGGATGCAGGCAGCACACGAAACCATGCACTCTTCGGTCCGTGGAAAAACCTTTCTCCGTGGAACCGGTCCCTGGTGCCCAAAAGGTTGGGGATCAAACCCCACTCCCTTCTAGCACTGTTGATGTTACCTAGTTGGGTGATGAAATATCTGCAAGAAAACAAGCAAGCTCAGAGAGCACCAAAGACCCCATAGTCCTCCTCCTCCTCCTCCTCCCTTCTAGCACTGATGATGTTACCTAGTTGGGTGATGAAATATCTGCAAGAAAACAAGCAAGCTCAGAGAGCACCAAGGACCCCATAGTCCTCCTCCTCCTCCTCCTCCCTTCTAGCACTGATGATGTTACCTAGTTGGGTGATGAAATATCTGCAAGAAAACAAGCAAGCTCAGAGAGCACCAAGGACCCCATAGTCCTCCTCCTCCTCCTCCTCCCTCCTCCCCTCCTCCTCCTCCTCCTCTCCTCCTCCTCCTCTCCTACAAACCCTTCTAGCACTGATGATGTTACCTAGTTGGGTGATGAAACATCTGCAAGAAAACAAGCAAGCTCAGAGAGCACCAAGGACCCCATAGTCCTCCTCCTCCTCCTCCTCCCTTCTAGCACTGATGATGTTACCTAGTTGGGTGATGAAACATCTGCAAGAAAACAAGCAAGCTCAGAGAGCACCAAGGACCCCATAGTCCTCCTCCTCCTCCTCCTCCCTTCTAGCACTGATGATGTTACCTAGTTGGGTGATGAAACGTCTGCAAGAAAACAAGCAAGCTCAGAGAGCACCAAGGACCCCATAGTCCTCTTTCTCCTGCTCCCCCTACAACCAAGTTCAGAGAGGACAGAGGACCCTGTAATCCTCCTCCTCCTCTTCCTCCTCCCCCCACAACCAAGCTCAGAGAACACAGATTCCTACCCTGCACCACAAAAATTATCCTTTATAGCTCTTTAATCACCAGCATCGCGAATTCTACCTGAACCTTACAATGCAACTCCTACAATAATACAAACATTTCAGGCTAGGCCATCTACTTCACCATTCTGGAGCAACGATATTTGGATCCAGATCACCTTTCAAAACATTTCCCATGAGATGTTTTCCCATAAAAAAGTAATTTTTGTTCCACAGCCCTCCAGCAGAAGGTCGGTAATTACCTCAAGGGGGAAAGGGAGCATCCCAGGACAAAGGCAGCGCATCAGTCCACACCGGGTGCTCGGTCCTCACGAGCTTTCTGTGGACCTTCAGTGGCCGAGGCTGGAGAAGGCTGTGCTCTATAAAGAAAGAAGGATGGAAGCTTATCAAGGAGAGAAGCAGCCTAGAAGGAAGGAGGAATTTCCTGACAGTGAGAACGATTAACGATTGATGAAAGGGCTTGCTCTCCTCCAGAAGTTGTGGCTGCTCCAATATTGGAGATTTTCAAGAAGAGACCGGACAGCCATTGGTCTGAAACGGCCTAGGGTCTCCTGCTCGATCAGGGGGCTGGACTAGAAGACCTCCAAGGTCCCTTCCAACTCTGCTATTCTGTATTATGTACCCCTATGGACAGTGAGAACAGTTGATCAATAGAATGGAGGCCTCCAGAAGTTGTGGGTGCTCCATCGCTGGACGTTTTCAAAAATAGACTGGACAACCACTTATAAGGTCTACAGCCTTGAACAGGGGGTTGGACTAGAAGACCTCCAAGGCGCCTTCCAACTGTTTTATTTTGTAAGGGTCACCAAAGAATCAAAGGCTAGCCCAGGGGTCTTCAAATTTGGCTCTTTTATGACTTGTGGACTTCAACTCCTAGAATTCCTCAGCCAGCAAAGCTGGCTGAGGAATTCTGGGAGTTGAAGTCCACAAGTCATAAAAGGGCCAAGTTTGAAGACCCCTGGGCTCGACAAAAGACACCATCATTGCTCCCCCATCTGGTCACTCCAGGCCAGCTATGGCATGCCGGATAGCTACCTCCACCCTACCTTCATCTCCTCTGCTCCCTCAGGCTTCCCTCCATCTCAGTGAAGGGGCCACGGACTGCAATTCGCCCTCCTGGATCCATGTTCTTTACAAATACAGACACACAAGCCACCATCACCACCCCTGTCCGCTTTGGGACACAAGCCCTTTGGACCACTGTTGGACTTTTGCAGAGAGAAAGGACGGGCTACTTAGGAGAGGTGAGGCAAAGCAAGCCAGGCATCGCCCAGGACCTTCTGATGTTGAGATCAACCAGGTTTGGTTGTGTGAAGGCATCAGCCCCGGAAGGAAAGATGGACGGAAAGGGGCACCCCGGTCTCCGCCACCCCAAGAGACAGGAACATACAGATTGATTGTAGAGAAACCTGGGGGGGCTCCTGCTCCCCTCAAATTGGCACCCACCAGTTGTATTGGAGGACCATCCCCAGCCAGGTGGAGATTCTGCACCTGGTAGCAAACCGAGGGGGCACCGGCTTGGGCACCGCTGCCCCAAAGAATGCCGGGCTGTGATAAGGAAGAGGAAGAAGAGAACCCAGCGTGACACGGCGGTGACATCACAGTGCTCAGTGGCAGGCTGGGAAGAGGGCAGCGGCCGGGTCCCCCCACCCTGGAGCTCTTTGCGGGTGCTGGGGCTTCCTGGCCGTCCCCCATGGCCCACTCGGGGCACCCCAGGGGCCCTCAGTCCCCCAGCCCGTTCAGGAGCAGGCGAGACCAGCTGGGAGCCCCCCCGGGGGGGCATCTTTCCTACTGTGCTGAGGAAGAGGAGGAGTGGGAGACGGACCCAGACTTCATCCATGAGGCCAGCCGGCCGTGGAGGGAGCGTGAGTTTTCGACTGCGTCCATCATTTCTGGTAGGTGGGCAACACCTCTGCACCACGTGCCGGTTGCTTTCGGGCCTCCGTAGGCCTTGATTTGGGGGTGTGGAAGGAGGTCACGGCAGCTGCCCCTCGCAGGCTGGGCTCAGAAGCCAAGCAAGCACATCAGCCCTTCGAGGTAGGATTCCAAAGTCACACAGGTGGGCTTCTCTCCTCCCTCCGCGCAAACTAAGGAGAGACTTGTCTCAGACTTTGCCCAGGTTACTTCCTGCTCCGGGCTCCTTCGTCTTCTATCTGCAGTGATTCGCTTAAGAACCGTGGCAAAAATAGTCATAAAACAAGGCACACCTCAGTGAAACAACTGCCTCGCTTAGCAATGGAAATTGTGTTCCCGGTTATGGTCGTTAAGAATGAGCTGAAATGACTATTTTTGTTCCAATGAGTGATTTATTGCTTGACTTGCTGCCCTAAAGGGCGACTCACAAATGCCCAAACTATTCAGGCTTCACACCTCGCCCTAAACCACAATATGGCTTTTTCTTTTTTTTGTTCAATATTTTATTATTTTTTTATAGTCACAGATCCTTAATATTTTATCAGCAACATATTGTCTGGGTTTCAATATTTAGCTTACTAATACATATTAAACTCCTTTCTCTCTACCTCGTTTTTCTAGCCAACGATAAAATGCATCCCATGTTCTGAAATATTCTGAATCTTCTTTCTCTTTCATTTTCAGTGTCAATCTGTCCATTTCTGCCCAAGCTAAAAAAATTTCTTAATTATCTCTTCCTCCGCTGGTAATTCTGCATTTTTCCAATGTTGAGCAAATACAATTCTTCCTGCAGTTAATACATGTAACATCAAATATACACATTCCTTCTCATAATTTCCTACAGTTATACCTAACAAAAATAATTCTAGCTTAAAATCTATATTGTTTTTTTTTTTTTTTTGTCATTTTCTCTAACCATATATGTATTCTTGACTAAAATCTTTTTGGCTTTAGGGCATGTCCACCAAAGATGATAATATGCGCCTGGTTTTTGTCTACATTTCCAACAGTTGCTATGTGGTTTGATTGCCTTTCCTGAGCACGGAATTCTGGGAGTTGAAGTCCACCCATTTTAAAGTTGCTGAGTTTAAAAGCCCCAGCCTTAGTGCGTTGCATGGACTCAGCTATTGTGGTTTGCAACCTCAGGGCCAACGGCTTAGTGCGATGTGCAAACTCAGCCAACCACAGCGGTGTCTGTGATAGATGCACGTACTGTGTTGAATTATGCTCTCCATGATGGTTTATTCCAGGGCTCTGCAACCTTGACAACTTTAAGCCTTGTGGACTTCAGCTCCCAGAATTCCTCAGCCAGCTATGCTGGCTGAGGAATTCTGGGAGCTGAAGTCCACAAGGCTTAAAGTTGTCAAGGTTGCAGAGCCCTGGTTTATTCCATAATCAGGGCAGGGGGCTAGAGTTTAGCTGACCTTGGCAGATCAAGAAATCAAAACAGTTGTATTGGAATGGGGAATCGCTTGGGACCACCAGGCTGCACCTCTGGGAAAGTCTAACCAACATCCCAGAAGAAAGCTTGTAGATTTGTCCTTATGAAGTCTGCAGGAGTTGAGTTGAAATCAGAAGCAACTGTGTTGTGGGAATCAAGGTCTCCTAAGCATGTAATTTCCAATTACATCTACCCAACTCACCAAAGCAGGGAGCTAGGGAATGCTATGGGTCCATCTCTGAGGGAAGTCCATCTAGTGAGATCCAGAAGAAGGGCCTTCTCCACGGTGGCTCCCTCCCTGTGGAACGTCATCCCTGCAGAGATAAGATTGAGGGGTCCCTGGTGGTCTCTGAGCTTGGTTGTTTTCTTGGAGATGTTTCATGACCCAACTAGGTAACATCATCAGTGATGTCCTTCCTTCCTTCCTTCCTTCCTTCCTTCCTTCCTTCCTTCCTTCCTTCCTTCCTTCCTTCCTTCCCTCCCTCCCTCCCTCCCTCCCTCCCTCCCTCTTCCTTCTCTCCCTCCCCTTGGTGCCCTCTCAGCTTGGTTGTTTTCTTGCAGACCTTTCATTAACCAACTAGGTAACACCACCAGTGCTAGCAGTGCTAGGTGATAAGATGGCCCCCACCTTGACACTCTTCCAAACAGGCCTGAAGACATGGTTTGACCAGTGCATTGCAGACCCCAGAATGATATGGAGCCCATTAAGTGATTGATTAATTGTGTTGCCAGAGCTGGGTGAGGTTTAATGGGTTTTATATTCAGGGTTGGATTTTTGCCAAGAGTCATCATGAATGAGTTGGGTGGTCGTACAAAATTTCTTAATAAATAAAGGAGGCAAATCACAGCAAGAGCTTCCAGGAAGAACATTTGATGGCCCTTAGCCAAACTGGCCCCTTTGAGACCATTATTCCCAGCTGTAAACAGCAGCCCAAAACATCTGGGGAACCCTGAGCAGCAATGGCTACCCCACGCAAAGGAGATCACGCAAATGACATTTGATCTCTGCTTGACTTGCCTTTAGATCTCTCCAGATCCATCCGAGACCTCAGCCTTGGGAACTCAAGCCCACGGGGCACCAAGGACGGTGCTGATCCCCACAGCCACCACTTGGTGTACCGAGATCCGGGTGGGAAGCACGAGAAGGTGGCCCAGGGTCACCAACCTCTCCACTGTCCTCAGGTGCGTTCTTCGCCCAGCCTGGGCATCGAGAGGTCCTCCCTCTTCAACCGCAATGCTGCAGAAAAGCTGGACACCTTCTTCTCGGAAAAGCTCAAAGCTTGGGCCAGCGATACCGCTCACCTCTCGGACACGGAGGGTGCCCAGGAGGAGCCCCCCAGCTCCAACACGGCCTGGAGGGCTGCCCAGAATGGACTTGCCAGCCACCAGCAAGGAGCTGGCAGGCAGAATCACAAACGGGCAGCCCACGGAAACATGGCGACGGAGCCGGCCGATAGTTCTCGTGACAATTATGACCCCGGCCGCAAGCACTGCCTAAGATGCCCCGGGCACAGGGCAGTGGGCAAAGGCCAGACTTCGGACGGTCTATCCCACCAGCAGGAGGGTAGCCGGCTCTCCACGAGCATCAGCAGCTCGGCCAGGATCCTGCCCCGGTGCCGCATCAGCCACGTTCAGCACTGCAGGGCTTGCCAGGCTTTTAACCAGGACAAGCCGGTGGTCAAGGGGAGCACCTGGGCCCCGCTGCAGGAGGAGGAGGGGGGCAGCACCAGCCTTTCCCCCCCAAAGGAGAGGGCGCAGTTGCCTTGCCAGCCGCAGGTCCCCGACCGAATCGCCAAGGTGCAGCGGTGGCTGGAGCAAACGCCGCTGGATCACCCCCCTGGCCCCCTTCGCTGGCACGAGAAGCACAGAACCCCCACCCGGGCAGGACCAGGGTCACGGGGGCAACGGCCTGCCTATGGCTGCCCAGCGCAGAGGCAAGGAGAGACCTGGGGCCGGGCCCCAGAGGCCACTGGAGACCACCAGAGCCGGGTCCCTGCTGAGGCCAGACGCCCGAGGAAAAGCCGCCACGAAGACAGTCCCAAGCATCCGGTGAGGGGTAGCAGCACTTCAGTGAAAACAAGGGGTGGGGGGGTGTTGACCACATGACAGCATTGTTTGGCATGGAAGCAACTCCAGAGTGGGAGGGGGGCTTTCCCTCCTGGAGGGGGCAGTCCTGTGGGTAGAGGGGCGTTCTTGGCTCCGGGGTCCCTGCAGCAAACGATGGTTGATCTCTAAACACAGGTGGTCCTTGACTTCCAACAGTTCATTTAATGACCGTTCAACGTTACCACGGCACTGATAAAAGTGACCTATGACTTATGACCGTTGCAGCCTCCCCTTTTGGTCACATGATCAGAATTCAGACGCTTGGCCACTGACTCATATTTATGACGGTCGCAGTGTCCCGGGGGTCATGTGATCCCCTTCTGCGACCTTTTGACTAGCAAAGTCAATGGGGTAAGCCAGATTCGCTTAACAACCGTGTGACTTGCTTAATGACTGCAGTGACTCACTTAACAACGGTGGCAGGAAAGATCGTAAAATGGGGCAAAACTGATTGAACAACTGCCTCACTTACCAACAGAACTGTTGGGTTCAATTATGGCCGAGGACTCCCTGTATGAGACTCCCAGGTAGTGTCGGAAAGGATTGGCCCCCTGTGGCTGCCGAGAAAGCCAGGGTGGTGGTGCCCCCGTGCAGGGACCGGGAGTTGGGTTCAGCTGCCAAGACCCCAGAATTAACAGGCAATCTGAAACGCAATCCTAAGGGGAGGGAGGGCATCGCGGGGGGGGCACACGGCTTCCCCAGCATTTACAAATCCCACTGCAGCATCCTGCAACCTCTCCTCCTTTCCTCTCCCCCCTGCAGCCGGCCGCACGCATCCTTCGCTGCGACGACACCAGCACTTCCCCGGCCACCTGCTCCTGCCTCTTCTGTGAACGGCAGCGGCCCCGCGCCCAGCTGGTGTCCGGCAAGGAAGGGCCGGACCTCTCTGCGGAGCAGGTGGCCGCCCGGCTGCAGGCAGAGAACCGGGTGCCCCGCATCGTGGAGGCCTTTGAGCGACGGTCCGTGCGGGAAGCCAAGATCGCCGAGCGGGAGAAGGCGCTCTACGATGCCCTGCAGCAGCAGGAGCTGGAGAGGAGGTGCCGGGCGCCCGCGAGTCAGAGGGAGCCGAGGCAGGGGGCCCCGGCCAGTGGCCCCTCAAAAGCACAAGCCTCGCAGGAGAAGAAGCAGGAGGAGCCTCCCCGGCACAGGAAGGAGGGGGAGACGGTGGGAAAGCAACCCAGTTTTCTGGACAGGCTGCGAAGACGGAGCTAGTCTCGGGGTGAAGGGAGCCACACCTGAGCACCTCACAAGGTGTGTGCAGGAGAGTGTCTGCCTCGCAACCAGCAGGAAGCTGCCACCGACAGAGCAGCGCGGGCTGGTCCTTTGCAAGGGGCAGAAGGGCCAACGGCGGTGTCGCCATGCCCACATTTACCAGCCCCCCCATTTTGATGGCCGTGTTGGGTTGCAGTCACAGCACACCACGTGGGGTTGGCAAAGGGGGAGAGCGACGCACGGGCCAGGTGTGCTGGCCTGTGGTGGGGACAGCCAGTGGTTGGCGGCTCTGTGGGACGAGTGGCAGCAGCTGGCACCTGGGGGCCCCTGGCTGGAAGTAGAAGCACCCCTCCCCACAGATCTGCTTCTGAGCAGAAGGAGGTCACAAAGGGGGGACATCTGAGCTGGCAGGAAGGCCCTGGCCGAGCTCTGCAAAATGGATCTTCTCAAGGAACAAAGAGTTGGCTTCATGGTAGTCTGAGGAATAAATCTTGGTTATGATCCAGCCCGTGGTAACTAATTCCAAAGATGAACTACGTATTGGGAGTAAAACATGTTTCCTGATGAGGGTTCCTGGGTGCTCTCAGCAAACCCCACTCCTTACAAGCACTGATGATGTTCCCTAGATGGGTCATGAGACGTCTGCAACCACCAGGCTCAGAGAGCACCAAGGATGCCACACTCCTCCTCTTCCTCCTCCTCCTCCTCCTCCTCCTCCTCCTCCACCTCCTCCCTGTAAACCCCATTCCCTTCTAGCACTGATGATGTTTCTAGTTGGGTCATGAAACATCTTCAAGAAAACCACCAAGCTCAGAGAGCACCAGGGACCCCACAGTCCTCCTCCTCCTCCTCCACCTGCCCCCTCCTCCTCCTCCTCCTCTCCCCCAACCTCTTTCCCTTCTAGCACTGATGCTGTTCCCTAGTTGGGTCATGAAACGTCTTCAAGAAAACCACCAAGTTCAGAGAGCACAAAGGACCCCACAGTCCTCCTCCTCCTCCTCCTCCTCCTCTCCCCCAACCTCTTTCCCTTCTAGCATTGATGCTGTTCCCTAGTTGGGTCATGAAACGTCTGCAACAAAACCACCAGGCTCAGAGAGCACCAAGGACACCTCATTTCAATCCTGAGCTACAAATATTCTTTGTTGACGTTTCCTAATTTTGCCGGTCATGCACCTCACTGGGTGATCTCTGGCTCTAGAGTTTGGGAAAGGGGAACATAGTCCTTGACATACAACAAGGGTCCCCAACCCCCAGGCTGCAGCCCATTCAAAACCAGGTCGCAGAAGGAGCAGGCAAGCACGCGTATGTGTGTGCAGCTGCACTTCTGTACACAGCAGGCAGGCGAGCACAGCTGCACAGCTCCATTTGTGGCAAGCGGTGTGCATGTGTATAAAAACCATCCCCTTCCCCCCCAAGTTGGAAAGATTGGGGACCCGCTGGCATACAACCATAATGGGGTCTGCCCAGTGCACTCGTCTGTGTCGTGGATGGGGGTAAAATGGGTCGATTTTATGACATTTTTCTCCGCCAGTCTTTAAGAGAACACCGCAGTCATAAAACGAACACCCCAGTAGTTAAATGAACGCAAACCCTTGGTTTGCTGTGGTGCCCTTTCGCAGAAAACCAGTAAAAACGTCCACTTTCCAGCAAAACTCTTATATAGGCCAGAGGCCCCCAACCTTTGGGGCACCAGGGACCGGTTCCGTGGAGAGAGGTTTTTCCACGGACCGGAGAGCGCGTGATTTTGTGTGCTGCCTGCCTCCCGCGGATGGGGCTTTGCTTGTTTGCGTGTCCTGGTTGCTGGCATGCCACGGCCCAGTACCGGTCCCTGGACCGGGGGTTGGGGACCCCTGATATAGGTGGTCCTCAAATTACAGCCCTTCTTTTAGTGACCTTTGAAGTTACAACGGCACTGAAAAAAGTGACTCGGACCGATTTTCACACTTACGACCGTTGCAACACCCCCCGCGGTCACATGATCAAAATTCAGATGCTGGGCAACTGACTCATATTTACAATGGTTGCAATGTCCCGGGGTCACGTGATCCCCTTTTTGTGACCGTCTGACAAGCAAAGTCAATGGGGGAGCCAGATTCATTGCAGTGACTCACTTAATAACCAAGTAAGGTCATAAATTGGGGAAAAAACTCACTTAACTATCTCAGCAACATACATTTTGGACTCAGCTGTGGTTGTAAGTTGAGGACCCCCCTGTATCTACTTTACAAAACAAAGTAGCAGCACACAGCAGCAGTTGTGCGAAGCCGTAAACAAGGGCTCTGGGTAGTCCTCAACTTACGACCACAACGAGCCCAAAGTTTCTGTTGTTAAGCGAGACGTTCGTTAAGTGAGTTTTCCCCCATTTTACGACCTTTCTTCCTACGGTTGTTAAGTGAATCACTGCAGTTGCTGAGTTCGTAACCCAGTCATTAAGCGAATACGGCTTCCCCCTTGACAGAAGGTCGCAAAAGGGGATCACATGACCCCCCCCGGGGACGCTGCAACCGTCATAAATACGAGTCAGATGCCAAACCCCTGAATTTTGATCACGTGACCAAAAGGGGAGGCTGCGACGGTCGTTAAGTGTGAAAAACGGTCCTAAGTCCCTTTTTCCAGTGCCGTTGTAACTTTGAACGGTCACTGAACGAATGACAGCTAATCAAGGGCTGCCTGCCAATCTCACCAGCGGGAGGGTGTGGGGTGAGCGAGCAGCCCTGAGAGGGGTTTCAAATACTGGACCCCCCAGCTGAAAGCTTCCAGGGCAGCCGGCAGCTGTTCCCTGCAGCGGCACATCTGGAAGGGCCAGGCCAGAGGCGACAGCCCAGAGGTGGCCAGAAGGAGCAGAGAAAAAGTGGAAGAAAATCGGAGAAACTGCCCCAGGACGCCCCCTCCTCCGCCTGCGATGCCCCCCCCCTCGGCCTGCCAGAACCCCGGTTAGGTGATGCCTGGCTGGGAGGGAGGGAGGGAGACCCCCCTCTTCTCCTCGTTGCCTCCCCCTGGCACTGGGAGGGCTGGGGGGCTCCTGTCCCAGGGACCCCAGCTGGCCAGACCAGGGCCTGGAGCCTCTCCCCATGTGGACGGTGGCATTGCTCTGCCGTCTCTTCCTTGCAAAGCCCTCCAGAATTTCCCTTTGGCGGCAGCTGGGGGTTGGGCTAGAAGACCTCCAGGGTCCCTTCCAACTCTTGTTATTCTGCCATCATCATCATCATCGGGAGAGCCCAACCTGCAGCTGCCAGCAGAAAGCAGCTGTTTCAACCTCCTTGTGCAGGAAGGTGACCAGGCCCAAGTTCAGATGAAAGGAATCTTGCTTGAGATCCACAAGATCCCACAGCCTGGCCGGGCAGACCCTTCTCCTGGGGGCCTTCTGGGCCCTTCCAGGGCAGAGAGAAAGGGCAAGAATTGCCTTCTTGTGCCCAAGACAAGGAGGAGGAGGAGGGGAGGAGGAGGAGGAGGACCGGGCTGAGCCCACCCCTAAGTGGCCCTTTCCCCATTCCCAGCCCGCCCTCCAGCCCGGCCTGCCTCTCCTCCCTCTGCCCCAGGGGGTCCAGTGGCAGGGAGTCCATCATCCGCATGAGAAAGGCCTGGATGCCCAGCCCCTGACCCTTCCCCCTCCTCCCCCCCCAGGTTCTCAGCAGCAGCAGCAGCAGCAGCAGCAGCAGCAGCAGAGATTCGGCCTCAGAGCCCAGTGGCTGGGGGCCCCCCCAGCCATGGCCACCTGGCCCCCTCCTCCTCCTCCTGGGCCTGGGGAGGGCAGTCTGGATCACAGGAGCCCCCTCCGGGCTGCGGCCCAGGTTCCTCAACTGGACAATGAGGGGGTCGAGGCGGCCGAGGGAGGGGATGAGGGGCCAGGCGAGGAGGGTCCCTCCAGCAGGAGAGGGAGGAAGAAGAAGAAGAAGTACCACCGGCACCCCAAGCCCCCCTACACTTATTTGGCCATGATCGCCTTGGTTATCCAGGCATCCCCAGAACGGAAGCTCACCTTGTCCCAGGTAAGGCGAGAGGAGCGGGAGGGGGCTGGGGCTTTGTGGGAGCAGGGGGGGGACTCAGTGCCTGGAGGGTCCATCCTGCCCCTCTGCAGGAGCTCTGGGTGCCCCCTTGTCCAAGGCCGTTCAGGGAGGGGAGCCTGGGGGAGGCCAAGAGGCAGCCGGGCAGCGATAGAGCCTCCCTGGGGAGGAGCAGTGAACAAGCCCGGCCTGCAGGAGAGCTTCAAGCAGGGCTGGCACAGCTTCCGTGGGGAGAGGAGGGGCAGCTTATAATGTGCCTGTCCTGCCTCCCCACCCCAAATAACCCAGGACAGGATTAAGGAAGGGAGGAACCCCCCCCCCCTCCTTATCAGGACGGACAGAGGGAGATAATCTAGAGCTAATCTTCACTTAATCCATTATCTAAATTTAATCCTCGGTTCTTATCTAAGCATTATCAAAGCCTCCCTCACCAGCCCCTCCTGTTCGGCTGGAAGACACCAAAAGTCAAAGGGGGGGGGTTTCTGCATCTACTGGGTGTCTCTGTTCCCAAGAGTTTTATTCCAGCCCCCCCCCCAATACTCAGAGGCAGAGACCCTGCTGCGCTCACCAGCATCAGCCTTGCCCTTCTGAATGAAGCCAGCCTCTCCCTCCCCGGTGCTCCTCTCTGCCCAGTGGGGCTGCATTTGCCCCAAAGCCCCCTCCCTGTGGAACCAGTTTGTTGGTCTTCTTTCTGCAATTTGGGGAGGGGGAGAGGCCAGCCACCCAACAGGGACATGCTTGGTCCTGAAATTTGCTAATGAAGGCGCAAACTGAACTAGGTAGAGCTGCCACATCCCTCTCTCTTTCTCTAGTCTAGGTGTATGTGCTGTGTGGGTCTCTCTGTGTAGGTGTGTATTAGCTAGTTGGGCTCCAAAACGGCTGTTTTCGATTTAAGGCAGGACGTCAAAAGATGGACCTGCCCTGGGTGGACATATCAAAAAGATTTGGTAGGTAGGTAGGAAGGAAGGAAGGAAGGAAGGAAGGAAGGAAGGAAGGAAGGAAGGAAGGAAGGAAGGAAGGAAGGAAGGAAGGAAGGAAGGAAGGAAGGAAGGAAGACCAAGGGGAGATCAGGGCTCAGGGTGCCTGAGGAAAGATGACCAGGAGCTACTTCTCACTACCCCAGACTCTTGGGACCACTGCAGTCCCAGGAAGCTATGAAAGGGAGCTTCTATTTTTGCCTTCTGATCTCAGCTGCTTTGGATTGGTTGTCTATTGTGGTGCGCGCACACACACATACACACAGAGACAAGCACAAACACTCCTCGTATGCACTTGCACACAGAAAGAAGGAGAGAATGGGACGTTTTGCTCTTTTTAAAGAGACATTTCTGCCGGTCTGATTTGATTTCTAGGCAGGTAACACACCTCCTCCGAGTCTGGAGGGATCTAACCGGCTGAAACATTTATTATAAGTGGCAACTCCCCGGCTGATCCCGGCTGATCTCTTTGTTAAGCGGTTCTTAGCCCTCCGGATGTTAATCAGGAGGTGTCTGGGAGCACCTCTGCCGGCTATCAAATGTTAATGGAAGGCGAAATGTCTGTGGACATTCTCCACCCTCTGTTTGTCCCAAAAGTGCTTTTCAAAAGGCAGCTGGACTTTCTTACCTTTTTCCCTTGAACAGGTTTCAGCTTTCTTGGATGAGAAGTGAAACGTTTTCAAGGGAGGGGAAAAAAAACCCTAAGAAAATGTTGCCTTTAGAAGAGAACAGAATAACAAGAGTTGAAAGGGACCTTGGAGGTCTTCTAGTCCAACCCCCTGCTCAAAGCAAGAGACCCTATACCATTTCAGACAAATGGCTGTGCAGTCTCTTCTTAAAAACTTCCAGTGTTGGAGCATTCAACGCTTCTGGAGGCAGGTTGTTCCACTGGTTAATTGTTCTCACTGTCAGGAAGTTTCTCCTTAGTTCTAGATTGCTTCTCTCCTTGATGAGTTTCCATCCGTTGCTCCTTGTCCTGCCTTCAGGTGCTTTGGAGAATAGCTTGACTCCCTCTCCTTTGGGGCAGCCCCTGAGATATTGGAAGGCTGCTATCCTGTCCCCCCTCGTCCTTCTCTTCATTAAACTAGACGTACCCAATTCCTGCAAGCGTTCTTCGTATGTTTTGGTCTCCAAGCCCTTCATCATCTTTGTTGCTCTTCTCTGTACTCTTTTTGAAACGCACCTTCGGATTAATAAAAGGCAAAAAGAAAAAGAAAAAATCTTGGCAAAACCACTTCCATCTGTCAAGGCTGTTTGAAAACCCTGCAAGGATTGAGGTCTTTCAAAGTCTGGAAGGTGCCTTCAAGTTGGGTATTCGGGAGAAGTCCAAAGTCCTGGTGGGCTTTCTCAGAAATAAAGAAGAAAAGGAAGAATGCAGACAGGAAAGGGGAGGGGGAGGCAGGGGCTAAGTGTATTTAGAGGGATTTTGCATATGCTGAAAGACCCCAATGCCTGGGGGGCGGGGGGGGGCGCGGAGGCATCCTTGGCTGTTAACCGGGAGGAACAAATGCGAAGTTTGCATATTGGCCAAAGCCCTGAAGCTGGGAAGGTGTTACCTGTCCTCCCGCTGGGAGCAGCCACACCACACCCCTCCTGGCCTGGCTGAAAGGAGCAGAGAGGGTGGGGGTGGGTGGGGAGGGGGCTGCAGGCCAGTCTGATAAGGACCATCCCTGCCAGGAACTGCCAGCTTCTCCTTCCCAACTGTTAACACCTGAGCTGCCTCTGGTCTTGGGTGGGATGAGGGGGTAGATCCTCACCCAGGTCAGAGGTGGGCCAGGCCAGTTGGGGGCTTAGAGCCATCTGGGGGGAGGCAACGGGGAGAAGGTTGCTGTCCCTGTCGCTGGTTTCCCAGCATCCTTGGGCTCCTTTGCCAGAAAAAATGTTTTTAAAGATATTTCTAAGGTTTTAATATTGTAAGCCATTCACAGCCATTACAGACAGACAGACAGACAGACAGACAGACAGACAGACAGAGATGGGTCAACAGAGCTGGCTAGGACCAGGGCACGGGGGGGGGGGGGGAGATTCGGCCTGACTGCCCATTCAGTCTCACCTCTCCCCCCCCCCAAATGCAGAGGAGCCAGAGGAAGGTCCACAAAAGGTGTTAAGCGATGCCTCCTTTGATGATCCAGCCAGGATCCCAAATGCAGGGAGGGGGGAGCCTCTCACCCCATCCCCAGTCCCAAGATGTCCCTCCCTCCCCCCCCCCAATAAAAGGTCCCCCAACTTCAAGGACATCTGAGCACATTTCTTTCTTTCTTTTTTTAATTTTTAAAATTAAATTTATATGCCAGCCATCTTGCAAAGAAGCGGCTCTGGGTGGGTGGCATAATAAATAAAATAATAAAATAAAATAAAATAATAAAACAAAACAAAATAAAATAAATAATAAAATAAAATAAAAAATAAAATAAAATAAATAATAAAATAAAATAAAATAAAATAAAATAATAAAATAAAATAAAAAATAATAAAATAAAATAAATAATAAAATAAAATAAATAATAAAATAAAATAAAATAATAAAACAAAATAAAACAAAATAAAATAAAATAAAACAAAATAAAATAAAATAAATAATAAAATAAAAAATAATAAAATAAAATAAATAATAAAATAAAATAATAAAATAAAATAAATAATAAAATAAAATAAATAATAAAATAAAATAAATAATAAAATAAAATAATAAAATAAAATAAAATAAATAATAAAATAAAATAAAATAAAATAAATAATAAAATAAAATAAAATAAAATAATAAAATAATAAAATAAAATAAAATAAAATAAAAAATAATAAAATAATAAAATAAAATAATAAAACAAAATAAATAATAAAATAAAATAATAAAACAAAATAAAACAACATAAAACAAAATAAAACAAAACAAAATACAATAAATAATAAAATACAATAAATAATAAAATACAATAAATAATAAAACAAAATAAATAATAAAACAAAACAAAATAAATAAATAAAGACGCTCCTTGGATCTTTCTGCCTCCCCTCCCCCCAGGAAGGATTATCCTGGGAAATTCCAGCAGGAACACACAAGGTTAGGGTCAAATTCTCTCTTCTCTCCTCCTCGCTGCTTTATTATTATTATTATTATTATTATTATTATTATTATTATTATTATTATTATTATTATTATTATTATTATTATTATTATTATTATTATTATTATTATTTTGCTTTCTGAGCTGTTTTTTCAATCGCAGGTAGCCCTTGACTTATAACCATTCGCTTAGTGACCGATCGAAGTTACAACGGCACTGAAAAAAGTGACCTAGGACCGTTTTTCACACTTACGACCATTGCAGCCTCCCCCATGGTCACGTGATCAAAAGTCAGACACCTGGCCACTGACTCGTCTGGTCACGTGATCCCCTTTTGCAACCTTCTGACCAGCAAAGTCAATGGGGGAAGCAGGATTCGCTTAACGACCGTGTCACTGAGTTAGCAATCGCAGCGATTCACTGTGGCAAGAAAGGCTGCAAAATGGGGCAAAACTCACTTAACAAACATCTCACTTACCGACATAAATTTTGACTCCGTTGGGTCATAAGTCGAGGACTCTCTGTATTTGCAGCTGCGGCTTCCTCTGCCCAGAAGCCCCCCCCCAGCTCAGACAATGGTTTGTTGTTCAGTTGACACCCCCAGATCTCCTTCAGGGACAGTGGCAGGGGTCCCTTCCTCCCCCCCCGCCCATCTCCTCCGGAGGAGATCAGACACTTCAAGCCAAGATATCCTTTAGGTGTGAATATGAAACAAACCAGTGAAGATGAGAGTTGATCATGGTTTATTGCATGCTCTGTTCTGGAAATAAGCCATTGTCCCGTCTTCAACAAACCACAACTAAACCCTAACTTAGCAATAGCATCCAGGAACACATGGAGACTGTCCTTCCCAACAAAGTCTGTCTTCCAGGCTCTTAAGAGTCCAATTTTTTCCAGCAATGGGCCAGGTGAGAGAGAGACACATAAATCTCTTCGGTTTAGTGGTTAAGGCCTCGGGCTAGAAACCAGCTGGCTCTGAGTTCTAATCCCACCTTAGCCACGAAAGCCAGCTGGGTGACTCTGGGCTAGTCATTCTCTCTCAGCCCAGCCCACCTTACAGGATTGTTGTTGTGGGGTATATAGAAGGAAGAAGGATTATTAAATATGTTCGCTGCCTTGAGTTATTTATAAAAATAATACAGGCTGGAGAGAGAAAGAGATAATGGATAGAATAGAATAGAATATAGAATATAGAATAGAAATATAGAATAGAAATATAGAATAGAATAGGAATATAGAATAGAATAGAATAGAATAGAATAGAATAGAATAGAATAGAATAGAATAGGAGCTGGAAGGGAACTTGGAGGTCTTCTAGTCCAGCCCCCTGCTCAAGCAGGAGAACCTATACCAGTGATAGCGAACCTTTTAGAGACCAAGTGCCCAAAAACTGGCCCCGCCCCTGCTCCACCCCCACCCCGCCCACCCACAGGGCCCGCCGCAGATCGCCCAGGCAGCCCAGCAGCACCATGGCGGCCACGCCCTCTGCCCTCGCCCTGCAGTATCAACTTGTCTACGCTGCCTGGCTGCCATGTCCTTGGCTGCGCTGCTCCACGTGGGCCACGCTCGGGGGTGACTCTCCTCCAGGGGGGTTGCTGGTGATGAGGGGGTCGTGGGGGGAGGCAAGGCTGGGGCAATGGCACATGTGCCCACAGAGAGGGCTCCGAGTGCTGCCTCTGGCACCCGTGTCATAGGTTCGCCACCACTGACTTATACCATTTCAGACAAGTGACTGTCTAGCCTCCTTTTAAAAATCTCCAGTGATGGAGCGCCCACGATTTCTGGAGGCAACTTCTGTTCCACTGGTTGATTGTCCTCACTGTCAGGAAGTTTCTCCTTAATTCCAGGTTGCTTCTCTCTTTGATCAGTTTCCAACCATTGTTTCTCGTCCTTCCCTCTGGTGCTTTGGTGAATAATTTGACTCCCTCTTCTTTGTGGCAGCCCCTCAGATACTGGAACGCTGCTATCATGTCTCCCCTATTTCTTCTTTTCTTTAGACTAGCCAAACCCAAGTCCCGCAGCCGTTCTTCGTATGTTTTAGCCTCCAGGCTTTTGATCATCTTAGTTGCTCTTCTCTGAATTTTCTCCAAACTCTCAACATCTTTTTTGTGATATGGTGACCAAAATTGGCTGCAGTATTCCAGGTGTGGTCTTACTAGGGTTTTATAAAGCGGTACTAATACTTCGCGTGATCTTGATTCTATGCCTCTGTTTATACAACCCAGGATTGTATTAGCTTTTTTGGCTGCTGCTGCACACGGCTGGCTCATAGTCAAGTGATCGTCCACTAGGACTCCAAGGTCCCTCTCACAGTTGCTGTCTGTTTTTAAGCCAGGTCTCACCCAATCTGTATTTGTGCCTTTGGTTTTTCCTGCCTAAATGTAAAACTTTGCTTTTCTCCACATTGAAACTCATTTTGTTGGACAGGGTTAGGGTTAGGGCCCATTGTTGGAGTCTGTCAAGATCTTTTTGGATCCTGAGTTTGTCTTCTGGGGTGTTGGCTACTCCGGCCAGTTTGGTGTCATCTGCAAATTTGATGAGTTCCCCTTCTATTCCTTCATCTAAGTCATTGATGAAGATATTGAAGAGTCCTGGGCCTAAGACGGAGCCTTGTGGTACCCCACTGCTTACTTCTCTCCATGTGGATGTAGTGCCGTTGAGGACTACTCGCTGAGTACAGTTTGTCAGCCAGCTACAGATCCATTTGGTGGTGATGTTTTCTATTCCATCTTTTCCTAGCTTACCAAGGAGTAGGTTGTGGTCTACTTTATCAAATGCCTTACTGAAATCTAAGTGTACTACGTCCACTGCATTTCGCTGGTCTACTAGTTTAGTCACTTTATCGAAGAATGAAATAAGATTGGTTTGGCATGATCTGTTTTTAACAAACCTGTGCTGGCTACTGGTTATAACTTTGTTTGCTTCTAGTTGTTCGCAGATCTGTTTTTTTAATTATCTTTTCCAGGATCTTCCCAGGTATTGATGTCAGACTGATTGGTCTGTAGTTTCCTGGGTCTTTTTTTCCTTTCTTGAAGATGGGGACCACACCAGCCCTTTTCCAATCCTCAGGTATTTTCCCGGTGCTCCAGGATTTGTGAGAGATGTGGTGCAACGGTTCTGAGATAACATCTGCCAGCTCCTTCAGAATTCTGGGGTGTAATCTGTCGGGTCCCACTGATTTATACCATTCTCTTGCTTATTTTGATATTTGTTTCTAGTATGTCTTTTGCAGTGGTTTTTTTTGGTGTGTTGGGCTATAGTTTCTTTTTGTGTGAAAACTGATGCAAAGTATAAGATAGATAGATAGATAGATAGATAGATAGATAGATAGATAGATAGATAGATAGATAGATAGATAGATAGATAGATAGATAGATAGATAGATAGATAGATAGATAGATAGATAGATAGATGGTATAGATAAAGAGAAGAGAGAGAGAGAGATGGAGAGAGAGAGAGAGAGAGAGAGAGAGAGAGAGAGAGAGAGAGAAAGAGATAGATAGATAAATTTTTATAAATAAATAAATAACACAAAAACTGTTCTTCTTGAGCAAAGGTCCTGTTAGTTAGTGGGAGACGTCGCTTCTCCACAAGGGGTAAATCGGCTCAGCTCCCAATCCCAATGAAGGTGGACGACCGCAGCAGACTCCCCTACTCCGCCCTCCCAGAAGGCAGGACCCCCACCCCCGGCCGGTCTGCAGCCCAGCCCAGGCCCCCCCTTTCCTTCTCCTGCCTTTCAGATCATCAAGGAGATCAGCAACCTCTTCCCCTTCTTCAAGGAAGGCTACCAAGGCTGGAAGGACTCCATCAGGCACAATCTCTCCGCCAATGACTGCTTCCAGAAGGTGAGAGGGTCCCCCTTCCCCTGATTTATTGTGCTGGGCCAAAGCTCCCCTTCCGGGCAGATCCCGTCTCTGGGTCTTGTCTTCTGGATGACCGCCAAAGAGTCCACTTTTGATTGCATGCGCCCCCAAGGCAGATGCCTTCAGTCCCTTCCTGGGGACCCCCGGGCTATCAGAAATCGGACCCTTCAAGACAGGGGTCTTCAAACTTGGCTACTTTAAGACTTGTGGACTTCAACTCCCAGAATTCCTCAGCCAGCCCTCAGGGGTCTTAAAGTAGCCAAGTTTGAAGACCCCTGCTCCAAAAGATGGGCCTAGATCAGAGCTACAGAGCTGATCTTGGAAGACCAGGCACAGGGTGGATCGGGCCGGGTGTCTCCTGAAGATGAAGAACAGGATCAAATCCACTCAACCCAGCAGAGTGGAACATCTATAGAAGAGAATCTTTGTAGCTTGGTATTCTGTGTCTTGGTTATTTTCTTGCCGACGTTTCATGACCCAACTAGATAACATCATCAGAGCTAGAAGGGAAAGAGGTTGGGGAGGAGGAGGAGGAGGAGGAGGACTGTGGCGTCCTTGGTGCTCTCTGAGCTGGGTTGTTTTCTTGAAGATGTTTCATGACCCAACTAGGGAATATCATCAGAGCTAGAAGAGAATGGGTTTGCACCTTCTACCACTGATGATGTTCCCTAGTTGGGTCATGAAACATCTGCAGGAAAACAACCCAGCTCAGAGAACACCAAGGACCCCACAGTCCTCCTCCTCCTCCTCTCTGCAACCCCCCCCCCACCCGGTCCCTTCTACCACTGATGATGTTCTCTAGTTGGGTCATGAAACGTCTGTTAGAAAACAACCAAGCACAGAGAGCCTCCACAGTGGAAGACGCCGTTCCCAGAGATTTGTGTGGCTCCTTCACTCCCTGTTTCAGGAAAGCCCTTAAAATTGGGGCATTTTCCAATCGATGGGCAGGAGAGTCCCTTTCGGATATAGCTTTTAGCCCAGGGGTGTCCAACCTTGGCAACTTTAAGACTCGTGGACTTCAATTCCCAGAATTCCCCAGCCAGCACAGCTCAACCAAGCCAGCACAACAAAGTTCACTGAATGTTCTGTATTACGTCTGTATGTAAATAAATAAGCCAGCATCCCATCAGCTCCCAGTTCAGCGATGAGGCACTGGGAAATGCCAGGTGGCCTCCAGTGGCCTCCTCCCACCTCTACCAGGTCTAGGTTTGCTCACTCCCGCCAGCACCAGCCGCCCCTTACAGTTTCCTCCCCAACAGGTCAGGTTGGGGACAGTGGTCAGGAGATCTTGGCCACCCATCAACCACAATGCACCCATGGACTTGGAAGGAAGTCCAGGAGGTCTCCTTCTGGGACAGGCCTTCAGAAGACCCACCTGCGCCCTTGTCCCTTTCCTGTCTTGCAGATATTGAAGGACCCCACCAAGCCCAAGGCCAAGGGGAATTTCTGGACCGTGGACGTGCAGGTCATCCCACCGGAAGCTCTGAAGCTCCAGAACACGGCCGTCTCCCGTCAAGAGGAGAGGACCTTCACGGTCGACCTGGCTCCCTTCGTGTACCACGGCTGGGCTTTCAAAACCCCCCAACCTCCCCTCAGTGGGCCCACCCCAGAGGGGAGTGGGTTTCTAAGCAGCGAAGGGGGCCGTCAGAGCAGCCCCTTCAGCATTGACGCCTTGCTCCACGATTTCCAGGGCGTGGGTCTCTCGGGGAAAGCCAGGGCCAAAAGTGGGCCGCCTCAGAGCCCCACAGCTGCCTCCGAAGTCTGGGGCACAGTCCCCATCTTCCGGGTCTCCTCTGGGGCCCCAGTCCTCCCCTGGTGGCCCCCGTGCCCTCTGCCCATGCTCCGCTCCCTCTCGTCCTCCAGCAGCCCCGCCTCCCTCAGCTCCTTGTCCCCCAATGACGAGCCAAAAAAGGGGGCCAGCACCTCGATTTTGGCCAAGCGCCCCAGAATCGTCCACCCGGCCCCCGAGACCAGCGACTCCGACTCCAGGGAGGGCACTCCGCCTCCCGCTGCCCCCTTCTGGGAGCAGCTCCCCACTTCCTACACCCCATGTGTGGCTCCCAATGTGATGGTGGCACCCCAAAGCCACACGCTGCCCTTCCCCCCTTTCCCCCCCAACCCTGCCTTCCCCCCCTACAGCCCCATGCCTTTTGCACACCCAGCATACTGGGAGCTGATGCCGCGGTCCTCCTTGAGTCCGGCCTCCGGGCTGGACTGGGGCCTGGACGAAGCCATGCCTCCCAACAAGACGGTGTTTGATGCCTGGATGAGCCGCCCCATGGACCTCGTCCACCCGGCCTTCCCCCAGACCAGCCCGCCTCCCCGCAGCTCAGTCTTGACCCACTGTGACCCCTCCTGAGGGCAGCCTTTGCCAAGGGGGCGGATGGCTGGCCAGACACGGCAGCAAAGGCTTTGGGGGCAGGGATGATGACCGCCACCGTCCCCTTCTCAGCCTTTCTTGTCCCAGCCACTCCACAGGACAACCCAGTAGTCCTATCTCAACCCAACCATCCAGACGTTCCTGCTCTACTCCCTCAGGAGGACAGCAACTCTCCGTCCTATGGACCAGCCCTCTCCATCAGGAACCATCTGATCATCTGTGGAGATTCTCCATCATCCTGGCCGGGGTTGTCCCAAAGCTGCTTTTTTTCCAAAAGGCAATTGGACTTTCTTGGGTTTTGTTTCCTTTGAAATCATTTCGCTTTTCGTCCAAGAAGCTTCTTCAGTTCTGAGAACTGACTTCTGGCAGTTGAAGTCCACCAGGTCTTAAAGTGGCCAAGATTGGACAGCCCTGATTTAACCGATCATCCACAGGACCAGGAGACAGGCCCTAACCCATGCCCGGGACCCCAGGCTCGGGCACAAAGTCAAGTTTTCCAGGCTTTACAAAAGGGGAAAGGATGTTGGCAAGGACTCCTTCAGGGTCCTGCCAGCTGACCCTCCCTAACTGATGGTACCCAGAGAACTGGAGAAGCTTCTTAGGTGTCCAGTTGGCCTTTTGTAAAGCCTGGAAAACTTCACTTTGTGCCCGAGCCTGGGGTCCCGGGCATGGGTTAGGGCCTGTCTCCTGGTCATGTGGATGATAGGTTAAATCAGGGCTGTCCAATCTTGCCAGTTGCCTTTTGGAAAAAGCCCCTTTGGGAGAACCATCTTACCTTTTTGAGGAGATGGCATCTCCTATAACAAATGAGAGGAGGGGAACCTGCCGGACCAGGTTCACAAGCAACCCCCCCCCTCTTTGAACTCCTTCTTGGTGTTGAAGCAGTGGTGGGATTCAGCCGGTTCGCCACACTTTGGCAGAACCGGTAGCTAATTTTTTTATTGCCCAGGCCCAGAGCGGACTTCCGGAAGCGGCATCCACGCAGAGAACCGGTTGTTCACCTATTTGAATCCCACCACTGGGCTGAAGATGCAGAAATGGACCAGATGAGGCTGGGGGCTTTGGTCCTCCCCATGATTCCTGCAGAGCTTCAACATTCAGAGGAGAAAAGGATTAACGGGAATCCTCCAACTGGAGCAAAATGCACTGGCCGTTTGCCAGTGCCAGATACTTCCCACATGTGACACCACTGCTTTGCAAATGTCCGTGGAGATTCTCCGTCATCTGGGTCACGGTTATCCCAAAGGTGCTTTTTCAGGAGGCAACTGGACTTTCTTGTTTTTCCTTTGAAGACGTTTCGCTTCTCATCCCAGAAGCTTCTTCAGGGTCTGACCGGATGGTGGGGAATGGAAGGATTTATACTCCTTGCAGACAGCTGGTCATTTGCCTTCTTTTAGAGGGTCGTTGAGGCCACCTGGAGGCTCACCTGTGTCCTCGGGGTCACCTGAGCATTGCAAATAGGTGTGGAGCCTTCTTGGAACTGCTGAAAGGACTGTGTGGTAGACTGGAGATAGAGGATGCAGTATCCCTCCCCCTCTGTTGAGGGAGGGGTGTTCAGTTTTGACATAGATGGCCTCTTTGCACCAGTCAGGTGACCCCGAGGACACAGATAAACCTCCAAGTGGCCTCAACGACTCTCTAAAAGGATGCAAATGACCGGCTGTCTGCAAGGAGTATAAATCCTTCCATTCCCCACCATCCAGTCAGAACTGAAGAAGCTTCTTGGATGAGAAGCGAAACGTCTTCAAAGAAGAACAAGGAAGTCCAGTCGCCTCCTGAAAAAGCACCTTTGAGACACTGGTTGTGCATTGGCTTCTGGGTGCAATTCAAAATGCTGGTTCTCCCCTTTATAGCCCTTCATGGGTTAGGTCTAGGTGACTTAAGGGGCTGTCTTTTCCCAATTGATTCTACCTGTCCTACCCAATTTGACAGGAAGAGCACTCTTTTGGGTTCCATCAGCAAGGGAGGGTCATCTGGCAGGACCCCAAAGGAGTCCCCCCGAGATTAGGTTAGCCATCTCTCTGTTGGCCTTTCATAAGGCCTGGAAAACCTTGTGCCCAAGCCCTGATTCTGGGTTAGAGCCTGTCTCCTGGTCGTGTGGATGATAGGTTAAATCAGGAGTGTCCAATCTTGGGCACTTTAAGATCTGTGGACTTAAACTGGGGAATTCTGGGAGTTGAAGTCCACAGGTCTTAAAGTGCCCAAGGTTGGACAGCCCTGCCCTATACCAGGGGTAGGCAACCTTGGCTCTTTTATGACTGGTGGACTTCAACTCCCAGAATTCCTGAGCCAGCAGGGCTCAGCTTGGAAACCTCTCCCTTTCCCCTCAGCATGGCTGGCTCAGGAATTCTGGGAGTTGAAGTCCACCAGTCACAAAAGAGCCAAGGTTGCCTAACCCTGCCCTATACCATTCCAGATAAAATAGTTCTCCAATCTTTTCTTCAAATCCTCCAGTGATGGAGCACTCACAACTTCTAGAGGCAAGC
The DNA here is from genome assembly GCA_023970755.1 of Azemiops feae. Taxonomy (NCBI): domain Eukaryota; kingdom Metazoa; phylum Chordata; class Lepidosauria; order Squamata; family Viperidae; genus Azemiops; species Azemiops feae. Next base: position 252,530 of record JALGBA010004119.1, on the reverse strand, counting down.
CGTGATGCATTCATCTCTTTTCTAACTTTTTTAAAGTTATTATTAGGACCAGGGAAAAGAATACAGGTAGTCCTCAGGTTACAACCATTCATTCAAAGTTATGACGGTGCCGGGGGGGGGGAAACGGCCGTTGCACCATCCTCGCAATCCGGTGATCAGAATTTAGGTGCATGGATTACCGTTGTCACGTCCCCCAGTCACAATCTTCTGCTCTGTCACAATCTGTCTCTGTTTCGGCTCTTTCCCTTCCCCACCCCACCCCAATCTCTCCCCAAAACATAGCCCAGCATGGCTAAGATGGGGGGTCCCTCTCTCCCACTGCTACCTACCACCTATCCCTGACCCATCACTGCCCTCTTATCAGTGAGATGGGCAGCGTATAAATGTAATAAATAATCTTAATCAATAAATGCCTCCCCTCCTTTCCTTTGCCAGATGGAATGCATGATGCTTTCGATAAAGGCTCCAGGAAGTGCATGCAGTCTTGGCCCCAGGATCTTCTGGTCTTCTGGGATGTGTAAACAGCTCCTTGATCAGCACTAACCCCGAACGTGAAAGGATTCCATGGGAGGGTCCTGGAGAAGTTGTAAATAGGGGCTCCCTTCCACTCTTTTCTCTCCAAGACCGCTTTTCTTTTCCTCAAATAATTTACTAGCTCAGTGTTTCTCAACCTGGGCAACTTTCAGACGAGCGGACTTCAACTCCCAGAATTCCCCAGTCAGCGCATGCTTCCGGAAGTCCATTCTGGGCCTGGGCAACAAAAAATTAGCTACCGGTTCTGCCGAAGTGGTGCAAACCGGCTGAATCCCACCACTGGTACAGGGTCTCCTGCTTAAGCAGGGGGTTGGACTAGATGACCTACAAGGTCCCTTCCAACTCTGCTATTCTATGCTAAGCAAGGACAGACAGGAATATAGACAGACAGAGTCTATTGAGATGACAAAGGTGACATCTTGTGGTGTTGCCTGGGAGGTTTTTCAGGCAGCAGATCCCCAAAAAGTGAGCAAAGGCCCCTGCGATCTTGTGGCTTGGACCTTTGACCCACCTGGCTAAGGAAAGCAGCCAAAGAGAAGACTGGGAGTTGGGATCCAGGATGGACCCAGTGTCTCTTTGAGGGAACAGGACAGCAGAGGTCCTTCCAGGGGTCCTGGGTCACTCCCTCCCGAAGAGACCGTGCTGGATAAAACAAAATTGGGCAATTCTCATGATACCTCTGACCCTGGGGTCCTTGGTGTTTCTGGTTGCTGTTTCTTAGAGATGTTTCGTTACCAAATTAGATAACACTATCAGTGCTAGAAGAGAGTGAGGTTGAGGAGGAGGAGGAAGGAGGGACTGTGGGTTCCTTGGTGCTTCTGAACTTGACTGTATTTCTTGCAGACATTTCATTAGCAAACTAGGTAATATCATCAGTGCTAGAAGGGAGAGGGGTTTGTGGAAAGGAGGAGGAGAACGGTGGGTTCCTGGATGTTTTCCTGCAGACATTTCATTAGCAAACTAGGTAATATCATCAGTGACCATGGTTACCCACTTCCTTCTAGCAATGATGATGTTACCTGGTTTGCTAATGAAATGTCTGCAAGGAAACAGCCAAGCACACAGAGCACCTAGGACTTGCTTAACTAGGTAGCTCCCTAATTAAGTAGTTCTCTAATCAAGGAACTACCAAAAGGAAAAGCAAAAATTGGCAAGGCCATTTATACATAAATTGAGAGCAACCCCCCCCCCCCATTAGCACAGATGATGTTCCCTAGTTGGGTCATGAAAAGTCTGCAAGAAAACCACCAAGCCCAGAGAGCACCAAGGATCCTACAGTTCCCCGCCCCCCTCGCCCCCAACCTCTTTCCCTTCTAGCACTGATGCTCTTACCTAGTTGGGTAATGAAACGTCTGCAAGAAAACCATCAAGTTCAGAGATCGTAAGGACCTGACAGTCCTCCTTTTCCTTGTCCTCCACTCCGCAAATCTCCTTCCCTTCTAGCACTGATGCTGTTACCTAGTTGGGTCATGAGAAATCTACAAAAACAACCAAACTCAACATCAAGGATCCCACAGTCCTCCTCCTCCTCCCTGCAAACCCCTCTTCCTTCTAGCTCTGATGATGTTACCTAGTTGGGTCATGAAATGTCTGCAAGAAAACAACCAAGCTCAGAGAGCACCAGAATCCCACAGTACTCCTCATCATCACCATCATCATCATCATCTCTGCAAACCCCACTCCGTTCTAGTACTGAAGATGTTCCGTAGTTGGGTCAAGAAACGTCTGCAAGAAAACCACCCAGCTCAGAGAGCAGCAAGGACCCCACAGTCCTCCTCCTCCTCATCATCATCTCTGCAAACCCCACTCCATTCTAGTACTGAAGATGTTCCGTAGTTGGGTCAAGAAACGTCTGCAAGAAAACCACCCAGCTCAGGGAGCAGCAGGGACCCCTCATTTCAACCCTGAGTTACGAAGATGCTTTTCTGATTATTCTCTTTGGGGGTGGGGAGATTATGGCGGAGGGGGAGAAACAGTCCCAGAGGGCTCTGGGCATCTGGATCCGGAAGACGGTCAGGTGGCGGGCAAGAGGGCAAAGGGCAGCAGTGGGTGGAGCCTAGGAAAACTCGGGGAAGGGGAAATACCTCTACAATGGTGCTTACCCCCTAAATTGGAAGCCCCCACCCGTCTCTCAGTTTGGAGGGGCAGGGGCTGAAAAAAATCAAGCAGGGTCAGTACAGGTAGTCCTCGGCTTACAACCACAACCGAGCCCATTTCTGTCGCTAAGCGAGATGGTTAAGTGAGTTTTGCCTCATTTTATGACCTTTCTCACCACAGTCGTTAAGTGAATCACTGCAGTTGTTAAGGTAGTCTGACGGTCGTTAAACGAATCCGGCTTCCCCCATCGACTTTCCTTCTCAGAAGGTCGCAAAAGGGGGACCATGTGACCCCTCTGGGACGCTGCAACCGTTGTCAGTACATGTCAGTTGCCAAGCCTCTGAATTTTGATCACATGACCACGGGGATGTCGCAAAGATCGTAAGTGTGAAAAATGGTCCTAAGTCAGTTTTTTCAATGCTGTTGTAACTTTCAAATGGTCGCTAAATGAACTGTTGTAAATCGAGAACTGCCTGTACAAGTGAGAACTAAGCTGGATTGGGAAATTTAAAAAAAAAAGAGCCAGGAGGGGGCAGTGTTGCTATGAAAAACTTAGGAGGTTGATGGCTTTTTATAATCTAATGCAGGGGGGTCAAACTGCTGCCCCCCCGCCCCCCGGCCGGATGCATCATGCCGAAACTGGGCCCACCCCATTGCCGGCAATGGAAATAAAGTTGCGATACGTCGCAACACGTCAGGTGACGTTGCGAGTTTGACACCCCTGATCTAATGACTTCTGCAATATTGTAAACCATTCTGGAATTTTTTTAGAAAATAATAAATAAATGTTTAAAATAAATAGCTGGTATCCCCGTGTATAAATATTCCATTTAAAAGACATCCGTGGCCACCACAAAACCCTAAAACGTAAAACCTCAAAGCAAAACCCCAAAACCAGCTCGTCCTTCGTCCTCCCAGGGCTCCACTCTAGGCCTTCGGCTGCTATAATATAGATATATTTAGGAACAACCCAAGGAACAGCCAATGTCTTACAGGCCGTTATTAAAGTTCCGGAGAGTTAGGGTTAGAGAGCAAGAGTTTGTGAGTTCCAGTCCCGCCTTAGCCATGAAAGCCGGCTGGGTGACTTTGGGCCAATCACCAGGAGACCGTGAGTTCTAGTCCTGCCTTGGTCAGGAAAACCGGTTGGATCAGTCCCTCTTCTTTCAGCTCAACCCACCTCATAGGGTTGTGGTTGTGAGGCGAATGGGAGGAGGAAGTTGTGTTGGATCTATTTGCCACCTTGAGTTACTTGTAAAAACAATGAAGGCTAAATAAATAAAATCTCAGCTCAATCCCTGGTATTAAGAGCCGGAGGAGGGGTCTTCATCCAGGCCTCTGCCCCCCACAGCTCCCTTGCAGGCCCTGACAAGCTGATGAACAGAAGCCTTCAAGCTAGGACCTGCCCAACATTCCTGGCTAAGTTCACACCTGGATTGTAACCCCTGCTGTTCAACCAGGATTTTGACTCAGTTGCTCACTTGGGAAGGCTTGCAGGTGTGAGCAACAATGGCCCCTTTACCACCTGTGGACTTCGACTCCCAGAATTTCTCAGCCAGCTGAGCCAGGAATTCTGGGAATCGAAGGCCACAGGTCCATGCCGGCTCAGGAATTCTGGGAGCCGAAGGCCACAGGTCCATGCCGGCTCAGGAATTCTGGGAGTCGAAGTCCAGAGGTCCATGCCGGCTCAGGAATTCTGGGAGTCGAAGTCCACAGGTCCATGCCGGCTCAGGAATTCTGGGAGTCGAAGTCCTCAGGTCCATGCCGGCTCAGGAATTCTGGGAGTCGAAGTCCTCAGGTCCATGCCGGCTCAGGAATTCTGGGAGCCGAAGGCCACAGCTCCATGCCGGCTCAGGAATTCTGGGAGTCGAAGTCCTCAGGTCCATGCCGGCTCAGGAATTCTGGGAGTCGAAGGCCACAGGTCCATGCCGGCTCAGGAATTCTGGGAGTCGAAGTCCACAGGTCCATGCCGGCTCAGGAATTCTGGGAGTCGAAGTCCTCAGGTCCATGCCGGCTCAGGAATTCTGGGAGTCGAAGTCCTCAGGTCCATGCTGGCTCAGGAATTCTGGGAGTCGAAGGCCACAGGTCCATGCTGGCTCAGGAATTCTGGGAGTCGAAGACTACAGGTCCATGCCGGCTCAGGAATTCTGGGAGTCGAAGGCCACAGGTCCATGCCGGCTCAGGAATTCTGGGAGTCGAAGTCCACAGGTCCATGCCGGCTCAGGAATTCTGGGAGTCGAAGTCCTCAGGTCCATGCCGGCTCAGGAATTCTGGGAGCCGAAGGCCACAGGTCCATGCCGGCTCAGGAATTCTGGGAGTTGAAGGCCGCAGGTCGTAAAGCAGCCATCACTCCCCACCCTTGCTTTAGGGCAAAAGAGAAACAGCTGGTGTCCTTTGCACTTACAAGAGTCCCTTTCCAGATATAAATTTGTCTTCTGATCTTTGGTCCACACACTTACACACACACAGTGTTGAGAATTGTGGCTGCATTTGTGTTGTCCTAAGGCATACCCAGTTTGCATTTTTTTTTTTTTTTTTACAAAGCACAGTGCCTGAGCCACAACCAGCATGCTTGGTGTAAACTCAGCCATCACATTAAGTCACAGAAGTGTTTGTTTGCATTGACTTTGTGCATTGTGTCACCCCAAAAAGGGGGCTACTTACAACAGGACTCTGTTCTGGAGACAGGGCATCCCCTTAGTTCCTTCTCCTGGTCCTGTTTTCCGCAATCTTCCCAAGTGGAACAACCTGCCTCCAGAAGTTGTGGGTGCTCCAACACTGTAAGTTTTTAAGAAGAGATTGGAAAACCGTAGGGTCTCCTGCCTGAGCCGGGGGTTGGACTAGAAGACCTCCAAGGTCCCTTCCAATTCTGTTATTCTGTTGTCATGAGCAAGAGAGTTAAAATAATTACAGAATAGAGAATCCTCCACTTACAACAGTTCACTTAGTGATCGTTCAAAGTTACAACGGCACTGAAAAAAATGACTTATGACCCTTTTTCATACTTACGACCGTTGTGGCATCTCCCACGGTCACGTCATTTACATTCAGGTGCTTGGCAATTGACTCATATTTATGACGGTTTGCAGCATCCCCGTGGTCACATTTCAGACGCTTGGCAACTGACAATTATTTATGATGGTCGCAGTGTCCAGAGGCCACGTGATCCCCTTTTGCGACCTTCTGATAAGCAAAGGCAATGGGGAAGCCAGATTCACTTAACGACCGTGTTATTAACTTAACAACTGCAGTGATTTACTTAGCAACTGTGGCAAGGAAGGCCATAAAATGGGGCAAAACTCAAATTTCTCACTTAGCAACATAAATGTTGTGATCATAGAATCAAGATCACGTAAAGTGTTAATACCACTTTACAAGGCCTTGGTAAGGCCACACTTGGAATACAGCGTCCAGTTTTGGTCGCCACGATATAAAAAAGATGTTGAGACTCTGGAAAGAGTGCAGAGAAGAGCAACAAAGATGATTAGGGGACTGGGGGCTAAAACATATAAGGAACGTTTGCTGGAATTGAGTATGTCTAGTTTAATGAAGAGAAGGATGAGGGGGGACAGGATAGCTGTCTTCCAGTATCTCAGGGGCTGCCCCAAAGAAGAGGGGGGATCAAGTTATTCTCCAAAGCGCCTGAAGGCAGGACAAGGAGCAATGGATGGAAACTCATCAAGGAGAGAAGCAACCTAGAACTAAGGAGAAACTTCCTGACAGTCAGAACAATTAACCAGTGGAACAACCTGCCTCCAGAAGCTGTGAATGCTCCAACACTGGAAGTTTTTAAGAAGAGACTGGACAGCCATTTGTCCGAGATGGTCTAGGGTTTCCTGCCTGAACAGGGGGTTGGACTAGATGACCTCCAAGGTCCCTTCCAACATTATTATTATTATTACTCAAGAACTATGTGTATTAGAAAATTGTCAGCAGTGGGAATAAAATAAGATAGAATGGAGGGACTGCAGGGGGCCTGGAGAGGCCTTCTAACCCATCCCCACACCCCATGCAGGAATTCACAAGTCCTCAAGTTATGAGTGCAACCAAGACCACAATTTCCATTGCTAAGCAAGATAGTTGTCAGTGAGTCACACTTGGTTCTGTGATCTTGTTGTGTCTGGGTGGTTAAATGGATCACTCTACTCCTTAAGTATATTATGCGATCTCTGATCAACAAACACAACCTCCCCTCTTCACTTTGTTGAATGCAACCCAGCTGTGAAAGTTGCAAAGGACACTCACCTGACCTTGGGAGGTGCCAATCATCCTATCATACCTGTAGCCGAGAGCTTGAATTTTGATCAGGTGACTGTGGGGATTGCTGCAACAATCCTAAATGCCAGGACTTATGGAAGTCCCTTTTTCAGCGCTGTTGTAAACCTTGAGTAGCTGCTAAATTAATGGTTGCAAGTTGAGAACCGTAGCATCTCTCTGAAGAGTCCCAAAGGTGCTTTGTCCAAAAGGCAACTGGACTTTCTTGGTTATTTTTCCTTGAAAATGTTTTGCTTCTCATCCAAGAAGCTTCAATCAACCAGAATAGAGCTGGAAGGGACCTTGGAGGTCTTCTATCCCAACCCTCTGCTCAAGTAGGAGTCCCTAGACCAGGGGTCTTCAAACCTGGCCCTTTTATGACTTGTGGACTTGCCTGGCTGAGGAATTCTGGGAGTTGAAGTCCACAAGTCATAAAAGGGCCAAGTTTGAAGACCCCTGCGCCATAGCCCTGTGTTTGGGGGAACTCCACCAATTGTGGATCAATTGTGGATGCTATGTGTGAATCTATGTTCTTCCTCTTGGTAGCCTCAGGCCCCCTGTCCTGTCCAAAGCAAAATAACCTCCTTTTGACCTCCTCGGTGGAGCCAGCCATCAATGGCCCTTGATAGCCCCCATTAGTGGCCTTTTTGTCTTCCTCTCCGATTCATCAGCACAAGAAAGGGAGACAGTAGCTAAGCAGGGCAATCTGCAAACAATATTGCTCCAGGGAGGGGCAGGTGAGGTCCCATAGTCAACCCCAAGAGAAAGGATCCTCTTCTGTGCTTCCTTCTCTTCCTGGAAAGGACATCCCCCCCCAACTTACACAGGGAGAATGGAGGCTGGCATGCTCTACAGGGGGGCTCTTGTGAGTAAAGATGTCTTCCTTGGAGCCCCATTTATCATGCTCCTGGAGGGGGGGATTTTCAGATCAACCCCGGGTCCAAGGCTACATTCAAAAATCCAGCAGCATCCAAATTTTGGCAAAGTTCGGATAATCAATTGGAGACAACTACTTGTCTGGAATGATAGAAAGTCTCCTGCTTAAGCAGGGGGTTGGACTAGAAGACCTCCAAGGTCCCTCCCAGCTCTGTTATTCTGTTAATCACTTCAGGAGAGGACACCCCCTGGAGCTTTCTCAGCCAAGGCCAAGCCATGGTTTGATTTGCACATTGCACTTAGCTGCTCTTTCTTTAGCTGCGGCTTGTTAAAAGACAGTTTGCAGAGCACGCCAAGAATAGCAGAGTCAGAAGGTACCTTGGAGGTCTTCTAGTCCAACCCCCTGCTCAAGCAGGAGACCATTGCAGACATATGGTTGTCCAGTCTCTTCTTAAAAATCTGCAGTGTTAAGAGCACTGCAACAACATCTGGAGGCAAGCCGTTCCACTGATTAATTGTTCTCCCTTAATTCTAGCTTGCTTCTCTCCTTGATTAGTTTCCATCAGTTGCTTCTTGTACTGCCCTTCAGGTGAAGACGTTGGCCCCACCTCCTCCTTGTGCAGCCCCTCAAATTTTGGAAGACTGCTAACATGTCACCCCTAGTCCTTTTTTCCCATTAAACTAGACATACCCAATTCCCCTCATCGTCTTTGTTGCTCTTCTCTGCACTCTTTCTAGAGCACGGGTGTCAAACTTGCCATGTCACGTGATGTGTTGCGACATATTGCAACTCTTTTTGCATTCCCACAGTTGGGTGGGTGCAGCTTCGGTATGATGAAACCAGCCCACGGGCCGGCAGTTTGACACCCCTGTTCTAGAGTCTCAACATCTTTGTTTATATCATGGAGACCAAAGCTGGATGCAATGTTCCAAGTGTGGCCTTACAAGACATTATAAAGAGGTATTAACACTTCACGTGATCTTGATTCTGTCCCTCTGTTAATGCAGCCTAGGATTGCTTTGGCAGCTGCAGCACACAGCTGATTCATATTTACAGAGGCAAGCAGTTCCACTGATTAATTGTTCTCACTGTTGGGAAGTTCCTCCTTAGTTCAAGGTTGCTTCTCTCCTTGATTAGTTTCCATTCTTGTCCTGCCTTCTGGTGCTCTGGAGAATAGCTTGACCCCCCCTTCTTTGTGGCAGCCCCTCAAATATTGGAAGATGCTATCCTGGCACCCCTCCTCCTCTTCATTAAACTAGACACACCCAATTCCTGAAACCAAAACTACCTGTTGGTTTAATAAGGAGAAGGCCAATGGTTTGCCATGTTTTTCCTGTCTCGGGGATGAAGAGATATGGAGGCAGGGACGGTGGCTGAACAGAAGCTATTCTTCAGCCAGCATTCATTCTGACACCCCCCCCCCCACCGGCCCACCCCGCTCCAGATGGGAGCTGATAAAGTCCTGGAAGACCTGTCTGAGGGGGAGGGCCAGTCTTGAGGACACAATGTTATCTCAAGGGTGGAGGCAGGAGAAAGGAAACCTCTCATGAACCCCCAGATCTTAGCCAGGTGTGAGAAGCAAACTGTGGGGCCGATGTCGCAGGGTCTTGTGAGGTTGTAACAGAATAGAATTCTTTATTGGACACGTATGATTGGACACACAAGGAATTGGTAAGAGAATTTGTAAAACAAGGACTTTGAAAGGGAGGAAAACAGCCTAAAAGGGTCTAAAACACAGACAGACAGAAGGGCAATACCTGGCCCCATCTAGCTCAGCATTATGGGCTCTGCACCTCTCTGGGTGAATGTCTTTGGAGATTCTCCACCATCCAGGTCACAGTTCTCCCAAACGTTGCTTTTTCCAAAAGGCAACTGGACTTTCTGGGTTCTTTTCCTTGGAAATCTTTCTGCTTCCGATCCAAAAAGCTTCAGGACTTCTCCAGAACTGAAGAAGCTTCTTGGATAAGAAGCAAAACATTTTCAAAGGAAAACCAAGAAAGGCCAGTTGCCCTTTGGAAAAAGCTCCCTTAGGATCTCTCTGGGAGGACTGCCGCCTACGTGTTGGGAAGGAAGAAAAGTGCAAAAGACCCTATTTGGGGCCTTTGCAATTCCCTCCGGGCTTCACTGCTTGAGTGGGCACCGTGCCAAACCATGGTTTGTTTCATCACCGTCAAGCAGTCTAAAGCCAGGTGGCCTTAACACCTCAAATCACCCTCCCGACTCCGTGGCTGGGTTCACATGACACCCTAAAGCCGGTTCAGCCACAAAATGACTGGTTGGCCACGACATGCAAAGGCCAGATGCTAAAAAAGGAGAATATTGATAGGCCATGCTCGAAGGGAGAGGGGTTTGCAGGGAGGAGGAGGAGGACTGTGGGATCCTGGGTGCTCCCTGAACTGGGTGCTTTTCTTGCAGACGGTTCATTTCCCAGAGCACTGATGATGTTACCTAGTTTGGGTTAGGAAACGTCTGCAAGGAAACCCCCCAGCTCAGAGAGCACCCGGGACCCCCTGAAAGGCCAGAGCGTTCTAATGCACCCCCCTTTCACTGAACGTGAGAAGACTACAGCCAGGCTGAACGCAAGCAAGCCAAACCGGAGTTACCCCGGTTCTGCATTTGGGGGACCCCTCCTCCTTGCAGCCAGTTCCTGCACTCCGGGAGGGCTGAGTAGCTTTTTCACTAGCCTTGCAACTAACTCCAAGGCCAGGAGGACCCTCTGCCCTGAGACACCTCTCCCCCATCCCCCACCCCCCAGGGCCAAACGTGGGCCAGGTTGGGGCGGGGGCGGGAGGGCCACTTCCTGGCGGTGACCTGCCGCCCACTAATCCACAGCCCGGGGCGCTGGTCGCGGGGCTTTCGGGCTTCTCATTGGCTCGGCGGGGTGGGGGAGCACCACCCCGCCCCCTCGGCGCCTGGAGCCGCCGGGTCTGCCCCATCAGCATGAGCGAGCGGCCCATTTAAGCCCCCGCCCTGGGGGGGGGGGACAGGGCGCTCTTCAGCCGGACAGGGGCAGCATGCAGGAGACCGACGGGGGCAGCCCTCCGGCCGGGGCCCGGGGCAAGCGCAAGGCGGCCTGCCGGTCCCCGGAGCAGCCCCCGGCCCGGCCCAAGAAGCGCTACAGCCGCCACGCCAAGCCCCCCTACAGCTACCTGGCCATGATCGCCCTGGTCATCACCGCCTCCCCGGGGAAGAAGCTGAAGCTCGCCCAGGTCAGCGGCCGCGCCGTCCGCGGGGACCCCGAGGGACCCCCGCCTTCCAGGGAGCCTCGCGGGGGCGGCCCCGGCCCTCCTCGCTTAGCGGCCGCTCGGGAGGTCGGACGGGACCCGCGCCCCTACCCCGCGGCAGGTCCCCCGGCCACCGCCCGGGACCCCGCGGCTCGCCCAGCGGGCCTCCCGCTGGTCTTTCGGGCGTCGGGGCTCGCCGGCGCCGCTCCTTCGGGCCGTCCTCCTCGCTTCCAGCTCAGCCCCCCAACCCCCGGCGCTTTGGAGAGGGGTCCCAGGCTTGGAAGGGGGCAGGGGGGCTTCCCCCAACGCAGCGCTGCCTTCCCGCTGGGGGTCCCTGGCGCCGGGAGCTTCCCTGGGGCGCTGGGTCCCCCCGACGGCGCCGGGCGCTTGTGCGCTTCTTTGCGTCTTTATTTCTGAAATTCATAACGCCGCTCACCTGGCCCTCGAAACCGAGGTAATAAGGGACGGGCAGGGAGCCAGCGGGCTCGGCTCCGTTTTTCTCTCCGCCTTAGCGCGGAGAACACGGAGTCCTAGGGCTGGAAGGGACGTCGGAGGTCCTCTAGTCCAACCCCCTTCCTCAAGCAGGAGACTCTGCCCCATTCCGGCTGGCGCGGGCGAGGATCGGGCGCTGGTATCGGTTGAGATTGGGGAGCCCCAGAGTTGGCCGACGGGGACCCCCGCCTGGCCAGCAGCTCTAAGGCGGGCCCCCTCTTCTCTCCCCCCTCCCTCTTTTTCAGATTACACGGCAAATTGGAGCTTTCTTCCCCTTCTTCAAAGAGAGCTACCTGGGCTGGAAAGACTCCATCAGGCACAACCTGTCGGCCAACGATTGCTTCAGAATGGTAAGGAGGCAAGGAGGCGGGAGGGAGGGAGGGAGGGGGGGGGCTGGGTGGGATGGAGGCCTCCTCTCCAAAAAGCCTCTTCAGCCAGGTGGGCCCTCCAAATCATCTAGAGATGTTTTTCTGGGAAGTCTTCAATCTAGCATTGAGTCAGTGTTTCTGGATCTCAGGAAGGTTAAGATAGGTGGACTTCAATTCCCAGAAGTGCCCCTGGGTGGACCTCACCTCCCAGAATTCCCCCCAGGTGGACCTCAACTCCCAGAATTCCCCCCGGGTGGACCTCAACTCCCAGAATTCCCCCTGGGTGGACTTCAACTCTTTCAGCTTTGCTGGCTGGTGAATTCTGGGAGTTGAAGTCCACCCATGCTAACATTCCTGAGATCCAGAAGCACTGCTCTAGACCAGGGGTCTTCAAACTTGGCCCTTTTACGACTTGTGGACTTCAACTCCCAGAATTCCTCAGCCAGGCATGCCTGTGGGGCGTGAAGTCCACAAGTCATAAAAGGGCCAGGTTTGAAGAGCCCTGCTCTAGATACTCCGGATTTCAAATCCCATCATCATTCTTCACCCTAAAGAGCAAGAAAGGCTGGGAACCTCTTCCCCCTGAACCCGGGGGTGGGGGGGTTGCCTCCTCACAGAGACCCTTCCCGTCCCTCCCCCAGGTGCTGAAGGATCCGTCCAAACCGAAAGGAAAGGGGAACTACTGGACGGTGGACGTGGAGCGCATTCCCCCAGAAGCCCTGAAGCTGCAGAACACGGCCATCTCTCGCCAGGGGGAAGTGGCTTTTGCCCCCGACCTCAGCCCTTTTGTGCTGCATGGCCGTCCCTACGTGCCTCCCGGCAGTGCTTCGGCCCCCCAGTCGCCCCTCCCAGCCGAAGCCCTCCCCGTCAAGGAAGAGGAGACCCTGGAGCCTCTGTGCAAGAAGACCTTCACCATCAAGTCTCTGCTAAAGCCCCCGAGCGAGGAGGCGAGTGCTGGATCCGGGTCCCCGAGCTCAGATGGGGCCTCCGTCAGCCACCTCCACCCTCTGGGCGAGGGCAGCCATGGGGAGCCTTGCCCGCCAGCCAGCCCTCAAGCACACCTGCCCCCCACTTGCTGCAGAGACTGCTTCCAGATGCCCTCTTGGCACAACCATGGCACTTTGCCCCCAGCTCGGGGACCCTTCCCCCTGCCCACCTTTCTCACCATCCCGGCTTCGCTCAGCCTGCCCTGTTGCACTTTAGGCCCTGCCCCGTACGGGGGTTCTCCTTACTGGAACTTGGTGACAGCCCCCTGCCCTCCCCACCCGTATCCGGGCATCGCCATCGCCCCAGTGGAAGTACAGCAAGCTGGCCGGGCACCGGATGCCCCCTGGCTGTCCCCTCTGCCTTGGGCGGTCCCCTTCCAGACCCTGCCCCCCCACCATTACCCCCCTTTCTGAGGGAGCCTGCAAGGGCGCCCCGATTCAGAGGAAGGGGCTGGCCGATATTCCCCTGAATGAAGGTGTACACATTCCCCTATTTATTCTGTGTGTGTCGTTTTGTGCCACAACTTCACGAGATGCCTTTTCTGCTGGGCTCTGTCCTTGGGGCATCCCCTTTCAGTGGTTGAAGACAAAGGGCTGTGCCTGTGCTTGGAAACCAATTGTCATTGTGGGAGCCCCTCGCGTTCCCGGGGTGCTGCGTCTGCCCCCTTGCCAGGGCCCAGGCTTTGCGCCAAAGGCACTTTGCTACTGGGCTCATTCAAACTGGGAGCTTTGCCACTGGTGTTACTTCCGGGGGAGGGGGGAGCGTTGATGGAGGGTGGTTTCCAGTTCCAGTTGTACCCAGCAGCCTGTCCTGAGCATGTAAGGAGGGTGGTGGGCTCTGATGGTGGTGATTTCTGCCCAGTTTTCAAGGGCACGTTGAATGTATTATTAAATTAATAAATTTTATATTTCAAATATGGTTGCTTCCTTCCCTGGTTTTTTGCACTTCTTATAGAGTGCAGTTCAGCCACAGTGCCAATCAATAATCTCCCTGAGGTTAAGCCATGATAGGGATGAGGGGTCCTTGGTGCTGTCTGAGCTGGCTGGTTTCCTTGCAGACGTTTCATGACCCAAATAGGTAACCCCATCAGTGCTACCGTAGAAGGGAAGGGGGTTTGTGGAGAGGAGGGGGAGGCCACCTTGATGCCCTCTGAGCTTGGCTGTTTTCTTGACCCAGCTAGGGCAGAGGTCACCAATCTTTGTCGGTTGGCAGACCGGAGGAAAAGGGAGGGGGGAGCATTTTACACGCGTGCATATGGGGCCGCGAGCACACATGCACCGCAAATGGGGCAGGGCTAGCGCCTGCATGATACCCCTGCCCCTTTCTTGTGTGGCACAGCACCTTGTTTCTATGGCCGTTTCTGCACCTTGCAGTGTGGCGGTGGCTCATTTTTGGGCCGCATGGCGTGATGGCACCCATTTTTGCACCCCGTGGTGTGCCCTATTTCCATGCCCCGCAGTGCGGCAATCGTTTTTGTGCCTTGCAGCAGCGTCCCATTTTTGTACCCCTTGGTGCCGCAGCAGTGTCCCATTTTCGTGTCTCGAGGCATCACGGCGGCGTCCCATTTTTGCGCCCCGAGGCACTATGGCGGTGTCATTTTCGTGCCCCAAAGCAATGTGGCGGTGTCCCATTTTTGCGCCTCGAGGCACGTGGCGGCATCGTTTTCACGCCCCGAGGCACAGTGGCAGCCCATTTTAGCGCTAGGGGATGTGCGCACACGCACGCACACTGGCCAGCCTGTCCCGTGCCCTGGTGGCCAGCAGCCCACAGCCCACTACTGGCCCACAGGTTGAGGACCCCTGAGCTAGGGAACATCATCAGGGCTAGAAGAGAAAATGGGTTTGCAGAGCAAAGGTGGTAGACTGGGGGGTCCTTTGTGCTCCCTGAGCTGGGTGGTTTTCTTGCAGATGTTTCATTACCCAACTAGGTAACATCATCAGTGCTAGAAGGGAGTAGAGATTGGGAGGAGGAGGAGGACTCTGTGGTCCTTGAGCTTGGGTGTTTGCTTGGAGACATTTCATGACCCAACTAGGGAACATCAGTGCTAGAAGAAGGGGGGGGGAGGAGGACTGTGGGGTCCTTGGTGCTCTTTGAGCTTGGTTGTTTTCTTACAGACGTTTCATTACCCAACTAGGGAACATCATCAGTGCTAGAAGGGAGTGGGGTTTGCAGAGTGGAAGAGGAGGAGGAGGACGACGACGACTGTGGGGTCCTTGGTATAATATTATCTCATTGATGCAAATGTCTCCATCTCATTTATAAAACTGGGATCCTGTGGGAGCCTTGCTAATCTCTGAGTTGGGTGATTTTCTTGCAGACACTTCACTACTCAAAGTAGGTAATAACAACAGTGATCAGCTAGTCTGGGTCATGAAACCTCTGCAAGAAAACAGCCAAGGTCAGCAGCTAGATTACTTTATGTGCAAAAGTGGAAAGGACACTTTGATAATGGACGGAGGGCTGCAGAGGCTGATGGAGTTAGCAGAGAGGGCTAAACTGACCGCTCTGATTAAAGAAAAAAAAAACACAATTACTTTTGTTTCTACTTGGAAACCACTTCTGGGCTTTGTGCTTCAGATGGAAAAAAATATATGAAACTTTGATTCGGGGTTTTACCAATGAGATGGATTTGTTCTAGAAATGGCTCGTTTATACCACAGGTACTCCTCGGTTTATGACCATAGTTGAGCCCAAACTGTCTGTGGCTAAGTGAGATTTGTCAAGTGAGTTTGCCCCATTTTACGACCTTTCTTGCCACCGTTGTTAAGCGAATCACTGCAGTAACAGTTAAGTGAATCCGGCTTCCCACATCGACTCTGCTTGTCAGAAGGTCGCAAAAGGGGATCACGTGACCCCCCCCGCCGGGACACGGCGACCGTCGTAAATGTGAGTCAGTCGTCAAGCATCCCGAATGTAAATCACGTGACCAGGGGAATGCTGCAATGGTCATAAGTGTGAAAAATGGTCAGAAGTCACTTTTTTCCACTGACGTCGTAACTTCGAGCGGTCACTAAATGAACTATAGTAGGTCAAGGAATACCTGCCTTATGTCAAAGTAAAACAGGTCTTCAAACTTGGCCCTTTGATGACTTGGGGACTTCAACTCCCAGAATTCCTCAGCCAGCGTGAGGGAACTATTACCCTTTTATGACCTGTGACTTCAACTTCCAGAATTCCTCAGCCAGCGTGAAGGAACTATTACCCTTTTATGACTTGTGGACTTCAACTCCCAGAATTCCTCAGCCAGCGTGAAGGAACTATTACCCTTTTATGACTTGTGGACCAACTCCCAGAATTCCTCAGCCAGCGTGAAGGAACTATTACCCTTTTATGACTTGTGGACTTCAACTCCCAGAATTCCTCAGCCAGCGTGAAGGAACTATGACCCTTTTATGACTTGTGGACTTCAACTCCCAGAATTCCTCAGCCAGCATGAGGGAACTATTACCCTTTTATGACTTGTGGACTTCAACTCCCAGAATTCCTCAGCCAGCGTGAAGGAACTATTACCCTTTTATGACTTGTGGACTTCAACTCCCAGAATTCCTCAGCCAGCGTGAAGGAACTATTACCCTTTTATGACTTGTGGACTTCAACTCCCAGAATTCCTCAGCCAGCGTGAAGGAACTATTACCCTTTTATGACTTGTGGACTTCAACTCCCAGAATTCCTCAGCCAGCGTGAAGGAACTATTACCCTTTTATGACTTGTGGACTTCAACTCCCAGAATTCCTCAGCCAGCGTGAAGGAACTATTACCCTTTTATGACTTGTGGACTTCAACTCCCAGAATTCCTCAGCCAGGCACGCGTGCCTGGCTGAGGAATTCTGGGAGTTGAAGTCCACAAGTCATAAAAGGGCCAAGTTTGAAGATCCCTGAGGTAAAAGTTTGAGGTTTGATGTTCTTATTTTACTGTACCAAATAAAGGGAGTGGAAAGTCAATGCCTTTTTTTTTCTTTTTTCCCTTTCCTCTTCCCTCTTCCCTCCCTGATTTTCCCACTCTTTTCTTCCGCAATTTTATATTATAAACTAATAAAAAAAGGAAAAAAAAATAAAGCAGCCAAGCTCAGAGAGCACCAAGGACCCCCCCCCATTTCAACCGCTGAGCTACAAATATTCCCCTTGGTTGGTAACCTGATAAGGATGCTTTGGGACAGAGTCAGGTTAAACCAGCCAGTTACAGCTCAACTGCAAATGATGGTTGGAACAAATTCTCTTGTGTGTGTGTGTGTGAAGTGTGTGAACGCTACCGGCAGCACAAATGAGCCAAGGAAAAGGCGGACACACACACACACACAGATTGACCACAGGGCGAGCTGGCAATGCCGATTTATTGTCCTTTATCGTTCTGAGGCTTCACTCACGTGGCAGGAAGTGGGCCAGGAAAGGAAAGGGAAAAGCATAAGGTCTCCTGCCCCAGGCAGGGGGGGTTGGACTAGAAGACCTCCAAGGTCCCTTCCACCTCTGATTAAAACATAACGCAATATATATCACAGGCAGCATTGATAAAAGTGGCCCATTGCAAATGTGGGGGGGAGGGGGTGTCGAGCAGGCAGTTCCTGCCATCTGGGTGGAAAGTTCTGGGCAGCTGCGCCAGCTTCCTCTGCTAAAAAAGATAATGGTGGGGGGTCTCCCCAAATTGTGGGGGGGGGAGGGCTGTCCTGCACAGCGAAAAGCCAAGTGGAGTTGCAAGGTGTTCCAATACGCACTCCTGGGTCTTAAAGAGGATGTGGGCTTGTGCCAGCAATCCTCTTTCGTGCAATGGAGGGGTGGGGTGGGGGGTCGCACCCCGATACCTGCCCTTTAATACCTGATGGACGTAAGGGAGATGCGAGGAGGTGGGCAAGAGGTGGGGAAGGCCGTGGGGACCGGCTCCAAGCCCCAGCTGCAGGGGGGCAATGCCACTTCTTAGTCCCATGAATCGGGCTAGGAAAATGTAGCCCCCCCGACTCCTTTTGCAACCTGGGAAGTCTGCTGGGGGGGGATGCTTGGCAAATGAGGAGGGAGACTCTCGGGAAAAGGGGGGGCAAACTGGCCACATGCAGGGGGGGGAAGCTTTCTCTGCCCTGGGAAGGGGTGGCAGGTGGGCCCTGTGAATAGGAGAACCAGGGCAGAAAAGGGGCAGAGTTGGAAGGCAAGGAGGCTGCCAGATGGGAAGAGGGGCCCCACCAGGAGTCTCAAAGATGCTTTTCCCAGCTTGCTTGGCAGGATCCATTGGTCAAGGCAGCCCCCCCACACCCACCTGCCCGGTCCTTGAGCTCCTTCCCTAAGGGAGGCCTGCCAGAGGTCCGGGGGTTTCAGACCTCACGCTGGTCCGGGGCCTTGATGCGACGGGAGGCCGGGCCCAGCTCCACTTTGCAGACCCGCTGGGCAAACTTGAGGGAGCAGATGGATTCGCCCACGTTCTTCTCCAGGGGGGAAATCTGAGGAGCCAAAGGAAGCAGACAGGAGAAAAAGGGGGAGCTGAAGGCCCTGGAGCCCCTCCCCAAGTGTATTTCCCACCAGGAAAGTCCTTTTGTGCCCTGCCCGGCTGGAACTCTTGGAGCTGACCTGCCAGGTGCTGGGGGGCACTGCCCAACCTTAATGTGACCCCCCCAGCTCTCTAGGGAGGGGAGAAAAAAGGGAGATGCTCCTAGAAGTCTCCTGGACCCGGAGGCTTCAAGAAGGCAGGACCAAGACTCTTCCCAGGGTCCCACACCTGTCTCTCTCTCTCTCTCTCTCTCTCTCTCTCTCTCACACACACAGCCCTCTGCATTGCAGATCCTGCAGGAACGGCTGAGAAAATGGCCCAAACTTTCTTGGTTTGTTTTTTTCTCCGAAAACATTTCGCTTCTCAATCTGAGAAGCTTCTTCAGTTCTGAAGAACTTCTGAAGAACCGAAGAAGCTTCTCGGAGGAGAAGCGAAACGTTTTCAAAGAAAGAAAAAAAAAAACCACAAAAAAGCCCCCTTGGGACAACCATGACTGAGAATCTCCCTAGATTAGAAGATGGCACTTCCCACCCTGGGTGCCCGCAAGACGTGGGAATGGCGTCTCCGTCTCTGTGGGGTGAAAGGCCGCTTAAGAAGCAGGTGGAAACACAGAAACCAGGTGGGCCAGGGGTGTCTTTTGGCCTTCGGTGCCTGCCAGCCTAGCCCCTTTGGCAAGGGGGGGATGAGAGAGGGTCTCCCCATGGAAGGCCAAGGAGCCTGAGGGATCTTGCAGCCCCAAGGCAGGCTGTTGGCCCCGGAGCAAGAGAAGGGGCCCCTGCAGCCGTTGGTGGACTTCCAGCCAAGGGTCTGGGGCCCAGCCCTGCTACCTCTGGGGGGCCCAGCCACGCCACCCCCGCTCACCTGCACCATCATGACCGTCTTGCTGCCTTTCCCCAGGGAGTCCTGCAACAGGTAGGTGAGTTTGGAGTTCCGGAAGGGCACGTGGGCCTGTTTGGTCCGCAGGGCCTGGATGACCTCGCCGAGGGCCAGCAGGGACCGGTTGATGCTCTGGGCTTCCTTCAGCCGCTCCCCCTGCGCCCCGGACTTCCACACCCGTTCTGAGCCCGCCAGGTCCACCAGGTTGAGTTTCCCTGGGAGGACAACATGGTTGGCAAAGTTCTCCAAGGAATGAAGGAGGCTGTGCATCTCCCCAGGGCAAGGGGGGCATCATAAAGGGCACCGGGCGTTTCGTGGCAGGGGCTGTTCGGCCTTCCCCTCCCCACCCACCCAATGGCGACGGAAGGAGACAGTCAGCCGGAAGGTTTGAGGAACCCTGGAGAGAAACCATCACCAAGGGAGGCCAGAGACTGGCAGGGTGCAAGCAAGCCCAGATGGAGAAGGTGCCGGGAGGAAGAGCGGGAAGGCCATCTAAAGCAGGAGCCCAGCAGCCCAGCTCCTTCCCTGAGCTGGCGGGGTGGGGAGGGAGATGCAGGGGGGCTTCCAACCTAAAGGGAATCCCTTCTCCAAAGCCCCCCCTCTCGAGAACCCAAAGGCCTCTCCCAACCTCTGGAACCTCTTGAGATGCCCAGGCCAACCCTTGCCCTGCCCTGCAGACCGGAACCTGCCACGTTTTGCACTCAAGACCTCCACCAGGAAGGGTCAGGAGCACCCGGGGCAGCTACCTGTCACCTTGGTGCCGCTGCTCAGCTCAGTGCCGCTGAGCGTAAGCGTGAGCAGAGCGTGCGAGCGGGAGCTGTGCGCGTTCATGTGGGTGGAGAAGGTTGTGCGGCTCCGTTTTCCCAGCTGGAGAATCTGGGTGCAGCAAAAGGGGAGGAGAATTGGTTCAAGATAGCCCCTCTTAAAGGGGGGGGGGAGAGCCATTTATCCAGGGCCCCGGAGGCTCCGTTTGAAAGGCAAACTTTCAGGAAATAAATCCATCATCAATCACGGAGAAGTCTTTGCAGTTTTCTTGGCGAGGTTTCGGAGGCGGCTTACTTACCATTGTCTCCTCGCCAGGGCTGAGAGAGGGAGACTGGCTTAAGTCACCCAGATGCCTTTGTGCCTAAGGCAGGGCTGGAACTCACCGTCTCCTGGTTTCTAGCCTGCTGCCTCAACCACTAGAGCAGGAGTCCCCAACCTTGGCAACTTTAAGACCGGTGGACTTCAACTCCCAGAATTCCCCAGCCAGCATGCGCTGGCTGGGGAATTCTGGGAGTTGAAGTCCACCGGTCTTAAAGTTGCCAAGGTTGGGGACCCCTGCACTAGACCAAACTGGCTCACACCCATTATCTGGCACAGGTGAGCTTTGGCCTTGCCAAGCGAAGCAGCAAGGACCCTCCCCAACCCAGAACCTCATCTTCCCTGGCAGACCCCTCCCTGGCCAGCTTGTGCTCACCATCGGACTGGCAGCCCCCACCCTGCCGAGCTGGCCCCCAAACAGAGATCCAGTCCACCTACCTTCTGAATCTCGGAGAAGTTCTGGACCTCCACGCTGGTCAGGCCAGGGACGTGTAGCTGACCACTCCCATCAGGATGCAACTTGATGTCTAATTTCTCCTGAGGATCCTTGGTCAGTAGGTCTCTGGAGAGGAGAGAGAGAGAGCAGACAACTGAGAGCAGAGAACTGTCCTCCAGTATCTCAGGGGCTGCCCCAAAGAAGAAGGGGGGGGTCAAGCTCTTCTCCAAAGCGCCTGAAGGCAGGACAAGAAGCAACGGGTGGAAACTGATCAAGGAGAGAAGCAACCTAGAACTAAGGAGAAACTTCCTGACAGAACAATTAACCAGTGGAACAACCTGCCACCAGAAGCGGTGAATGCTCCAACACTGGAAGTTTTTAAGAAGAGACTGGACAGCCATTTGTCCGAAATGGTATAGGGTTTCCTGCCTGAGCAGGGGGTTGGACTAGATGACCTCCAAGGTCCCTTCCAACTCAGTTATTCTGTAAGGGTCTCCTGCCTGAGCAGGGGGGTGGACTAGAAGACCTCCAGGGTCCCTTCCAGCTCTGTTATTCTGTAAGGGTCTCCTGCTTGAGCAGGGGGCTGGACTAGAAGACCTCCAGGGTCCCTTCCAGCTCTGTTATACTGTAAGGGTCTCCTGCTTGAGCAGGGGGCTGGACTAGAAGACCTCCAGGGTCCCTTCCAGCTCTGTTATTCTGTAAGGGTCTCCTGCTTGAGCAGGGGGCTGGACTAGAAGACCTCCAAGGTCCCTTCCAGCTCTGTTATTCTGTAAGGGTCTCCTGCTTGAGCAGGGGGGTGGACTAGAAGACCTCCAGGGTCCCTTCCAACTCTGTTATTCTGTAAGGGTCTCCTGCTTGAGCAGGGGGGTGGACTAGAAGACCTCCAGGGTCCCTTCCAACTCTGTTATTCTGTAAGGGTCTCCTGCTTGAGCAGGGGGGTGGACTAGAAGACCTCCAGGGTCCCTTCCAACTCTGTTATTCTCCATCCCCATTGACAGTGAAAACAATTAATCAATGGAACGGATTTCTTTCTGGGGTTCAGGATTCAGGTTCTGCCTTAGCCATAATAATAATAAAAAAAATCAGCCGGGTGACTTTTGGCCAATCAGCAGGAGACTGGAAGTTCTAGTCCCGCCTTCGTCATGAAAGCTGGCTGGGTGCCTTTGGGCCAATCCTTCTCTTCCCAACCCACCTCGCAGGGTTGTCGTGAGGAAAACACCAGGAGGAAGGAAAATTAGATACGTTCGCTGCCTTGAGTGACTTATAAAGTAATAAAGGCGGGATGAAAATAAATAAATAGCATCTTTCAAGGATGAAACCTCTGTGGGGGGCGTGGAAGATAAAAAAATAAACAGAAGGAAAAGTTAAGGAGTCCACCGGGGCTCTTTCTTCCTTCTTGGGTCCCAGGCATTGCCAGAAAAGACCGAATCAGCCTGGATAGATGCTCTCGGTTGCAAAGAGCTGCCTTTTGGAGGGGGGGGCTGGACACCCCCCTTTGCTCACCTGATCACTTCATTGTAGATCTCCACCAGGGTCAGCTGGGCTGAGAACTTCCACGCCTCCGCCTGCTTGGCCTCCATCTCCTGGTAGAGAGCTTGCAGGGCCCGCTGGGTGATCCCCGGATTCCCCGGGTGCCCCTGGAAGCAAAGGAGAGCCTGGGAACCTTTTCCTCCCAGGGAAGCAGGCCCGGGGGGGGGGCAGAGGGGGGCATTTTTCTTCTGCAACTCCCTTCCTGTCTCTTCTGCATAAGAGGGGCATTAGAGACTCATGAGGGCCTGGACACTCTCTGAGCTGGGCGGGTTTCTTGCAGACGTTTCATGACCCAACTAGGGAACATCAGCAGTGCTAGAAGGGAGAGGGGATTGCTCTCTGTTTATATACATTTGACAGGCAAGCCTTGTGTATAATCAGAGAGCAATCCCCTCTCCCTTCTAGCGCTGATGATGTTCCCTAGTTGGGTTATGAAACGTCTGCAAGAAAACATCCAAGCTCAGAGAGCACCAAGGATCCCCCCTCCGCCCCCTAGTTTAGCCCTGAGCTGCAAATATTCCCTTTCACTGGAGACCCACTCTGCCGGCCCAGCCCAGATCCCCTCCGAGGTGGAAGCCCCACTCAGCCACGCCACGCCAGGCGAGGCCTTACCTCCATGGTGTAGGTCTTGCCGGAGCCCGTCTGCCCATAGGCAAAGATGCAAACGTTGTAGCCTTGCAGGCAAGACAGGACCACCGGCTCAATCTCCAGGAAGACCTGCCAGGGTAGAGAGGGATGGGGGTGTCACCAAACAATGGCCTTTGCTGCCCCCCCTTCCTTGCAGGTACTATAGAGAGTGGGAGCTGCGAAGGAGCGGGGAGGGAGCAGATGGGGGGGAAATGGTTCAAGGCAAGACTTAGTTTGCCCCCCATGGAAGGCACAGGCAGTGCTGAGGTGGGGCTGGGGGGGGTCTAGAAACTGGGAAGGGTGTCACCCACTGACCTGCATCAGGACCCCACATGGCCTCGTGATCCCCCTAAAGCAGGGGTCTTCCAACTTGGCCCTTTGCTGGCTGAGGAATTCTGGGAGTTGAAGTCCACAAGTCATCAAAGGGCCAAGTTGGAAGACCCCTGCCCTAAAGCCTCACCTCCCCCCCCCCTGCTGGGGAAATGAGAGAGTGGTGCCCTTTTTCCTTAAGGGGGAAAGAGGGGGCTCCTGGAATTCCCCCAGGCAGCCCCCCTCCCCAGAAAGGGAGCTCTCCAGTATAAGGCAGGGCATGATGGGACCTCATCCCAGTTGCATTATTCCCAGAGTTTGCACAGTGATGTGTT
Organism: Azemiops feae; assembly: GCA_023970755.1. NCBI lineage: Eukaryota > Metazoa > Chordata > Lepidosauria > Squamata > Viperidae > Azemiops > Azemiops feae. The sequence goes on along the minus strand of JALGBA010004119.1, from coordinate 229,034 downwards.
GCCCCCCCACCACCATCCTGTGCCTTCAGTTCTGTCTCCCCAGGAATTCGGGGGTGGGGGGCTGAGTCGAGACCCCAGTGACGGACGGCCCAGGGGCCGGTCTCACCTCCTCCTGAGTGGCGCCGGGCAGGAAGACCTTGTCCAGCCTGAAGCGGTGCTCCTTCCCCTTGTAGCAGGCAGTCACACAGCCGTCCTCGGCCGGGCTGGCCTCCACTCCGGGCCCCCCCTGATCCCCCTCCTGCTCCTCCTCGGTCAGCGGCTTCAGGCGACACAGGACCCGGATGTTACCTGAGGGGTGGGGAAGGAGGGCAGGGTCCATTCAGGCTGACCCACCAAGGCGGAACGGCAGGGTCCTGTTTTGGGCTCCTGGGGGGGTGGTGGGGGTCCCCGTACAGGAACGAGCCCCCCCGTCCGATGCTTTCTCCCTACACCTCAGCTGCCTGTGGCAGATGCAGCTTCCCCTGCTACTTCCACTGCTTGTGGCCTTATGCGCCTCTCATCTCTGCTTCTGGAAGTGGAAGGGAGACCACCAGGAGATCTCAGGCTAGACTGGGAAGGGTCAAAGGGAAACTGCAGAGCTGCGTTCAGAGAACCACCAGCTCAATTGCGGGGTAATAATAATAATAATAATAATAAAGTTGGATGGGACCTTGGAGATCATCTAGTCCAACCCCCTGCTCAGGCAGGAAACCCTATACCATTTCGGACAAATGGCTGTCCTTCTTTGTTCGGCTGCAGGGGGCATTTCAACCTCTGCTTTTCTACAATTTGGGCAAGGAAGAGGGGGAGTGAGGAATTAAAAGCCCCCTCCCCTCCCCCTCTCTCGGGAACAGAGATGGCATCTAGGAAAAAGGCAGGGACCACCTGCCCTCCGGGAGGAGCAGTCAAGCTGCTAGTCCACAATGAGGCTTGCTGCAGTCAAAGATCCTGGGAAGCAGGGATGGACAGAGCCAAGATTACGCCCGTGAAATGTATGCCAGGGGAGGCCCTGCCCTGGAACTAAAATGGGTCCTCAGGGCTGGGTGTTTCGCAAGGGGGGGAGCCTGCTCACTGGGGCTGGGGAGGGGCGGGAGGGGGCTAGGCAAGAACTGGGGGCCGTCAGAACCACCCCCACCCCAATCTGTGCAGGGGCAAAGATTTCCCTGGGACATATCATCATCATCAACAACAGCAATAATAGTAATTTTTTAAAATTTAATTTAATTTATTTATTATTTAATTTATTTATTCTTTTTTTTTCTTTTATTATTTTATTTATTATTTTATTCACTTTTTATTTTATTATTTTATTTACTTTTTCTTAGTTTTATTTTCCTAGTTTTATTTTATTTATTTTAATCAGTGTTATTTTATTATTTCTTTTTTTTAGTTTTATTTTATTTTCTTAGTTTTATTTTATTGATTTATTTTTCATTTCATTTATTTTTATTTTATTTTTTCATGTTATTTTATTTTTTTATATTTTTCATTTTACTATTTTATTTTACTTTGTTTAATTTTATTTTTATTTATTTATTTTATTTAATTCGTTTTAATTCTATTATTTATTTATTTATTTATTTATTTATTTATTTTATTTACTTTTTCTGTTTTATTTTATTTAATTCGTTTTATTTTATTTATTTTAATCTTATTTTTATTTTGTTATTCTATTTACTTTTTCTTAGTTTTATTTTATTGATTTATTTTTCATTTCATTTATTTTTACTTTTTTATTTTTTTTTATTTTGTTTCTTTATTTTATTTTGTTTTATTCTATTTTTCATTTTACTATTTTACTTTGCTTCGTTTATTATTTATTTTATTTTTTATTTATTTATTTTATTTAATTCCATCTATTATTTCGTTTCATTTTATTTATATCCCGCCTGGATTCGGAAGCTGAAAGACCTCCTTCCCTCAGTCAGCTGTGGGGTCCGCCCTCACCCCTCGCCAAGCCTCCCCTCAGCCTCTCGTGGTCTGCCCACCACCCAAGAAACCCAGCCAGGGAAAGCCCCCCCCCCCGTCTGCCCCCCCTCCTGCACGCCCGGGCACCCACCCACCTTTCAGCTCCAGCAGCTGGTCGTGGTATTTCTTGCGAAGCTGCACCTCCCGCTGGTAGCGCTCCTGCAGACAGCGGCTGCTCTGTGCCACCTCCCTGATCACCGAGAACATCTGGAGGGGAGGGGGAAGAGTGAGGGGGGGAGAACAGCCCCCCCCAGAAGCCCCCAACCTGCGGGGAGCACCCGCTTACGCACGCCCTGAGGCCCTTCCTGACGTTATTTGAGGCTCTGTTGAGACCAGCTGCCAAAGGGAGGCATCCCCCGGCACGGGGGTCTCCAACCTTGGCGACTTTTAAGACTGCTGGACTTCAACTCCCAGAATCCCCCAGGTGGCCTCACCTGCAGCTTGGCTTCCTCAATGGCGGCTTTGTAACCGTGGGCAAAACTCCCCATTTCTCCCCGAAAGCTCCGGAAATCCAACTGCAGCCCCTGGAGGAAGGGGCGGAGGGTGTGCAGATGCTGCTTCATTCCTGCAAGGGGGGGGGGGACACAAAATGGGGGGAGGAGAGGCCAGATTGAGCCGCCAGCCTGCAGTTGCTCCAAGGAGGAAATTGCTCTCAGCAAACAGGGTTCCTCTCAAGATGCTCGCAGGAGCCCTCCTTTCCCTGGGGAGGGGGAGGAATCTACCCTCCGTGATGCACCCCCCCCCCCGACTTCCTCCACCCACTACCTGCCAGCTGCTGGCACAGGGGCCGGGCACGCTCCTCGGACCCCCGGCAAGCCTCCTGCACCGCCGCCTCCTTCTGCTCCTCCAGCCGATGGATCTCCTGCAGCAGCTCCTGGCGCAGCCCCGTGACCTCCTGCTCGTAGGCAGAGATCTGTCAGGAAGAGAGAGCCCTTCAGGAGGGGCGGGGGCCACTGCCAGGGGCCACCCTCCGCCTTTAAGATGGCTGGTGAAGCCCCTCCCTCAAGTTCCTCCTTCTAAATCAGGGGTCCCCAACCTTGGCAGCTTTTACAACTTGTAGATTTCAACTCTCAGCTGAATTCTGGGAGTCCACAAGTCTTAAAGTTGCCAAGGTTGGGGACCCTTGCTCTGAAACAGGGGTCCCCAACCTGTGGGCCGCAGCCCACTAGCGGGCCGTGAGGGGTTTGCAGCCGGGCCGCGGAAACGTCTGGCGAGCGCGCGCACGGCCTTCCTCGCTTGTGCCAGCAGCGGGCGAGTGGGTGCGCTCCATTTGTGTGAGTGGCTGGTGCGTGTACGCACCACGCAAGGAAACGGAGCTGCGTGTGCGCTTGCCGGCAACTCACGTGGGACCCTAACCCCTCTCCCCCTGCTCCCGTCGGTCCACAAAGCCGGAAAGGTTGGGGAACCCAAAATTCTGTAGCTAACATAGACGGTTGCTAAGTGAGTCTTGCTCCATTCTACGACCTTCCTTAGCCAGTGAATCGCTGCCGTTGTTAAGCTAGTCACATGGTCCTTAAATGAATCTGCCTTCCCCATTGACTGTGCTTGTCAGAAGGTCGCAAAAGGGGATCACGTGACTCCAAAAGGGGACACTGCAACAGTCATAAGTACATGCCAGTTGCCAAGCGTCTGAATTTTGATCACGTGACCATGGGGATTCTGCAGTGGTCGTAAGTGTGAAACATGGTCATGAGTCGCTTTTCTCAGTGCTGTTGTAACTTCAAATTACATGGATGGTTGTAAGTCAAGGGCTACTTGTAGTGACCCCACAACACACACACACACCCCGGGAACGGGCCGCCCCCTTTGCATTTGAGCCTGTCCAGGGAAGGAGAGGCCGCCGGCCGCCCTTTCCCTTAGGGAGGGCCCTGCAGATGCTGAGGTGAACCCCTCCCTCGGGGCAGAGCATCGCCCGAGACCCTCAGCTTACCTTGTGCCGGAGGGCGGCCGCTGCCCCCTCCGAACTCTGCAGCTGCTCTGCCAGCTGTTGGCACCGCTGGGCCTGGGAGGACAGCTGCTGCATCAGGAGCCGGTTCTGCTCCTCCGCCTGGGCCAAAGCCTGCAGCTCCTGCGAGGGGTCTGCCGGCAGTGCCTTGGCCAGGCCCTGGGGGGGGGGGGAAGGTGGGCACAGCGCATAAGAAGGGGATCGGTGACCCTCAGACCCCCTTAGCACCTGCAAGGGGACCCTCCCAGCCCCTCTCCTCAGCTGCCACCCGCCCAGTTTGTCAGATTGGGGGCTCCAGACTTCCCCACTGGCGCGTCTCTGCCTTTTTTCAGTGGGGAGGGCTTTCCACTCAGGATTCCCTGGTGCTCCCCCAGCCAGCTCTGGGCCTGCTCAGTTTTCCTGTGATTAATCAGGGGGTGGGTGGGTTGCTCATCTATCTATCCATCTATCATCCATTCATCTGTCTATCCGTCCGTCCGTCCGTCCGTCCGTCCGTCCGTCCGTCCGTCCGTCCGTCCATCCATCCATCCATCCATCCATCTATCTATCTATCTATCTATCTATCTATCTATCTATCTATCTATCTATCTATCTATCTATCTATCTATCTATCTATCTATCTATCTATCTATCTATCATCCATTCATCTGTCTAGCTATCTGTCTGTCTCTGTCTGTCTGTGTATCCGTCCATCTGCCTGTCTATCTATCCGTCCATCCGTCCATCCATTCATGGCTGAGGAATTCTGGGAGTTGAAGTCCACAAGTCAAAGAAGGGCCAAGTTGGAAGACCCCTGTTATATATCATTTCAGACAAATGGCTGTCCGGTCTCTTCTTAAAAGCCTCCAGCATTGGAGCACTGTTATCTCCTGCCCCATCCAGCTGGTTCAAGGACTTGCTTCCTATCACCCCTGTCTTTATTGCGCCAGGCAATGCGACCAGGATGGCACTCGCTGGCATGCCCAGATAGGGAGAAGCCACAGTGCCAGCGTGGGTCATCCAGGACAAAGGCCAACAATGACACAATTTTGCCCCAGGACATCATGCCTGGGTCACCTTGGCCCAGCAACACCAGCACATGGACGATGCATCTATCCAGAATGCTGACGTGATGCTGGGCGCAGCTGATGTGGCAAGGAATGCGCTCTGCCCCTTAGGGAGAGATTGCAGGGCTGCTTCCTCAAGAGGAGAACGGAGCCCGAAGGGGGCAAAGAGAAAGGAAGGGTCCCTGTGCTTTTCAGGCTGCTGTTTGACGGGGTCCTCAGTCATTTCTGGGGAGCTTCCTCTTTCCCCGCCTGGTGACAGGTGTTTTACTTTTAATTTTAAAGCTTTCCGCTTTTAACATCGGATACTTTCCTGTTTTCATCCTGCCATAGTTTTATTTTGTTATTTGTGGTATTATTAGCCACCCAGGAATGCTTGGTAGAGAGATGGGTGGCATGGAAATTTAATAAGGAATAATCACTTGCCAGCCACTTCTACTTTTCTTTCTCCCCGATTGTCTTTTTACGCCTCTGTTTTATTCCTGGCCCTTTGTTTGGGAAAGTTGAAGAGGCAAATAAAACACTGAAGACCTGACAGCCCCCCCAGGCTAGACGACGGGTCCACCCCAGGCCAAGAGCACTTTGTGGGGGTGGAGCCTGCTGCCACCAGCCCCCCTCCCACGTATTTCCATGCAGAGAAGGGGGCTCACGTCTAGGGCCACGAAGGGCCCCCAGCCGCACTCACCTGGACCGCAGGAGGGGGGCTCTTTAGACCCTCCCCGGGGAGCTGCAGCCTGCACAGCTGCTTCTCCAGCTGGCGCACCTCTCCCTCCCGGAGCCACTGCAGCCGGTCCAGGCGCATCAGCTCCTCCACCTTCTCCTGCAGGCTGGCCTCCAGCTGCAGGACCTGGCTGCGCAGAGCCTCGTTCTCCTGCAAGCAGCCCCAAGAGTTTTTATTTGCTTAGCATGGGGCAAAAAGTGTGAAAAAGCACATCGCAAGCAGCAAGAATTAACTCACGCCTACACACACCTATACGCTGCATGCGGAATTTGAGGGGGGGGGAAGGAGCAGATTCCAAGACATGATGACCCCCATCCCAGAGGAGTCCCCAGCCCCTTTGAACTCCGGTGCCCCCTTTCCCGGCCAAATCAGCTCAACGCTTTGTCTGATGGCAGAGCAGAGCGTGTCTGTGGCTCTTCACATGCTCAGAGGCGTCATGCGCTGTGGCACTGCTGCCCTCGCAACTGACTGTGGCAGGACTGGGCATTTCCGCTCTTCCGAAGACGCTTTTCCACAGAGCTGACCTGACCTTCCCCCAGCCCCATTTGAACAGAACAGAACAGAACAGAACAGAACAGAACAGAACAGAACAGAACAGAACAGAACAGAATTATAGGATAGGATAGGATAGGATAGGACAGGATTAGAATAGAATAGAATAGAATAGAATAGAATAGAATAGAATAGAATAGAACAGAATAGAGCTGGAAGGGACCTTGGAGGTCTTCTAGTCCAGCCCCCTGCTCAAGCAGGGTCCTACACTGTCTCAGACAGGTGAATGTGAACTTAAGCCCACTCGGGAGCAGGAGGGCCCCTCTTAAGAGGTTATGGGCCCCCAGGCCGGATTGGGGCCCCTGGGCTGGCCCTGACAAGGGGGCGGGGGAGGGGCTCACCATGGCCGTCCCCGTGGAGGGCTGGGCAGGGAGGGCAGCTGCCTGCTGAAGGAGCCCCTGGGAGAGCTGCAGACTCTGCTTCAGACCTTCGTTTTCCACCGTCAGGTTGTGGATCCGCTTCTCCGAGTCCGTCACACCCTGCGGGCCAAAGAGGCGTTCAGTCAAGGAGAGGGCCGGGAGGGACCTCGGAGGTCATCTAGTCCAGCAGCCCCCAACCTATTGGGCACCAAGGACCGGTTCCGTGGAGAAAGGTTTTTTTCACGGACCGGAGGGGGCCTGCTTTCACCTGTCGCCTGCATCCCACGGAAGGGGCTTCGTTTGTTTCCGTGGCCCGGTTGCTGGCAGGCCGTGGACCGGTGCCGGTCCGTGGATTGGGAGTTGGGGACCCCTGTTCTAGTCCAACCCCCTGCTCAAGCACTGAGACCATTCCAGTTAGGTGGCTGTCCAATCTCTTCTTAAAAAACTCCAATGATGGAGCACCCACAACTTCTGGAGGCAAGTCAGAATACAGAATAACAGAGCTGGAAGGGACCCTGGAGGTCGTCTAGTCCAACCCCCTGCTCAAGCAGCAGACTCTCGACCATTCCAGACAAATGGCTGTCCAGTCTCTTCTTAAAAGCCTCCAGCGACGGAGCACCCACAACTTCTGGTGGCAAGCTGTTCCACTGCTTAATTGTCCTCACTCTTAGGAAATTTCTCCTTAATTCCAGGTTGCTTCTCTCCTTCATCATGAGTTCATGATTCACCAGTTCCCTTCATGAGCCTCGGCCTGTTCTTCTTGGGGAAGAAACCCCCCATTTCCTCCCCCATTACAGCACCTGCTGGGACCCTCCCCACCCCAGACCCCGTCTCCCTTTGGCCTCCCTGCCCGTAGCGAGGGGCACGTTCCTCACCATGCCCAGACGGATCTGCTCACGTTCCTCCTCCTGCGCTTGGATCTGCTGCTTCAGGCCTCGGATCTGCCAGGAAAGAAGCCCCCGGCCAGTCACCCCCATTCAAGCCCCCTCCTCAAATTCTTTGGGTGCCTGGTTTGGGGCCACCCAAGCGCCCCCAGCCCCCTGCTTCTCCATGCAACCCCAAGCAGCAGTTGAAAGATCTTCCCCGACAGAAGGGATGATAAAATACAGATGGTCCTCACTTTACAACAGTTCGTTTAGTGACCGTTCAAAGTTACAACGGCACTGGAAAAAAGGGACACAGGACTGTTTTTTCACATTGGCAACCGTCGCAGCATCCTCGCCGGATCAGAATTCGGGCGCTTGGCAAACTGACTCATACTTATGACGGTTGCAGTGTCCCGGGGTCACGTGATCCCCTTTTGCGATCCCCTAATAAGCAAAGTGAAACGGGGAAGCCGGATTCACTTAGCGACAGTGTTACTAACTTAACAATTGCATTGATTCGCTTAATGACTCTGGCAGGAAAAGTCGTAAAATGGGACAAAACTCGCTTAACAAATGTCTCACTTAGCAACCTATATTTTGGGCTCAGCTGTGGTCGTAAGTCAAGGGTGACCTGTAACAGAATAACCACTTGGAAGGGATCTTGGGAGATCTTCTAGTCTGACCCCCTGCTCCAGCACAATAGCCAGCACTTGGCTGGGGGGGGGGTGCAGGGCTCTGACCCAGCAGCCACAGGAAGGGCGGGGGTCTCACCTGGTGGTGGAAGCTCCTGGCCAGCTGCTGCTTCTCCCTCTCTCGCTCTTCGACCCGCTGCTGGAGACCCACCACCTCCTCGGCCAGGCGGCTCCTCTCCCCCTGGAGGGCGCTGAGGGACTCCACCAGCTGGTGCAGGCCCCCGGGGGCCACGGGGCAGAGCAGGCCAGTGGAGGGCAGCTTCGAGCCTGGCGGGAGGAGAAGGCTTGCAGGGGGGACCCGGGAAAGGGAGGGGTCCTGCCTAGGTGGCCAAAGCTTAGCCTGCACTCCTCAGGCTGGACCGCGCAATGCCCCCCACTGAGGGCCATCCATCTCCCCCTCCCCAAGATCTGGAGGAAGGCCAGCCCCTCCTGAAAGCACCTCAGAGAAAGATAATAACAGAATTGGAAGGGAGCTTGGAGGTCTTCTAGTCCAACCCCCTGTTCAGGCAGGAAACCCTATACCATTTTGGACAAATGGCTGCCCAGTTTCTTCTTAAAAACTTCCAGTGTTGGAGCATTCACCGCTTCTGGAGGCAGGTTGGTTAATTGTTCTAACTGTCAGGAAGTTTCTCCTTAGTTCTAGGTTGCTTCTCTCCTTGATTAGTTTCCATCCGTTGCTTCTTGTCCTGCCTTCAGGTGCTTTGGAGAATAGCTTGACTTCCTCTTCTTTGGGGCAGCCCCTGAGATACTGGAAGACTGCTATCCTGTCCCCCCTCGTCCTTCTCTTTATTAAACTAGACATACCCTATTCCAGCAACCGTTCCTTATATGTTTTAACCTCCAGTCCCCTAATCATCTTTGTTGCTCTTCTCTGCACTCTTTCCAGAGTCTCAGCATCTTTTTTACATCGTGGTGACCAAAACTGGATGCCGTATTCCAAGTGTGGCCTTACCAAGGCCTTGTAAAGTGTTACTAACACTTTACCTGATCTTGATTCTCTCCCTCTGTTAATGGAACCAAGGATTGTGTTGAATTTTCGAATGGATGCTTATCCAGGGGTAGCTCACCTGCTTGCACCTTCTCCAGGAGGCCCTGCTGCTCCAGGATGATGGCTTCCAGGCTCTGGATCACGCCGAGCTTGTCCGTCACCCGCTGCTGGCAGGCCCTCTTCAGAGCCCGCCTCTGCCGGCGCCAACGGCTCTCCTCCCAGTGCAGGCGCGAACGATACTCGCCAGCCTTCTCCTGCAGCTGCTGCAACTGGGTGTAGCGCTCCAGGAAGGAGAACAGCTGCAGCATCATTTGCACCAGTGGGGACTCCGGGGGCTGCGTGGGGAGAGGGGGGGAGATGGGGGTCCCGTGGGCAGGTGGGAAGAGGGGAGAGCAAGTTAAGCCACAGGGTGAACAACGGCAGGCCAGTTCTCCCTAGTCTCCCAGCTGGCTTTCATGCCTAAGGGAGGACTAGAATTCCCCATCTCCTGGTGACTGGCTCAAAGTCACCCAGCTGGCTATTGTACTTAAGGCCAGACTAGAATTCCCAGTCTCCTGGCAATTGTCCCAAAGTCACCCAACTGGCTGTTGTTCTTAAAGCCAGACTAGAATTCCCCGTCTCCTGGTGACTGGCTCAAAGTCACCCAGCTGGCTATTGTGCCTAAGGCAGGACTAGAACCCCTGCCTCTGCACCAAGGTTGTGTGAATACAGCAGTAAAGGAGGAAAGGAAGGCAGGGTCCGGCTCTTATAGCCCCCCACCGCTATTGCTGAAAGGTGAAATGTCTCCCTCCCCAGGACAGGCCCCTCTCCTTCCCTCCTGGCACGACCGGCACCCCAGGGACCCTCTCCTTTGCTTCTCCTTCAGCAAGAAGGAGGCACGGCTGGACGGGGGGGGGGGGCATTTCCTCCTCCGGGCCAAGGGGCATTTGAACTCCCCCCCACCCTAAGCCAGGAGAACTGGGGGCAACCTTTCCACACAGCATCTCCCTCTCGGCAGCAGCTGCCTCGCGCTTGAGGGCCAGGAACTCCGTCAGTGGGGTGGGGGCTTCATCCAAGGACAGGTCATCCTCCTCCTCCTCATCTGAGGGGCTGCCTCGGTCGCTCTCGGAGCTGCCTGCCAAGACCAAGCAGGCCGGTGAGATTGAATTGCTGCCCCTTACCAAAAGCCCCCTCCCCCTGCCCCAGGCACCCCCTCCCACCTCTGCATGCCAACAAAGTTTGCCAGACTCAGCTTGGCCGGGATGCTCGCTTGCTACCGATAAAGGAGAACGTGGGAGGGAGGAGGAGGAGGGGGGGGAGGACTGTGGGGTCCTTTATGCTCTCTGAGCTTGGTGGTTTTCTTGCAGACATTTCATGACCCAACTAGGTAGCATCATCAGTGCTAGAAGAAAGAGGGGTTGGGGGGGGGAGGAGGAAGAGGAGGAGGAAGGGGAAGAAGGAGGGTTACTTAGTTGGGTAATGAAACGTCTGCAAGAAAACCACCCAGCTCAGAGAGCACCAGCACCCCTCATGCTCGCTTGGGTCTGAACCGCAAAGCACACAGAAAGAAGATCCCTCCCCCTTAATTTGCTTCCAGCGAGAGGCTTCCTAGACGACCTTGGACCCTGCCCGTGCCCTAACCCTGGCAGCACCCCTTGCCAGCATCTGTTGTTGGGGAGGGAGGAGGGGGTGACTGGACCAACCCCCCCCCCCGCTGAGCCTGCCCCAGTGTGGTGGTGGTGGGGGCAGAAGAGAAGAGAGATGCCTACTGTCCACATCGATCAGCTGCAGCCATCGGTGATCGGGCGAGGGGGTCTTGGGGGTCTCCTCTGGCAGCTCCTCCGAGAAAGCTCTGCGGCCCTGGGGAGGCAGAGAAACGGGTCAGCCCCTGGGGAGGATCTGTGGGGATTCCCCCCACTGGGTGCCTGCTTCAGATTAGGAACAGGCAAGTCACATCTCCATGGGGCTGGGATTCAGCCCGTTTAGTAGAAGGTGCCAGCTGGCATAGGCTACAATACCCAGCTCGCCCAGCAAGGGCTGGCAATAAGGCCCCGCAGCCGGAATTCCTCTCCTAAACTGGGGAATCTGTTTGTTTGTATCTTGCTTTTATTATTTTTTACAAATAACTCAAGGAGGCAAGGGCACCTAATAGTCCTTCCGCTTCCTATTTTCTCCACAACAACACCCCTTGAGGTAGGTCAGGCCAAAAGAGAGTAATTGCCCAGTGTCTCCTGATGATTGGCCCAAAATCACCCCGCCAACTTTCATACCTAAGGCAGGACTAGAACTCCCAGTCTCCTGGTGATTGGCCCTATGTCACCCAGCCAGTTTTCATGCCTCGGGGGGGGGGGACTAGAACTCACAAATCTCCTGGACGATTGGCCTAAAGTCACCCAGCTGGCTTTCATGCTTAAGGCGGGACTAGAACTCACCACCTGCTGGCGATTGGCCCAAAATCACCCAGCCAGCTTTCATGCCTCAGGTGGGACTAGAACTCACCGGCTCCTGGTTTCTAACCTGGTGCCTTAACCACTAGACCAAACTGTCTCTTTCAAATACTGGCGTTTCCCTCTCGGCATTTCTGGGAGACGACACACGCAGGTGCCATTTTAGTGGCTAGAGTCACTCAGCTGCGCTGGCACCACGTGATCTGGTGTGGCACATGGGTGCGAGACACTTGGCCTGGTTCACTGCGATCCTGGCCGGGCTACGTGAAACTCCCGGGGGGATCCAGGAGAGCCGAATCCCCGGAGTCTGAGCCCTCCGCCGTGGCTGGCTGTTCGCCCTCCATCATGCACAGCCTTGCCCAGACGCACCCAGCTGTGGCCTCCCTGGGGGGCTGGCCTGGGATAACCCCTCTCCCAGCTGAGTGGTCCCCGAATGGGGAAGGTGTTCCGCCTCTGTTTCCATGGTGGCAGGTGCCATGGAAACCCCATCACTGAGGGTGGGGCTCTTTCTCGTCCTCCAGGGAACGTGCAACGCAAATCTATAGGCTGTTGCACCTGCTAGAGGACAGGGGTGTAGGGGTGTGTGTGTGTGTGTGTTTGTGTGTGTGATAGAGAGGGAGAAAGAGACCTGGAGCAGAGTCACCTGGGAGAACCACCAGCCATAGGAATGTCCGAAGAGGAAGACACACTCTGTACACGCTCAGTGGTCCTCTCTTCCAGCACTGCCAGTTTGCCAGGAGCTCCGGGAGACTCACCTCTCTATTTATGGAACCTATTATTTGTTTATGAAATTATGAAATTATAAAATAAAACAAAATAATAAAATAAAATAATAGTAATAATAATAATAATAATAATAATAAAGTTGGAAGGGACCTTGGAGGTCTTCTAGTCCAACCCCCTGCTCAAGCAAGAGACCCTAAACCATTTCAGATAAGTGACTGTCCAGTCTCTTCTTAAAAACTTCCAGTGTTGGAGCATTCAGAGCTTCTGGAGGCAGGTTGTTCCACTGATTAATTGTTCTAACTGTCAGGAAGTTTCTCTTTAGTTCTAGGTTGCTTCTCTCCTTGGTTAGTTTCCATCCGTTGCTTCTCGTCCTGCCTTCAGGCGCTTTGGGGAATAGCTTGACTCCCTCTTCTTTGGGGCAGCCCCTGAGATATGATATGCTATCATGTCTCCCCTTGTCCTTCTCTTTGTTAAACTAATAAACTAATAATAATAATAAAGTTGGAAGGGACCTTGGAGGCCATCTAGTCCAACCCCCTGCTCAGGCAGGAAATCCTATACCATTTCGGACAAATGGCTGTCCAGTCTCTTCTTAAAAACTTCCAGTGTTGGGGCATTCACTGCTTCTGGAGGCAGGTTGTTCCACTGATTAATTGTTCTAACTGTCAGGAAGTTTCTCCTTAGTTCAAGGTTGCTTCTCTCCTAATAATATGTTAATTATTAAAGTTATATATTCATCTCTTCAACACAAGGAAGCGTGTGAAATCTACGTGGAGCTTTGCACAAGTAGACGTGGCTTTGTGGTGCAAACATCCGGGCTGCTTGCTGTGTCAGAAGCCCACAGCATGTGAAACAGAACCCACAGCGAAGGATGAATTTTCCCAAAGGTGCTTTTTTCAGGAGGCAACTGGACTTCCTTGTTCTTCTTTGAAGACGTTTCGCTTCTCATCCAAGAAGCTTCTTCAGCGCTGACTGGATGGTGGGGAATGGAAGGATTTATACTCCTTGCACAGACGGCCTTCATTTGCCTTCTTTTAGAGAGTCGTTGAGGCCACTTGGAATGCAAATGACTAGCTGTCTGCAAGTCCAGTTGCCTCCTAAAAAAGCACCCTTGGGACAACCATGACCTGGATGACTGAAAATCTCCTTAGACACTTAGCCATGCATTTTGGAGGAACCCCCTTCCAATGCTGCGGGAGCATAAATGGATTTCCAGAAAAAAAATTGGAGAATAATCTGCGCTTCAGTCTGAAATGCAGACCACAAAGATTCATCCCCAACAGCTGGCGCCTGTCTTCAATAGTGAAGGGACCCAGGGCAGAAAACATCCTGCAGCCAAGAAGGATCCACACCACTCAGGTGACCTCCAAGGACACAGGTCAACCTCCAAGTGGCCTCAACGACTCTCTATAAGCATGCAAATGATCAGCTGTCTGCAAGGAGTATAAATCCTTCCACTCCCCACCATCCAGTCCAGGGGTCTTCACACTTGGCCCTTTTGTGACTTGGGGACTTCAACTCCCAGAATTCCTCAGCCAGGATGCTTTAAGACAGGGGTCTTCAAACTTGGCCCTTTTATGACTTGTGGACTTCAACTCCCAGAATTCCTCAGCCAGGATGCTTTAAGACAGGGGTCTTCAAACTTGGCCCTTTTGTGACTTGTGGACTTCAACTCCCAGAATTCCTCAGCCAGGATGCTTTAAGACAGGAGTCTTCAAACTTGGCCCTTTTATGACTTGTGGACTTCAACTCCCAGAATTCCTCAGCCAGGATGCTTTAAGACAGGGGTCTTCAAACTGGGCCCTTTGATGACTTGTGGACTTCAACTCCCAGAATTCCTCAGCCAGGATGCTTTAAGACAGGGGTCTTCAAACTTGGCCCTTTTATGACTTGTGGACTTCAACTCCCAGAATTCCTCAGCCAGGATGCTTTAAGACAGGAGTCTTCAAACTTGGCCCTTTTGTGACTGGTGGACTTCAACTCCCAGAATTCCTCAGCCAGGATGCTTTAAGACAGGGGTCTTCCAACTGGGCCCTTTGATGACTTGTGGACTTCAACTCCCAGAATTCCTCAGCCAGGATGCTTTAAGACAGGGGTCTTCAAACTTGGCCCTTTTGTGACTTGTGGACTTCAACTCCCAGAATTCCTCAGCCAGGATGCTTTAAGACAGGGGTCTTCAAACTTGGCCCTTTGATGACTTGTGGACTTCAACTCCCAGAATTCCTCAGCCAGGCACGCTGGCTGAGGAATTCTGGGAGTTGAAGTCCACAAGTCATCAAAGGGCCAAGTTTGAGGACCCCTGATCCAGTCAGAACTGAAGAAGCTTCTTGGATAAGAAGCGAAACGACTTTAAAGACAAAACAAGGAAGCCCAGTTGCCTCCTGAAAAAAGCACCTTTGGGGAAACCATGACCTGGAGGACGGAGAATCTCCAGAGACAAGAAGGATGAATGTATTCCTCGTGAGGCTGCGGGCTCTGGAAAGGACACCAAAACAGGACGGTAGGATGTCGTCAACTTGAGAAAGGCAACAATAGCCACACTAGCCCCTCGGCTCTCTACCTCTGAGGAAGCAGAGGGCCCCTTCCCCTGCTCTGGCCCGGTCCCTGCCAGGGGCAAAGAGACAGGATCCCACCTGCCCAGCTGGCATTCCTCCATCCAGGCTGAGAGGAGCGAGACTGGCCACTAGGTGCAACACTAGCACCCCCCCAAAAAAAGCCTTTTAGTTGAAGGTCAGCATAATTCTGGGGTGCATCCCTAGAGAAGGATTACCAGCAGGAAAAAGGAGGTCACAACTTGTGTCTTGTGACTCACAAGACCCTCACCCGACACACCCATCACAAGACCTGCTGATCACAGGAAGCACTGATAAACAGAAGAAGGGCAACACTGATATTCCCTAAACTCCGCTGAAGTTGTTACCCGGCCTGGTCACGAAACGTTCGGAAACCAACTCAGAAGCCTGGAGAATGAACTCTCGCCCCTCATCCTCCGCCCGAGCGACAGATATTCGCCACTACACCGCAAAGGGGCCCTAATCCCGCCCTGTGGGGCTTCAGTCAGGCCCCATTTGGAACACCGTGTGTCCAGTTTTGGAGACCCCCCAAAAGCTATGGATAAGATTCAGGGAGTCCAGCGAGGGGCAACAAAAACAGTCCGAGGTCTGAAGGACAAAACGGATCAGGAGAGATGGGAGGAACCGGACATGCACAGCCTGCAGGACAGAAGGGAGATGGGAATAGAATAGAATAGAATAGAATAGAATAGAATAGAATAGAATAGAATAGAATAGAATAGAATAGAATAGAATAGAATAGAATAGAGTAGAGTAGAATAGAATTAGAATAGAATTAGAATAGAATAGAATAGAATAGAATAGAATAGAATAGAATAGAATAGAATAGAATAGAATAGAATAGAATAGAATAGAATAGAAAAAGGAATAGAATAGAATAGAATAGAATAGAATAGAATAGAAAAAGGAATAGAATAGAATAGAATAGAATATATGGAATAGAATAGAATAGAATAGAATAGAATAGAATAGAATAGAATAGAATAGAATAGAATAGAATAGAATAGAATAGAGTAAAGTAGAGTAGAGTAGAATAGAATTAGAATAGAATTAGAATAGAATAGAATAGAATAGAAAAAGGAATAGAATAGAATAGAATAGAATAGAATAGAATAGAATAGAATAGAATAGAATAGAATAGAATAGAATAGAATAGAAAAAGGAATAGAATAGAATAGAATAGAATAGAATATATGGAATAGAATAGAATAGAATAGAATAGAATAGAATAGAAAAGAAAATGGAATAGAATAGAAAATAGAATAGAATAGAATATAGAATAGAATATAGAATAGAATAGAATAGAATAGAATAGAATAGAATAGAATAGAGTAGAGTAGAATAGAGTAGAATAGTAATAGAATAGAAATAGAATAGAACAGAATAGAATCCAGTAGAATAGAATAAAATAGAACAGAACAGAACAGAATAGAAATAGAACAGAAATAGAACAGAATAGAATAGTATAGAGCTGGAAGGGACCTTGGAGGTCTTCTAGTCCAGCCCCCTGCTCAGGCAGGAGAACCTATACCATTTCAAATAAGTGGCTCTCTAGTCTCTTCTTAAAAACCTCCAGTGTTGGAGCATTCACCACTTCTGGAGGCAGGTAGTTCCACTGGTTAATTGTCCTCACTGTTTCTCCTTAATTCCAGGTTGCTTCTGTCCTTGATCAGTTTCCAACCATTGTTTCTTGTCTTGCCCTCTGGTGCTTTGGAGAATAGTTTGACCCCCTCCTCTTCTTTGTGGCAGCCCCTCAAATACTGGAGTACTGCTATCATGTCTCCCCTATTTCTTCTTTTCTTTAGATTAGCCAAACCCAAGTACTGAAGCCGTTCTTCATATGTTTTAGTCTCCAGGCCTTTGATCATCTTAGTTGATCGAGATCTTTAAATCTATTAAGGATCTGAATTTGGGTCTAGAAGACAGTATTTTCAATATTAAGCAAAAATCAAGAACACGGGGGCATAATCTCAAACGGACAGGAGGGAAGTTCCAAAGTCATGACTTCACAGAAAGAACGCAGGAAACTTAGAACCAACATCCAGCGGGAGTAACCGAGTTCAAACATTTTATTCAACTTTTGTTGCATGATGGACCTGTGTTTATAAACACAGGATAAACACAGGTCCATCGTTCAACAAAAGTTGAATAAAATTAAAAAAACAACAACGAACAATTAAATATAATAATGATAAAAATAATAATAATTTGATAATCAAACATCCACATTTGCCCATCAAAGGATTCTTGGGAAGGACTCGAGCGTACGAAAATGCCAAATCCAGTCAACAACTGGCTGACTGTGCGACGAATCAAATAAGAATAAATAAATAAAAACTTTTTAAAAATTAATAATGAAACATACATAAACAAACAAATAAAAAAGAAAACAAAGGCAAACAAAGAACTCAAAGGGCAGATGTTATGGACTGCTTGGTCTTTTTCTGTCAGTTTTCTATGCTCCCACATTTCTACCCTCGGTGCCACCTTGGCCCACGAAGAGGCCCCAGTTGTTGGAAGAAATCCATCCAAAAAAGACACAGCTGGAAAAAGTGAATTCTGGGGGAGGCGGCACTGAGATAGAGGGGGGGAGGGGCAGGACCAGAGCTAGTCCCTGTCTCTTCCCCCCCCCACCGCCCCCACAAACCCACCACCTGCTCTACTTTGTAAGCACATTTCACACCCGGAATGAAATCCCACCCACCTAGCAGAGCGAATTATTATTGTTATTATTATCGTTGTTATTATTATATTTTATTTTATTTTATTCAACTTTTGTTGAATGATGGATCTGTGTTTATCCTGTGTTTATAAACACAGGATAAACATTTCCAGAAATGTTTATATACCTAGAACAACCTAGAATTAAGGAGAAATTTTCTGACAGTTAGAACAGTTAAATCAGTGGAACAACCTGCCTCCAGAAGCAGTGAATGCTCCAACACTGGAAGTTTTTAAGAAGAGATTGGACTGCCATTTGTCTGAAATGGTATAGGGTCTTCTGCCTGAGCAGGGGGTTGGACTAGAAGACCTCCAAGGTCCTTTCCAACTCTATTATTATTAATATTATTATTTAAATGCAGAGTCTTCTGCATTTAAAAGGTCTTCTGCAGTCACGACATAAGCCTAAGACTGAAAATCAGGCTTGTCAGATGCTATATTTTTTCTATCCTGCTCTGTGGAGTAGAGAGTTGGTCTCCGACAGAAGGCCACCTGAAGAGACTAGAAGCATTTGAAATGTGGATTTACAGGCGGCTGTTACGTATAAGCTGGGTGGACAAGATCAGAAATGAGGAGGTGATAAACCACCTGGGAAAGCCAAGGCAAATCATCAAAACAATTAAAAAACGAAAGTTAGAATATTTCGGACATGTGATGCGACACCCAGAAAAACACGGCATACTCCATTTAATCCTCCAGGGAAAGATTGAAGGCAAACAAGGTCCAGGCAGAAGAAGAACATCATGGCTTCAAAATCTAAGGGACTGGTTTGGACAAAACTCAGCAGCACTTTTTCGTGCGGCTGCTGATAAAAACAGGATCGCCAACATGATCGCCCACGTCCGATAACGGATATGGCAGAAGAAGAAGAAATGCAGAGTGTTGATTGCAAACATTTTATTCAACTTTTGTTGCATGATGGACCTATGTTTATAAACACAGAATAAACATAGGTCCATCATGCAACAAAAGTTGAATAAAATGTTTGCAACCAACACGCTGCATTTCTGGAAATGTTGCATTGCACACACAACACTAGATTGCAATTGTCTGGGTCGCACGTACTGTCATAGGCAGACCACGTTTTATCAGGCACGCTGGGCTAATCCAGCCTCAGGTATTTGGGGAGGGGGCCGCGACAGGCAGGTGAAACATCACCTGCCTCTTGTATAGCAGAAGAAACACGCTGGGCCAACTTTAGGAAGTCTGCCAGTGAATTTTAACAACTGTCCCTGCTTTCCTGGGGGTGGGAGTGGGGGCGTTACTGTTTTTTATTCTTTTATACTGTTTTTTTTAATACTTTGCAAGCCACCCAGAGTCACCGAGAGTCAGTGGGCAGCCATATAAATCTTTTAAATAAATAAATAAATAAATAAATACAGGTAGTCCTCAAATTATGACCTCAATTGACCCCCAACTTTCTGCTGCTTTCTTACGACCTTTCGCCCCACATTATGAGCTTTCCTGCCACAGTTGTTATATGAATCGCTGCAATTGTTAAATCAGTCAAACGGTTTTTAAGTGAATCCAGGCTTCCCCACTGACTTTTTCAGAAGGTCGCAAAAGGGGGATCACGTGATCCCGGGAATGCCGCAACCGTCATAAATCTGAGTCAGTGGCCGAGCGTCTGAATTTTGATCACGTGACCACTGGGATGTTGCAAAGGTGGTAAGCGAGAAAAACGGTCCTAAGTCCCTTTTTTCAGTGCCCTTGAAACTTTGAACGGTCACTAAATGAACTGTAATTGCCAGGATGATTTAATTTGATAAGACTTCTTTCATTTGATAAGACTTGATCCTTAGGCCACATTTCATTTTTTTCAGGAGGGGCCCCCAAAGCAGCTTAGAAGGGTTGAAATGCTGAAATAACCAAGTTCAATTAAACCCACGTTTTAACGTCCAGAAAAGAAGAAGCAGGCAGGAATTCCAGCCCGCTTTAGGGACTGAGAGCAATCAATCAATCAATCAATCAATCAATCAATCAATCAGGGTCCAGGTATTCTGCTGGGTTACTACAGCAAAGGGGAAAAGGCTGCTTGCGACAAGAAAGGGGGAGGGCTGCTGTTGCGGAAGTCCCCTCCCCATCTGGGCCTTGAGGATGCATTTGCATAAGGGGGAGCACTTCTGGCTCGCTTGCACGGCCGCGGCGGGTGGGCGCGCTGGATCCCCCCTAATGCCGACAAGGAGGCTCTTGCGGGGGTCCGCGGGCTTTGCACCCCCCAAAAACCAACCCCGCTGCAAGGATGCTTGCGGTTCTCCGCGGAGCTGGACCCGGCCAAGGGGGAGGGGCGCTCCCCGGCCTCGCTATCCGCCCCCTCCCCCTCCGGGGTCCTCGGAGCTGCGGCGCGGGTGGGAAACGCCCCCCCCCACGGGGCAAGGAGGCTCCAGCCCCGCGCTCGTCGCCGACCCCCCACCCTTTCAAGAAGGCAAGCAGGGTCCAGCCGCCCCCTCCCCTCCGGAGCCCTGGGAGCTGTGGGGCGGGTGGGAAACGCCCGCCCCAAGCGGGGCAAGGATGCTCCAGACCCTCCCTGCCAAGAGGGCAAGGAGGGTCCAGCCCCCCCCTCCGAGGAGCCCTGGGAGCTGTGGGGCGGGTGGGGGGCAAGGATGCTCCAGACCCTTCTTTCCAAGAGGGCAAGGAGGGTCCAGCCCCCCCCGAGGAGCCCTGGGAGCTGTGGGGCGGGTGGGAAACGCCCCCCCCGGGCGACCCCCACTCCCCCGTGGGGCGGCTAGAGGGGGCTGGGGGCGGGCCGCGCATCTCCCCGGGGCCCTGCCCAGCTCCGCCCGGGAAGAAGAGGGCGAGGGTCCCGCGCAGCCCCCTCCCCATCCCTCCCACCCACCCCCAGCCGGTTCCTGCCGCCTCTTACCCGGGCCGGGCGGGCGAGGGGCAGCGCCTGGGGGACCCTCCGCAGCCGCCGCCGCCCCCGGGCCGCCCCCGCCGCCCCCGCATCGCCCTTCTTGAAGAGCGCGTAGAAGAGCAGCACCAGCAGCGAGTAGAAGGCGTACATGGGCGCCGGGCGGAGCGGGCCGGGCCGTGGCGCAGCAGCCCGGCCGGCCGGAGCCCTCCCAGCGGCGGCCGGTGCCCGGGCGGAGCCGGGATGCGCAGCCGGGGATGCCGGCGAGGCGGAGGAGGCGCTCCTGCCGCGCTTCCCCCGCCCAGGACGGGCAGGTGGAGGGCGGGAGGACGCGACACGCGCCGCCGCCCCCCCCCCGCTTCAGACGTTCCAGGCGAGCAGCGACCCGCGTCCCGGAGTGGGGTCTCTGCGCGCGGGATGCGGGTGCGCGCCTCCGTCTCTCCGCGTGTCTGCGGGCGCGCGTGACTGTATTTTGTGTCCGTCTGGGTTTGTGTGTCCGTGCGCGCGCGCGGGGGTGACTGCGGGTGTGTCTGTGTGTCTTTCTGTCTGTGGGGTGTGTGTGTCTCTGTGTTTGTGTCTGGTGTGTGTGCGCGCGCGCCTGCCTGCCTGCGTTTGTGTGTGTGTATCTCTTATGTGTGTGTGTCTGTGTGCATGTCTGGGTCCTATGTGTTTGTGTGTGTTTTTGTGTCGGTTGGTCTGTGTGTGTCTCTATGCGCCTGTCTGTATCTATGTTTGTGCAACTGTGTTTGTGTGTCCGTGTGTGTTTGTTGGATTTGTTTTGGCCCTGGGTGACAGCAGCAGAAAGTACCAATACATGGATTGAAAAGCAGATTAAGACACCCCCCCACAACCCACCTGGGCCAAATCCAAACCCCTCCCACAGGCAGGCCAGGCTCATCGCTGGGAGCGATTCTGCCTCCGGGAAGGAGGCCTTGCAGGGCGGAGGGGGGACCCTGGGCCTCCCTGGACCCTCCCTCAGCTCCCTGGGGGGGGGACCTGATTCACTGTGCCCAGCAGCCGCCAGGATGCGACCCCCAACCCATTCTAATCTGCAGGTGGCAAGCACAGGTGGTCCTCAAATCACGAGGTTCAGGCAGGCTTACCTGGGGGAGGACTGATGACCCAGGTATGAGGTTCTGACAGTCGTGACCCCCCTTCCCTTCCCCCCCCCCATGGCCACAGTTCAGGCGCTCAGCAACCAGGCAGCATTTACAGCCACCCAATTAAAAGGCTTGGAAGGATAAAACAGGAAGGACAAAATCGGCAACTCGCAATCTGGAAGGTAGCATCCCTCTTGGGGTCACCTTCCCCACCTGAAGGCCCTAGACAGACAGACACAAGAGCAAACACACACACACACACACACACACACACAAGCCTCAAGATCCTCTGAGCAGCCTCAGGGACTGGTTGTCTTTTGGGTAACTTCATACTTGACAGCTAGCTGAGTCTGCAGTGACAGCTTCAGGATTCCCCTGGAGGGGATAAAATATGCTGAAATATGGAGACAATCTTTAGCCTTTCTCAGAAAGCCGAGCCAGAAAGCCAAGCAATTCCTTCCTCTCTCCAATTGAGGCCTAGTTAGCATCTGAGGGGGATGCCCAAGATCTGTCTATCTATCATGTCTATCATCCATCTATCCATTATCTACCCATCCATCCATCTATCTATCTATCTTTATCATATATCCAATCTATCTATCATGTCTATCATCCATCTATCCATCATCTACTGTTATCTATCTATCTATCTATCTATATCATATATCCATCTAATCTATCATCCATCTATCCATCATCTACTGTATCTATCTATCTATCTATATCATATATCCATCTAATCTATCATCCATCTATCCATCATCTACTGTATCTATCTATGTATCTATCTATCTATCTAATCCCCTCTCTCTATATATATATATTATATATATCCTTCGCTCCCTCTACTTCCTTCTCTCCCTCCACTTCCTTCCCTCCCTTCCTCTCTACTTCCTTCCTTCCTCTCCTTCTCATTCCCATTTCCTTCCTTCCTTCCTTCCTTCCGATGCCCAACTCATCTAGAGGCAACACCAAGGGTAGTGGGTATGACCAGCAGAAAATTTAATTTTTTAAAACTAAATTTTATTAAACATTTTACAGAGAAGACAAAAACAAACACAAAGCAATATGGAGTGGAAAGAAAAACAACAACCCGAAAGCGCCAACAGAAAGAATAATAATGATAAAAAAATACAAAGAAGCTTCCGATTTCTTTTGTGGCAAATATAAGTACAATTACAAAAAAATATATATCTTACCCTATGATTATAAAAGAGCTCATTTTTCGATTATCCTTTTTTCCCTCCTAATAATCAAAGCCACAAATTGCAAATGCATTTTTTCCAGTCTCATGCAAAAAGCCTGTAAGGGATTTCCACTTGACCATAAATGTAGATATTGTTTCTCCCCCCCCCCGTTTTTTTCTCAAAGAGTTTAATTTATCCAACTCTGCAACTTCCGTAATCTTCGCCATCCGTTCCTCTGTTGTGGGTGTGTTGCACCTTTCCATTTTTGAACACATGATAGTCTTGAGGCAGTTGTTACACACAAAAACAAGGTGCCAGGACTTCTTTTTTTTCTAATCACCCAAAAGAAAAAGCTCCGGATTCAACTGTAACCTTTAAAATCTTTTGAATTGATACACAGTACGTATTTCTCTCCAATTTTTTTTAGTGTTTTTACATGGCCATCAAACACAATAAAACGTTCCTTCATGGTGTTTACACTTCTGCCAAAGATTCAAAATGTAGGTGGTCCTCAACTCACGACAGTTCAAAGTTGCAACGGCACTGAAAAAACTGCCTTATGACCGTTTTTCACACTTACAACCTTGGCAGCATCCCCCAGGGTCACGTGATCAAAATTCGGACACTTGGCAACTGACTCATATTTACGACGGTCGCAGCGTCCCGGGGTCACGTGATTCCCTTTTGCGACCTTCAGACAAGCAAAGTCAGTGGGGGAAGCAGGATTCATTTAACAACTGTGGAAGGTAATAAAGTGAGGCAAAACTCACTTAACAAATGTTTTATTTAGCAACAGAAATGTTGGGCTCAATTGTTATGACGCAAGGACTACCTATATCTTTATACATTCCAGACCAGGGGTAGGCAACCTTGGCTCTTTTATGACTCATAGACTTCAACTCCCAGAATTCCTGAGCCAGCAGGAATTCTGGGAGTTGAAGTCCATGAGTCATAAAAGAGCCAAGGTTGCCTACCCCCGTTTTAGACAATTTCTCTGGTGACAAATATCAACAATACATCATTTTATAAAAAATCTCTTTTAAGGTTAGAACATAATATACCTTTTAATCCTTTCAACCACATATTTCCCCATTGTTCCCTTGGTATATTGCAACCAAATTTTTAGTGCATGTTATCATGCACTCATTCATTCTTCTGTTTCAAGTGTAAATGAAAGTTTATACATTTTAAAAATAACATATTCATCATTCATACATAATTATGTTTCAAACTTACATGGTTCAAAACTCTAAAATAGTTTATCCACCTTAAGTTTTTCTAACAATTTGACATTAAAAAAACTACTGACAAGGATACCCTTAATAATAATAACAAAGTTGGAAGGGACCTTGGAGGTCATCTAGTCCAACCCCCTGCTCAGGCAAGAAACCCTATACCATTTCAGACAAAATGGCTGTCCAGTCTCTTCTTAAAAACTTCCAGTGTTGGAGCACCCACAACTTCTGGAGGCAGGTTGTTCCACTGGTTAATTAATCTCACTATCAAGAAATTTCTCCTTAATTCCAGGTTGCTTCTCTCCTTGATTAGTTTCTATCCCTTGTTTCTTGTCCTGCCTTCAGGTGCTTTGGAGAATAGCTTGACCCCCTCTTCTATTGTTAAATCTTCTCTACCTTTTATTTTACAATCCACTTGAGAAACCAACCCACAAGCTCAGAGAACGAAATGTCACCCTCACCGCTTGGGAAAATTAAAGTACAGCAGGATAAATTAACCATTTATGTTTACTTATCATTCCTCGTCCATAAAATACTTCTCGAGCTGAAAGGCACAAAGGTGTTTTGGGGCACAACCTTTCTTTCTATTTATTCTATACTCTTAAGAATAGCCGACCTGACGTAACGGTTTTTAAAATCTACATTAGCTTTGTCCCACCACAGGGAACAAAGATGACCACCCAAATCTCCGATCATGAGCTTCTAAATCCAACAACCTATTTCTTAACACGGGGACAAACTTAAATTTGATTTGATATTTCGGTATAGCTCAAACTGATATAACCAATATAAAAAAACCTTGTCATGTATTTAGTAGTTTTCTCTTCCTGCCATGTTAAAAAATTACAATTTAGGAGGAGCTTTTAGAAGCACCCAGCCAGCTTGGTTGGTTTCATTATACATCAAATATTGTTGGGACAAGGAAATTGGGAAATTATCCCAATTTTTAAAATAGGAAATCCAACGGTCGGTCTGATTTGTCCCTAAATTTTGCCAAAATACCCTGGAAGATTAACAACTTCATGCGTTGTTAATCAGGAGTGTCCATCATTTTGACTTTTTTTTATTCTTCAGCCTGCTGCCTTTGAGACTGATTCTAGTAGAAAAACGAAACCGTAAAAATTTCTAAAAGGAGGGGAACCCTGAAAGAGGTAAGCCTGATCTTCCCCCCCTTTTTCCCAGGAGATAAAATAGCAGGTTTTATGCCCTCGTTTATTATGCATCAGCTTAATGGGGCCACAGATCACCAAACCCTCAGAGCATCCTCCCAAGGTAGATTATGCACCTGTCATTTAAACAGGTGAGGAGGAAGAGAACAATGTAGAGATCTCCTCCTGACCCCTCCTTTTACTGTCTCCCCAAAGCAAAGGGGGCAGAACATAGAAATTGCCTCTTGAGGTAATTTTCCATGAAAGGCCATGAAAATGCACAATATGAAACATGGACCCCACAGTCCTCCCCCTCCTCTCCATAAACACCACTCCCCTCTAGCACTGACGATGTTACCTAGTTGGGTAACGAAACGCCTGCAAGAAAACTACCAAAGTTTCAGAGCACCAAGGACCCCATAGCCCCCTCCCTCCTTCTCTCCACAGCTCCCCCTCCCCTCTAGCACTGACGATGTTACCTAGTTGGGTAACGAAACGCCTGCAAGAAAACCACCAAGCTCAGAGGGCACCAAGGACACCACAATCTTCTCCTCTTCTTCTCCGCAAACTCCACTCCCTTCTAGCATTGATAATGTTACCAAGTTGGGTTATGAAACATCTGCAAAAAACCCACCCAGAGAGCACCAGGGACCCCACAGTCCAACCCTCAGCCGCAAATATTCTATCGAACCATGGCTAATTTGTAAGGTGGCATCAACCTCTTGGCTGATTTCGCTCAGCTGTCAAGATGCAATGCTTGTGTCGACAGTTGTGTGTGTTGAAGGACAGCAGAGAACTTTCCCGGAACCAGACGAGGCGTCTAGTGAGAGGCAAAGGGAACGGACGCCACGCTGATGGCGTTACCTAGTTTGGTAACGAAACGTCTGCAGG
Source organism: Azemiops feae (assembly GCA_023970755.1). Taxonomy (NCBI): domain Eukaryota; kingdom Metazoa; phylum Chordata; class Lepidosauria; order Squamata; family Viperidae; genus Azemiops; species Azemiops feae. The sequence continues at coordinate 203,063 of JALGBA010004119.1, read as the reverse complement.
AAAACTGCCAAGTTCAGGGAGCACCAAGGAATGCTCCAGGGAGGGAACTGTTCCTTCCAAATCCTGGGGCTGTTTCAGACGACCCCCGGCACTTCTGCTGCTTCTTCCTGGCACTTCTGCTTCTTCTTCCTGGCACTTCTGCTGCTTCTTCCTGGCACTTCTGCTTCTTCTTCCTGGCACTTCTGCTTCTTCTTCCTGGCACTTCTGCTGCTTCTTCCTGGCACTTCTGCTGCTTCTTCCTGGCACTTCTGCTTCTTCTTCCTGGGAGAGTGACGGGTGGGTGACTGTATAAAAGAGGGAGGGGGGCGTTAGGGAAGGGATGCGGCAGGAGAAAAGGAACGCGGTGCTTCAACCGTACCCACCTCCGAACACCCCTGGGGCAGGTCAGACCCAGGGGCTGAATTCAAACGGCACGCGACGCTTCGTGAGCATTAACCTTGTTTACACTGGATTGCAGAGCAGGCTGCAAAGACCTGGTCCAGGGGTGGGGAACCTGGGCTCTTTTATGACTAGAGGACTTCAACTCCCAGAATTCCTGAGCCAGCCATGCTGAGGGGAAAGGGAGAGGTTTCCACGCTGAGCCATGCTGGCTCAGGAATTCTGGGAGTTGAAGTCCACCAGTCATAAAAGAGCCAAGGTTGCCTACCCCTGTCCTAGTCCCTTTGCCCACCTACCCTGCCCAGGCAGCTGGTACACTTCAAGCCTCTGCTTCGCTCTCTGGCATTCCCGGGTCTCTAGGCAGTTCCAACGGCTGCATGTGACCTTTGGGCTTCTGGAAATGAGCCCTCAGCACTTAATCTACCTACCTACCCACCTATCTATCCATCTGTTTATCTGCCTGCCATCCGTCCATCCGCCTGCCCACCCACCCACCTACCTATCCATCATTATCTCTCTATCTTTCTCTTTCAATCCTTCCCTCCCACCTTCTCCTATCTCTCTCCCTTCCTCCATCCATCCTCTTCTCTTTACATCCATCCATCCATCCACCCCACCTACCTATCCATCATTATCTCGCTATCTTTCTTTCAATCCTTCCCTTCCTCCCCTTCTCCTCCCTCCCTCTTCTCTTTTCATCCATCCATCCATCCATCCATCCATCCATCCATCCATCCATCCATCCATCCATCCATCCATCCATCCATCCATCCATCATCTATCTCTTTCTCATCCATTACTCTCTGTCTCTCCATCTTTTTCTCTCATCCATTTCTCTCTGTCTCTCTCATACACACAGACACACACACATACACACACTTTTTGGAACCGCCCAGGGCCCCAGGCTGAGGTCATGGGGCAAAGACAATTCGGTAGATATCACATACCCCTCCCATCGGCCCCCGTCTTGCATCCCTGCCTTCCAGTCTCTCTTTTTTGGGGGGTGAGTGGGTGGGAACCCCGTCCCTCGTCTTCTTCCTCACCTTGCTTGGGCGTTTCACGACCGGGAAGAAATCCGTTATGGTCCGGCTGGCAGTTGCCTTCCTTGCCTTGCCCTTGGCCTTGGAAGCCTCACTGAGCTTCAGGCGGGCGTCCCACCTCTTCAGGCGACCTCGAACTCGGCTCTCTCTGCGGAAGAGGGGGTTGGGTGAAGATGGCAAAAGAGGGGAAAGGCAGGCATGGGGGTGGGGTGGGGTTCACCCCCACTTGGCTAGACCCATCTGCAAGCAGGCAGCCCCGACTACGCGTGGATGGACACTGAGGGCACCTTAAGCCGAGATGAAGATCTGCTCCACTCGCCCACTCACTTCATGCACTTCTCTTGCGCCAGGAACTTCACCAAGCCCTCCTCGTCCGGCTCCTTCCACTCCAGCACCACCTGGCCTGGATCCGTCACCTCCGGCTGCAGAAAGAGCCGCCGTGTCTCCTCCAGGCACCAGCCCTCCGGCACCGGGTGGCTCTGCGGGGGGGGGGGGGGGAGAAGTCCTGAGCATCAGCAGCAGCCCTGCCCCAACGGCCCTGGGCCTGTGAGCGTGCCATCGAGGCCTTGCCGGGAGAGACAGATGCCCCACGGGGCCTTTTCCAGGCTGGCCCCACGGCAGGACCCTTCCCCGGGGGAAGTTCCAATAGAGGCAGTCCTCCATTTACATCCATTCACTTAGAGGTTACAACAGCACTGAAAAAAGCGACAGGACCATTTCTCGGAGTTATGACCGTGGCAGCTGATCAAAATTCGGAGTTACGCCTTTTGCAGGTGATCCAATTCGGACGCTTGGCAACTGGCTGGTATTTATGACGGTGGCATGTGGTCCCCTTTTACGACCGTCAGGACGAGCAAAGGCAAGGGGGAAGCCAGATTCCCTTAACAACTCTGCCCCCGACTTGACTGCAGTGGTTCGCTTCAGAACGGTGGCAAGAAAAGTCGTAAAGTGAGGCAAAGTGCGCTGGACAAATGTTTCCCCTTAGCAAAGGAAATTTGGGGCTCCATTTTGGTCGTAACTCAAGGACTGCCTGTGCTGCTATGCGCTGCCACGTTGGGTCCAACCCATTTTCTCAGGCCCCTAAAGCAGGGGTCCTCCACCTTGGCCACTTTAAGACTTGTGGACTTCAACAAGTCCTCCTCCCCTTTCCCTTCCCATTGTCCTAGATCTCCCTCTTGTCCCTAATCCCATCAAAGCCGGGCATTCAGACCCACCAGCCACCAACAGGCATCTAGAGATAAAACCACATTTACAAGCCATTCAAGAGACTATAAAAACATTAAGAAGGAGCCAACACCCAGATAAGCAGGGATTAACACTGATGGTGTTACCTGGTCAGGTAAATGCAAGCAAATTGGCAAACTCTTCAGAGCACCAAGCACTTATTTCATTGACAAACCCCCCCCCCCCAACCACGCCAGTTTCCTCCTCCCGGGGAGCTTTGTGGCTTTTCTCAATTGTCAGTTACGCTTTATTTACATCTAGGAGGATCTGTTTAGTCTAAACTGCAAAGCAAATCAGACCTTCAGATTTGTCCTCTCTTCAGCTCCCAAGTCCCCCAAAATCTAGGAGCGTCGTTGTTCAGGATTCTGGTAAAGTAGGGACCCTACCGCCAGTAGCTTTCTATCCTCGGAGTCTACGCTATCCTTTCAAGGGGTTTAGGTTAGGAGATGGAGGAGGCCAGCGGGGATGCTCCTGCTGAGCTGTAGGGCAGCCTTAACATTTCTCCCCAAGGAGAAATTTTCCTGATAGTTAGAACGATTAATCAGTGGAACGGCTTGCCTCCAGAAGTTGTGGGTGCTCCATCACTGACATTTTTAAGAAGAGAGACTGGATAGCCATTTGTGTAAAATGGTAGAGGGTCTCCTGCTTGAGCAGGGGGTTGGACTAGAAGACCTCCAAGGTCCCTTCCAACTCAGTTTACAAGACTTGCCAAGCCTTGGAGAGTGTTCCTTTTCACATGTTATGTCAAACCAAACAGTTTATGCCAGGCTAGCAAACACCAGTGAGTTTATCCTGTCTACCTATATATCTATACGCGGATGCCTTCCAGGCAGTCACGACTCCAGGATATTATATGAATAACTGCCTGGATTTTGGTGGCCAAGTTCCCACAAATAGTTGTTCCTTGCCTCCTTCTTCCTAGGGCTGAGAGAAAGGGACTGAGCCAAGTCAGCCAGCTGGCTTCAGGCCAAAGGCAGGACTAGAACTCAGAGTCTCCTAAAGACTAGCCCAGGGATAGGCAACCTTGGCCCTTTTATGACTCGTGGACTTCAACTCCCAGAATTCCTGAGCCAGCCATGCTGAGGGGAAAGGGAGAGGTTTCCAAGCTGAGCCATGCTGGGTCAGGAATTCTGGGAGTTGAAGTCCACCAGTCATGAGGGGGCCCTAGTTCCCCCATGCTGGCTCAGGAATTCTGGGAGTTGAAGTCCACGAGTCATAAAAGAACCAAGGTTGCCTACTCCTGGGCTAGTCCAAGGCCTTTAACTGCTGACACCAGATTGGTTCTCTCTGCTGAGATAGTTCTTAGCCCTTTCATTTATCTGAAGCGTGTAAAGCATCCAATGCCAGTTAGAAAGGGTGCGGAGAAGAGCCACAAATAAGGGGTTTGGAAGTCAAACTGTATAATGAACGGTTGAGGGAGCTAGGTATATTTAGCTTAACAAAGAGAAGTTCCAGGGGTGACAGGATAGCAGTGTTCCAGTATCTCAGGGGCTGCCCCAAAGAAGAGGGAGCCAAGCTATTCTCCAAAGCTCCTGAAGGCAGGAGAAGAAGCAACGGATGGAAACTAATCAAGGAGAGAAGCAACCTAGAACTGAGGAGAAACTTCCTGACAGTGAGGAACCGTAATCAGTGGAACGGCTTGCCACCAGAAGTTGTGGGTGCTTCATCACTGGAGAATTTTAAGAAGAGACTAGACAGCCACTTGTCTGAGATGGTATAGGTTCTCCTGCTTGAGCAGTGGGCTGGACTAGAAGACCCCCAAGGTCCCTTCCAGCCATATGATTCTATGATTATGATTCTACACACAAATGGCACGGCTGAGACTGACCTATTTAAGACCAGGCAGAACACACAAGGCTGAAGACCTTGCCAGCTTTTCCTTACTGACCACGCGCCTGTGCTTTTAATGGGGCTTTCTTAGAGACCTAAATGTCTCTGGAGGTTCTCAGCCATCCAGGTCACGGTTGTCCCAAAGGGGCTTCATCCCAAAGCAGCTGGGGTCGGGGCAGGGCAGAGGCTGCCCGCGTGCCGAGGGCCTAGAGTGGGATGGAGGGCAGGGGCGAGGCCGGCCGGTCGGGTACCTGGCGACTGGTATTCCGCAGGACCTCCTCGATGCTTCCGTGATGCTGCAGCAGCTTCAGGGCCTTCTTGGGGCCCAGTCCTCGGATCTTGTGGCAGTAGTCACAGCCCAGCAGAATGCAGAGGTCCACAAACTGGGACCGGCCGAGAGAAAGCAGAGAGAGAGAGAGAGGAATGAGGCGCCGCTGGCCGAAAGGAAACGCGAGCAAAAGAGGGCTCCTCCACCCACCCACCCACCCAGATGATAATAATAATAACAACAACAATGATGATGATGTTGGAAGGGACCTTGGAGGTCATCTAGTCCAACCCCCTGCCCAAGGCAGGGGTTGTTGTTGTTGATAATAATAACAACAACAACAACAATAATAATATAGATGTTCTGGAAATCTGGAGGGAAAGCCACAGGGCAAGGGTGCTGCAGAGGAAGGCCTCCCAGCTGAAGCAGGGCAGCCGAGCTCAATCGAAGGAATAAACTAGCCAGATGGCACGAAAAATGATCTGAGGGACCGTCTCTCTCTTCCCAGTCACGTCCCCCTGACCCACCAGAGTGGGGGAGGCGGGTCCCATCCCCTAAGGAGCCTCATCTGGCGGGATCCAAAAGAAGGGCCTCCTCCGTGGTGGCTCCCTCCCTCTGGAACCTCATTTCTCCCCCCCCCAAGAGATTAGACTGGCCACCATTTTGACCCTCTTTTGCAAGCCCCCCCAAGACCTGGGGGACCCAGAGTGGTGGGAAGGGGCCCATTTGATTGTGTGTTGTCACCAGGGTGACGGGCGGGGTGTTATTGCTTTTTATTCTTTGTATATTGGGTTTCTATTCTTTGCAAACCGCCCAGAGCCACTAAAAGTGAGTGGGTGACCACATAGATCTTCTAAATAATTAAGTAAGTAAATAAATAAGTCTATCCCCACCTACCCCCACCTGGCATTCTCCTGATGAGCCAGACTACAATTCCCCTCATCCCCAACCAGGGGTACCGCATGGCCACCAGCTTCACCTGGGCTCCAGGCCCTCAACCAGCCAGAAAGGATTGTCACTGGGGAGGGGGAGGTCACAAGAGAGGCAGGGAAAGTGGGGGCACCACTCCCCAGCATTCCTTCAGGAGGGCTTTGCCGCCGCCCTCTTCCAGTTTCATGGAAGCCAAGAGAATCCTAAGGCTGGAAGGGACCCTGGAGGTCATCTAGTCCAACCCCCTGCCCAAGGCAGGATGCCTCATAACATCCCAGTCAAACGGTTGTCCAGTCCATTTTTGAAAAGCGCCACTCACGGAGCACCCACCGCCCCTGGGGACAAGCTATTCCACTAACTGTTTCCCAGACTAAACTGCAGCCCGGTGTCTTGGAGGGGGGGGTGTCTATCTCTTGGGAATGCCGAAGGATCCCCAGTTCTGCTCGGCTTCCAAATCCAGACAAGGGTGGTGGTGGGCAAAGGCTGAAATGCTGGAGGCCAAAGCAAGGCCGGTTCCCCGCCCCTGGCACTTCCCCTCACCTGCTCCTGAGTCATCCCCAGCTTCTGCAGGAGGGTGGGTAAGGAGATCTCTTCCAGATGGCTGGACAAAAAAACAAAATAAAAAACAATGGGGATAAATTAATTAATCTAATTAATTTAAAAAAGCTAATTAAGACTTTAATTTTAGAAAACTATCGATGGCATTCCATGGCCTTTAGCATAGAGCAGGGGGTCTTCAAACTTGGCCCTTTGATGACTTGTGGACTTCAACTCCCAGAATTCCTCAGCCAGGCACGAGGAATTCTGGGAGTTGAAGTCCACAAGTCATCAAAGGGCCAAGTTGGAAGACCCCTGGCATAGAGCTATACCAGGCACTGTGAATCGGAGTTGAACAGCGCCCCCTAGAGTCAGACTGGTAGGAAAGTCGACCTGTTTGGGGTTTCGGTTTTAAAAATTGGACCCTACGGCAGGGGTAGGGAACCTTGGCTCTTTTATGACTTGTGGGACTTCAATACCCAGAATTCCTGAACCAGCTGACTCAGGAATTCTGGGAGTTGAAGTCCACAAGTCATAAAAGAGCCAAGGTTCCCTACGCTAGAGGGAAACTACAGTTTTTAATTAAAACAGAAGATTAGACAAACCTGATTGAACAGCTATAGCAGGGGTCTTCAAACTTGGCCCTTTAATGACTTGTGGACTTCAACTCCCAGAATTCCTCAGCCAGGATGCTTTAAGACAGGGGTCTTCAAACTTGGCCCTTTAATGACTTGTGGACTTCAACTCCCAGAATTCCCCAGCCAGGATGCTTTAAGACAGGGGTCTTCAAACTTGGCCCTTTTATGACTTGTGGACTTCAAGTCCCAGAATTCCTCAGCCAGGCACGCGTGCCTGGCTGAGGAATTCTGGGACTTGAAGTCCACAAGTCATAAAAGGGCCAAGTTTGAAGACCCCTGAGCTATAGGAACGACACAAGATATTCTAACATTGGAAACGGTGAGCTCTGCTGGCTGGGGAATTCTGGGAGTTGAAGTCCACAGATCTTAAAAGCTGCCAAGGCTGTCCAGCCCGATCTCAACATTTGCAACTCATTTATGGTCTCACGCCCGTGTACACTCACCCCTTCTTCATGCTTAGGTGCCGCAGGAGGCGCACGGCCCCAAAGGGGAGGGCGTCCATGTCTTCCGTGGCTGCACACCAGGCGTGCCCAGACTTCACCAGGGCGGCACACGTGGCTTCTGCCTCCGCAGGGGCCTAAGTCACCCCCCAAGGGCAGGGGGGAAATTTCCAGTCAGATGGAGGTTGAAACAGTGACCTCAGATTAAGAAAGTAAAGCTACGGGCTTTCTGGCTTGAGCGCAGACATTTCATTACCCAACTAGGGAACATCATCATTGCTAGGACGGCCGTGGAGTTTGCATGGAGGAGGAAAAGGGGACCCCACTCCTTTCTAGCACTGCGGCTGGACTACAGCTTATGAGCCCCAAATGTCCCTTGCTAAGCAAGACACCCCATTTTACAACCCTTTATCTCCGTTCTTAAGTGAATCACTGCAGTTGTCAAGTTAGAAACACGGTTGTTAAGTGAATCCGGCTTCCCCATTGATTGTGCTTGTCCGAAGGTCGCAAAAGGGGATCCCGTGACCCTGGGACACTGCGGCCGTCGTAAATACGAGTCAGTCACCAAGCACCTGAATTTTGAACACGTGACCACGGGGACGCTGCAACGGTCGCAAGTGTGAAAAACAGTCACCAGCCTCCTTTTTCAGTGTTGTTGTAACTTCAAACCATCACTATGCCTGTAACCTGGATCTCTCACCTCCCAGTCTATCCCCCTCTCCACTGGGACCACCTTTGCTACTGGACTGACAGGGAGGGGCTGGTCCAACCCCCCCCCCCCAGGGAGGATCCTGAGAGGACCTGGAGCTGGGTTTCCCCCTCTTGGCCCAGCCCCTTCCCCACTGCGACCCTCACCCACCAGAATGGTGAGACAGTTGGGGATCGTGGGCAGTAGAGACCAACACCCTGCTTTGCAGGTGAAACAGGCAAGAATGTTTCCAGGCAGTTCTCGACTTACGTTTAGTGACTGTCTGAAGGCACTGAAATAAAAAGGGACTTAGGACCGTTTTTCGCATGTATAACTGTTGCAGCATCCCCCGCGGTCACGTGATCCAAATTCAGACCCTCGGCAACTGGCTCATACTTATGACGGTCGCAGGGTCCCCCGGGGGTCACACGATTGCCTTTTGCCACCTTCTGACAAGTCAATGGGGGAGCCAGATTCACTTAACCACCATGTGACTAATTTAACAACTGCAGTGATTCACTTAACAACGGAGATTAAAAAAAAGGGTTAGGATTAAAATAGAATATACTCAAATAGACATGATGTGTACTTTGAATACTAGATTTTGTTATGAACTGAGATAAAGAAAACTTTGGTCATTTAAAACTTGGAAGTATAAATATTAAAAGTTAAATTTGAATATTGATTTGTTTATAAATGTTCAATGTAAAAGTAATTAAGATACATACATGAGCTAAAAATCTATTGATAAATGTAATAAACATGTTTTTACTTAGCTGATATAATAAGAACGGTACTAGCTTAAATATGAGATATTAGACATTAAGAGAAAAAGAGAGGAAGTATTTGATGTTGAAACAAGAGAAATTTTGGTTACTAAATTTAAGACATTTGGAAATTAATAGAACACAAGAATGTTATACTGTATTATTAATTAGATGATGTAAGATGGTGAGAAATAGAATACATTCAAATAGATAAGACCTGTATCCTGAATATTAGACTTTTATCACATGAATTGTGATAAAGTGAACTTTGGTTACTTAAAACTTGGAAATTATAAATATTAAATGTTAAATTTAAATATTAATGGGAAACTAAAAATTGGGAAAAACTAATTAGGACATTGATTGCCTATAAAGACTGAATGTTAAAATAACCAGGATATGTATAAGCTAAAAAATATTGATAAATGTAAGAATGTTATTTTTATTTAATTGATATAATAAGAATTGTATTAGTTTAAACATGAGACAGTAAATACTAAGGGGAAAAGAGAGGAAATATTTAATGTGGTAGTTTGAGACTTGTACTAAAGATACTTGTATGTCATTGAATTATCGATTAACTCAGCCGCCACGTTTACTTAAAGGTAAAATTAGAAGATCAATAAAACATTACATATATAAAAAAAGGGTTGGAAAACGGGGTGTCTTGCTCAGCAAGGGATATCTGGGGCCCAATGGCGGTCATAAGCTGTAGTCAAGGTAACCCGTCCAGCTGGGAGGACCAAACTGGTCTTCCTCCTGCTCCCAGCGGAGCCCAAAACAGAGACCCCCACCCCAAAGCAAGGCGGTGAAGACCCTCCGCTGTCCACAAACGGGATGCCGGGATGTTACCTGGATGTAAGGGACACCCAGGAGAGTCAAAAGCGTCTCCGAGTCTCGTCTTGGGAGCCGCGCTGGAACATCGGACGCTGAAAGGGGAGCAGGAAGAAAGACCCGGATGGCAGCTGGAATCCTGGAGGCCCCCAACCCGCCCCAGCAAGAAGGGAGGGTCCCGCCTTTACCTGCGGCCCCCCTCCTGGCTCCAGAGACGGCGGCCCGTTTGGCTAACTGCAAGGGAAAGGCAGGATGGAGTGATTTCCTAATAACGGAGAATATTTGTGGCCCAGGGTTGAACTGGGGGATCCTTGGTGCTCTTAAAACAGGGTGTTTTGTTTTTCCTAAACAGACGTTTCATGGCCTGACTATGCAACATCATCAGTGCTAGAAAGGAGGGAGGTTTGGGGAGAGGAGGAGGAGGAGTGTGGGGTCCTTGGTGCTCTCTGTTTTTTGTCTTGCAGACGTTTCACTACTCAACTAGGTAGTGTCATCAGTGCTACAAGGGAGTGGGGTTTGTGGAGAGGAGGAGGAGGAGGAGGAGGAGGAGGAGGAGGAGGAGGAGGACTGTAGGATCCTTGGTGCTCTCTGAACCTGCTTCTTTTCTTGTAGACATTTCATTACCCAACTAGTTAGCGTCATCAGTGCTAGGAGTGAGCGGGGTTTGTGGAGAGGAGGAAGAGGAGGAGACGAAGATGAAGATGAGAATGATTGTGGGGTCCTTGGTGCTCTCTGAGCTGGGTTGTTTTCTTGCAGACATTTCATGACCCAACTAGGGAACATCATCAATGCGAGAAGGGAGTTAGGTTTGCGGAGAGGAAGAGGAGGAGGATGATAACAACTGTGGGGTCCTTGGTTGCTTCCTTGCAGACCTTTCATGATCCAAACCAGGTAACGTCATCAGTGGGAGTGATTTCCTTCGACCGGCTCCCTGAACTCGGTCCTTAGGAGGGGGCTTCGGTGGGCTCCCTGCCTGGCTGGCTTCCTCCAAAGGCTGGCAGATTCCCCAAAGGGCTTGTTCTCTCTCTCTCTCTCCCCCCTCCGCTCTGCAAGCAGGAGTTTATCTGGGCATCATCTCCCCCCCACCCCCCCACCCCCCCCAATTTGTACTCACCACCCTCTGCTTCAGCTCTGGGGGCTTCCCGTCAAAAACGAAGACCGGCCGGATGCCCTTTTCCAAGAGGCGCAGCGTCCGGAAAAAGAGCCCCTGCAGGGAACTAGAAGGGAAGACGGTGAGCAGAGAACGCAGGCAGTCCTCGACTTACAACCACAACGGATCCCAAGGTTTCCGTCGGTGAGACAGCTGCTGTGAGGTTTGCCCCATTTGACGACCTTTCTCACCACCGTTAAGTGAATCGCTGCAGTTCTTAAGTTAGGGCAGGGGTAGGCAACCTTGGCTCTTTTATGACTCGTGGACCAACTCCCAGAATTCCTGAGCCAGCATGGGGGAACTATGGCCCCCTCATGACTGGTGGACTTCAACTCCCAGAATTCCTGAGCCAGCATGGGTCAGCTTGGAAACCTCTCCCTTCCCCTCAGCATGGCTGGCTCAGGAATTCTGGGAGTTGAAGTCCACCAGTCATAAAAGAGCCAAGGTTGCCTACCCCTGAGTTAGACACACGGTCGTTAAGTGAAACCGGCTTCCCCCTTGACTTTGCTTGTCAGAAGGTCGCAAGAGGGGATCACGTGACCCCAGGGGGACACACTGCGACCGTCATAAGTACATGCCAGTTGCCGAGCGTCTGAATCTTGATCCGGTGACCCTGGGAGGACGCTGCAATGTTCTCAGGTGTGAAAAACGGTCTTAAGTCTGTTGTAACCTTGCTCACTAAATGAACGGTTGCTCAGCTGAGGACTACCTGTATGCATGAGCCAGGCCACAAAAGGGTCAGGCAGGGTCCCAGGGCAGGCAGCGCAACCCAGGCAGAACGCCCCCCCCCTTTGCCCCCCTCCCACACACATTGCTCCCAAACCTGCCTGGAAGGAGAAGGTGAGAATCCATCCCCCACCCGACAGTCCGGTCTCCTTCAGGGGTGAGTCCTTCCACCTGCTTAGTGGGAGGGGGGAGGAGGAGGAGGAAGTCCCCCCCCTTTGCTCACCTGATATTTTGCCCATGGCGGTTGATGATCTGCGGCATGGCTGTGCGGAACTGATAGACGGCCATGGAAATGTCCAGAGCGACTACGCGCCCTGGAGGAGGAGGAGGAGGAGGGGGAAGAAGAAGGCAGGCTGAGCAGGCTGGAGGGGAAGGTATCGTTCTGCCCCTCCAACTTCACCCGGTCGGGCTTCACTGGCACAGTGCCCACCTGCCTAGTGGCAGATCCACCCCCCCCCTCCAAACCACCCCAGTCTCTTGAGGGCACCCAGAGAGCACCTGGGCTGTGTGGTACCCACAGCCACTCAGACCACCCAAGAGGAGGGGTGGCATTTTCAGCTTCCCTTATTGGAGAACTCGGGCAAAAGGGTGCCAGCCTCAAAGGGTGAGCCGAGAGACCTCGCACAGTGCACAAATTTTATATGGTTATTGCGATTAAGGAAGTTAACCCTCTTAAGAATCCCTCGTTGGTTGCCTGGCATGCGTTTCTCGCGATTGGATCCTTCTACTTTGCCCTCCTTCTTCATACATCGCATGTTTAGGTTAATAAGCTTTCTTATCAAAAGGGGGGGGGGTCTTCTACTACTATAATAAGCTAGGGGTTACCAGAGTTTATACTTATCTACGTGCCTCAGCTGGCATCTTTCTCGCGTGTCCTATTACACTCCCCGCAGCTGCAACTTTGTGTGCCAGCAATTCCTTTAACAAACTTTCCTAATTCCAAGCTGAGTCCTTCAGCTGCCTAAAGAGGCTTAGCAGCCCCGGAATGACACCAGGGTTCCCCAGGGCTCCCTTTGCACTCTGTGCATGCTCAGGGACTGAGGGCAGGTGGTTTTTTTTCGCATGTTTGGGGATCGAGGGCAGACAGGACACTTTTGCACTCTGTGCATGCTCGGGGGCCAAGGGTGGGTGGCTCCTCTATTCACTCTATGCATGGTCGGAGACCGAAGGCAGGTGGGCCTTCTTTGCATGCTCAGGGCAGGTGGGGTATCCTTTGCACTCTGTACATGCTCGGGCGGGTGGGGTACCCTTTGCACTCTGTGCTTGTTCAAAGACCAAGGACAGACACACCCTTTACACACACACCTCATGTTCAGGGACTGATGGCGGATTGGTACTCTTTGCACTCTGTGCGTGGTCGGGGACCGAGGGCTGAGAGGCCACTTTTGCACTCTGTACATGCTCAAAGACTAAGGGCGGACGCCCCCCGTTTACATTCTGTGCATGCTCAGGGACCGAGGGCGGACCGGTACTCTTTGCACTCTGTACATGGTCGGGGACCGAGGGTAGGCGGGTCTTCTGTGCACGCTCAGGGATCGAGCGGGGCGGAGAGGCGCTCACCGCGGTACTGCTCGAGGCTGGCGGGGCGCACGGCGTCCGGGGCCTCCACCTTGATGACCTCGGCCAGCTTGAGGATCCCCATGGCGGCGCGGGAGGGGCTCTGCACGGCGGGCGGGGGCGCCTCTGAGCGCGTGCAAAGCGCCTCGGGCGGGACTCGTCCCAGCCGCGGAATCCCCGAGAGGCGCGCGGAGGAGCGAAAAGCCCCGGAGGAGGCCTTGTGTGGGGGGGGAACAGGCGCTCGTGGAAATGATGGGACAACCACTCCCATCATCCGCGGCAAGCAGGGGCGTCGGGAGAGGCGCGACCCCTCCTCCCCGCACCGGCACCCGGCATCGGGACTGCCGGAAGTTTGGCAAAGTGCGCATGCGCCGAAAGGTCGCCCTGATTCGCTCGCGAGACAGACTCTATGGTTCAGCTCCGCCTCTCGGGCTGGCCGGCCGAGCTCCCCTCTCTCTCTCTCTCTGGTGCCGCTCTAGCCTGGGAGAACTCTATGCGGGGCGCTCGGCGGACTCTCGGCTGGCGGAGGCAAGTCGGCTGGGCGGGGACGGGGGGAGGGGGGCTGCGGGGGTCGCTCCTGCCCGGGAGGGGGGGGGAGGGCGCTGCTTGGCCGCGGCAGGGGAGGGCTGCTCGGTTGCTCCCGGGCCCCGCTCGAGTCGGGGACGCCAATTGCCCTGCAGGAAGCGGGGGGCCCCCAGAGGCCATCCATCCCACCCCTGCTTTGCGCGGCGCTGCAGACGGAGGGCTCCGCCTGAGCCCACCCGGTGAAGAGGGGCAGGGCGTCCCTTCCTCCCTCGGAGGAAGCCCTGCCTGCAGCCCAGCACCTTCTCCCACGCCTGCCCGCTGAGCTTGCCCTGCAAAGGGGCTCCAGCGCGGGCTGCCTTCCCGTAGCTGCTCCTGCCGCCGCGCATCCTCCCGGCTTGGATACAGGGCAGCTTGGGGTGGGGGGGGTCGCTATCCGCCCGAAGTGGGGCCCAGATAACCCCCCCCCCTTTTCTCTTGCAGAGGCTCCCTTCCCATGCCCAGCTGGCCAGAGCAGGACCCGGCCAGCCTCCTTGCCACCCTCCTGCTCTCCGCTGTCTGTCTGCACTCTGCCCTCCGGACCTTCCAGGTAGGAAAGAGGCCGGTTGGCTGGGGAGACGGCTGACCCCATCAGAGGTTTCTGCCTGCTCCTTGCTGGCCAGTGGGGCAGCCCCCCCAGGACTCAGCCCCCTTTGCTGCCTCTCTCTATCTGCAGATCAACCGGGGAGCTGCAGCCGGGTTTCTCCTCCAGGCCCTCGGGCCCCTCCTGGAGACCCTCCCCTTTGGGCCCCGCTGGCAAGGGGCCCGGCCCCCAGACTCCACCTGGCCCTGCACGGTGGTGGGGCTGCCGCTGCTGGCCTTTGGCTTCCACTGGCTGAACGGGGACTGCTTCACGGCCAATGTCCTCTTGGGAGGCGCCGTGGTGCTGGCCGGCGGCTGGGGCTACTTCACCGAAGAAGGCAAGGCCGTGGCGGTCCATTCGGTCGTCTCTGTGGTCACCATCACCATCTTCATTGTCTCCGTCTTCACCGGAAGCGCCTACGGGATGGTGGGCAGCCTCCTGCTGGGGGCAGCCGGCCTGCTGCCAGAAACTGGACTGTGGTCCCTGCTGGCCCCCATGGAGACCGATGCCCTCCACTGTCTCATGGCAGGTGCCAACCTAGCCCTGTGCCGGGCTCTCCGAGTGCAGCATCTAGAACTGGGCAACAGCTATAGGGAGTGGTTGCTTGCAGTAGCTTCTTGATGAGGAGGCCTGGGGTCCTGGGGAGGGACGCAAATCTAAGGGACCCCAAGAATCCCTATGGGTCAATAGGAAGGGCAGGTCCCAAAGGTGCTTTTTTCAGGAGGCAACTGGACTTCCTTGTTTTTCTTTGAAGGCGTTTCGCTTCTCATCCAAGAAGCTTCTTCAGTTCTGACTGGATGGTGGGGAATGGAAGGATTTTGACAGCTGGTCATTTATATCCTTTTAGAGAGTCCTTGAGGCCACCTGGAGGTTTATCTATGTCCTCAGGGTCACCTGAGTAGTGCAAATGGGTGTGGAGCCTTCTTGGCTGCAGGATGTTCTCTGCCCTGTGTCCCTGTTTTCTGCCCTGTCTTCAACAGTGAAGGGACCCACCGTGAAGGGGTCGCTTGGGAACAGGAAGTGAGCAGCCCAAGGCCTTTCCCCCCGGCTCTGCCCATCGCCTGAAAATCTCCCCCCCCCCTCCAGAGCTCCTGTCTAGGGAATCCGATATTCCTGGAGTCCCAAGGGCAGCATTTCTCAAGTCCAAAATAAGACTGGGATGTGTTGTGGCTTCAGAGCACAACAAACGCTGCCAAAAAACAGAGTGCAATATATACCCAGGTGGTCTGAGGTCTGGGGTAGAGTCTTCCATAATTGTCCTCTGTGCCTTCATTTATTTATATCTGGAAACAGGAAGTTGGGCTGGATACTGGAAATGGCTGGCATACATTTTGAGGTGTTCAGGCCAGGGGTAGGCAACCTTGGCTCTTTTATGACTCGTGGACTTCAACTCCCAGAATTCCTGAGCCAGCCATGCTGAGGGGAAAGGGAGAGGTTTCCAAGCTGAGCCAGGCTGGCTCAGGAATTCTGGGAGTTGAAGTCCACCAGTCATAAAAGAGCCAAGGTGGCCTACCCCTGGTTTAGGCCCTGCCTTTATTATTTTTATAATTAACTGTACGAGGTTGAACATATCCAACACACTTTCTTCCTTCTATTTCCCCCACCACAACAACCCTGTGAGGTGGGCTGGGCTGAGAGAGAGGGACTGGCCTAAAGTCACCCAGTTGGCTTTCATGGCGGGAATAGAACTCACAGTCACCTGGTGACTGGCCCAAAATCACCCAGCTGACTTCCATGGCTAAGGTGGGACTAGAATTCATCATCTCCTGGTTTTGTAACCTGATGCCTTCACTACTAGATCTAACTGGCTCTCTCATACTCCAGTTACTGATTTGTTTACTGAGTTGTAAGCACACAGTGACCTGAATTCTGTTTTCCATTGTACATGCCAACTATGGAGTTCACTGTCATCAAATGTGGAACTAACCAGCAATCTGTAAGGAAGAAGCAGCTGTCAAACCAAGGGAGATTTCAGAGAAAGAAAGAAAGAAAAAAAAAGAGGAGAAAAAAAGAGAAAGAAAAAAAAAGAAGGAAGGAGAAAGAAAAAGAGAAACAGGAGACTTCTCAGACAACATAGATTTCAAAGTGGTTTCTTTTATTTATTTGCTTAACACATTTCTGTATCGCAATCAAGAGAGAGATTTGGTGGCTTATACAGATACAATTAAAACATATGATGAGAATAAAATAACTGCAAACGTAATAAACAACATACCATCAAATTCCCTTTTTATGACCTTGTAATCCCGTAATTCAGGCTAGGGTTCCAATAAAAATGAAAGCATATTTTTTTTTAGAAAAAAAGTCCTTTATGCCAAATGGGAATTCAACAAGTGAAGCTTTCCCTGTTACCCATGATTTTTATAAATTTATATAGCCGCCCATCATAGGTGATTCTGAGTGAACTGCACAGTTTAAAACATTTTTAAAAGTTAAAGTACTGGGTGCTGGAGTCGTATAAAGACCCATCAAACTGAAACAAGGAAAGGAGGAAACTTGAACCAAGGAAAAAGCAGGAAAAGGTCTAGATAAATAAGGAAGATGAAAAAATCAGAGATGAAAGGAACATCCTAACGGGTGGGGAACCCTGGCTCTTGTGGACTTCAACTGCCATGGCTGGCTCAGGAATTCTGGGAGTTGAAGTCCACAAGTCATAAAAGAGCCAAGGTTCCCCACCCCTGTCTAGGGAAAGCTACAATTTATTACAGGGTTTCTCAACTGTGGCAACTTTTAAGACACGTGGACTTCAACTCCCAGAATTCCCCAGAATTCTGGGAGTTGAAGTTTGCCTGCCTTAAAGTCGTCAAGGTTGGGAAATCTACCTAACTTTATTAGAGACCGCATATGGTGGCAAGCATTCAGCCATTGCATCCCCAGAACCAAGCCTAATAGATGGCCACAAGTTATTTTAATTATTTCCCTCTCTTGTGGCTGCTTTCGCAACATCCCTAATCAAGTCATTTCAGGATATTAACCTATCTTCTATTTTACCACAAATACACCCATCCTTAAATGAATCAAAGCCAAGAGATTGAGCAAGACCAACAAATTGTTTTCAAACCCTTTCTGGCCTCTGATGAAGCACGTGGTGTAAACACAGCCCTTGTTTTGGTTTTGTGGGAGGCGGTTTCCTTGTTTATTTTCCTCTGTTTGTTTTTAATCAATGCTGGCTTTGGTCCGGGCTCCCTTAGGAAGAGTAGACAGTAGAAAAACAAACACAGAAATAATTTGGCCTTTCCAGAAGGACTGTGGTGGGATGTGAAGGAGGATACAAGGCTACGCATTGCAAAACCCACTTCCTCCCACTAGAACTTAGAAAAGGGGGACCTACAATGAGTATTTTATGGGCAAAACTAGAAAGGATACATTAATTTCCCACAATGGAAGAATAGCTGTAAACGAAGCTAGCAGAGATGGCCAAATGAACTGCTTTGATTAAAAGAATGCATCCAATTTCATCTCTACCTGGAAACTGCTTCTAGATTTTGTACTTGGGACAGAAAAATATATATGAAACTCTGACTTCGGGATTTGCTGATTAGATAAGTTTGTTATTATAGAAATGGCCGCTAGTACATATTAAGTACCAATAATCCTTGACTTACAAACCATTTGCTTAGTGACTGAAGTTACAACGGCACTAAAAAAAGTGACTTACGATCATTTTTCACACAACCACTGAGGCATCCTCTTGGTCAAGTGATCAAAATTTGAAGGCTTGGCAACTGGCATGTACTTAGGACGGTTGCAGAGTCCCGGGGTCATGCGATCCCCTTTTGCGACCTTCGGACAAGCTAAGTCAATGGGGGAAGCAGATTTATTTAATAAATGTGTGACTAACTTAACAACTGTAGTGATTCACTTAACAATTGTAGTAAAAATGGTTGCAAAGTGGGACAAAACCCACTTAACAACTGTCTTGCTTAGCAACAGAAATTCTGGGCTCAGTTGTCACAAGTTGACATATGCTATATAGTACTATATATGCATATACTATATGCGAAAGTGAAAAGTTGAGGCTGCAATGTTATTTTTATTTTACTGTGCTGAAAAAGAGTTCAAAGTTAATGCATAGTTTTTCTTTCTTTACCCTTTATCCCACACTTCTCTCTTTCCCTTTTACCCCTTCCCTACAATCTTTATTTTCACTTGCATTTTAAGTTTCGGTTAAGTCTGGGTAAGTTTCTCTGTATAGAGAAAAAAGGGGCCCTACAGATCAGCAGGTAAAACCAGCTATACCACTTGAAATTTACTCACCCTGGCACGGCCCCACCCGCTCGGTCAGGCCTCTCTGGGGAGGACAAACAAAGTCCTGAAAACATCTGGCTCTTTGCCCAGTGCCACTGCAATTCAGCTGCCTTTTTTTCCCCCTAGGAAACTTGAGAGGCCCAAGAAAAATGCCAGACGCCCTGGAATAAAAGCCAATAGCTTGTTTCGGTCTGCTCCTCTTTGAAATGGAAGCTGTCCTCAGCGGGTGGGGTGTGGTTGCAGACGGCTGCTGACCTCAGCAGTACCTGTTGTCCTTGTAGGGCTGTGTTGAAGGAATACACAGGTAGTCCTTCACTCACAACCGCAACCGAGCCCAACGTTTCTGTGGCTAAGTGAGACATTTGCTCAGTGGGTTTTGCCCCATTTTCTTGCCACAATTGTTAAGGGAATCACTGCATTTGGTAAGTTAGTAACCCGGTTGTTAAGTGAATCTGGCTTCCCCATTGACTTTCTTCGTCAGAAGGTTGCGAAAGGGGAACACGTGACCTTCGGACACAGCAATGGTCATAAATATGAGCCAGTTGCCAAGCATCTAAATTTTGATCCCATGACCCTGGGGATGCCACAAAGGTCAGAACTCAGAAAAAACGACCCTAAGTCACATTTTTCAGTGCCGTTGCAACTTTGAATGGTCACTAAACAAACAGCTGTAAGTTGAGGACTACCTGTAATTCTGCCCCGGTTGGTTCCAAAAAATTAAGGGTGGGGGTAAGAGTTGGTCTCCTCCTTGAAACCTTGTGTTGTTTTCTCTACAATTAAGAGGCAGGGGGGGGGATTGGAAAGGAGAGAACAGCCCCTCCTTTCTGAGGAGAAGGCAGGGAAAGAAGGGCTAAGCAGGCAAAGGGCCAGAGATTTGGGGGGCCAGGCTGGCCGTGCATGTCTGGCAGAAGGAGGCAGCTGGAAATCTGAGAGGGACTTATCGGAGGGGAGGACGGTCTGACCCACATCCAGGGGATGTCTTCTTGGCTGAAAGACCAGGTGATCCTTGACTTATGACCACAACCCAGTCCAACATATCTGCTGATAAGCAAGGCAGTTGTTAAGTCAATTTTGCCCCATTTTTTACAATCTTTCTGCCATGGCTATTAAGCGAATCACAGGAGTTGTTAAGTTAGTCACACGGTTGTTAAGTGATCCGGCTTCCCCCATCGGCATCGCTCGTCAGAAGGTCGCAAAAGGGGATCGCGTGACCCCCGGGACACTGCAACCGTCCTAAGTCCATGCCAGTTGCCAAGCGTGTGAATTGTGATCATGTGACCGCGGGGAGGCCACCATGGTGGTGTCACAAGGGGCCGTCACTTTTTCAATGCCGTTGTAACTCTGAACGGTCACTAAACGAATGGTTGTAAGTCAGGGATGACTTGTTAGTCATGGCACCCCACATGGGGGACGGTGGGGCGCAGGGCAGTCAGCCCCCTGGGGCAAAATCCCTGCCTAGCCGGATCTTACACCGGCCACACCTGCCGCCTCTGCTCGCTCCGGGCAGGCCCCGCGAGGGCGGCCACCTGCGCTACCTGGCGAGCGGGGCAGCGGGAACAGCCCCAGGTGAGGCGCTCTCGTCAGCCTCGCCCGGGCGGGAGGGCCGAGACGCGCGGGCGTCACAGCGTGGGATCACCTGGCGGGCGCCCGGTTGGGCAACGACGCTGGGGAAGCCACCTGGCCTCACCTGCGCCCCTCCGCCCACCCTGGCCCCGCCCCCCGCCGAGGATAGGCTGCCGCTGCTTTGGGCGGGACCTGCGGTTCGTCCTTGGGAGGGGGGGTTCCTCCCGGCAGCCCCGCCTTTCGCACCGGTCCCCGCCCTCGGAGAGCGCTGATTGGCGAGCCTTAAAAGCGTCAATTGCGAGCAGCCGCGCGCCCTGTCCGTCTCGGTCTGCGCCTAGCGATTGGAGGAGGCGGCTGTTTGTCTCGCCGCCTCGCGCCTTGCTTGTGCGTCGGGCCATTGACGGGCGTCGGGCGTGGGCGGCGAGAGCGGCCGGCGGGGATTGGCCGAGCGCGCCGAGGTGGGGCGTGGCGCGACGACGCCCGCCCGTCGCCTGCCCGGGGAAGGAGCCAAACCAAGATGGCGGCGCCTGAGGCGGCTGGACCGGGGCTGAGCACCGCCGGCTGAAGCTGCGTCCGAGCCAGAGCATGTCGGGGCCGGACGAGCGGGAGCCCGGCAGCGGGGTGGCGGCCGCGGCGGTCGGCGTGGCGGCCGCGGGGCCGCTGGTGTTGGGGGACGCGGCGGCCGCGGCGGGCCCGGGCCCTGAGGAGCCAGGGGCCCCCCTCGGGGTCGGCGGGGCGGGCGCGGGGGGCGGCGGCCGGCAGGGCCAGCCGGAGCCCGGCGGCGACCGAGACTCCGACGCGCCGCCCAAGAAGCGGCTGAAGCTGCCCGGCGGGGCCGAGGGCAGCGGCGGGGTGAAGCTGGAGGAGCGACTCTACTCGGTGCTGTGCTGCACGGTGTGCCTCGACCTGCCCAAGGCCTCCGTCTACCAGGTGCGGCCCGCCCCTCCCCTCCTTGGGGGGGTGCAGGGAGGGGGGGTCTTCCCGCTGCAGATTTGGAGGGGGCGACCCAGCCCCTGAGGGAAGGGGGGGGCCGAGCTCCTCAGTCCCCCCCAAAAAAACCAGGGCTGGGGGGGGCTTTTTCCAGAGGGGCGACCCTGACCCACCCACCCCCATGGCTGGAGGTGGGAGGGGTGGGCAGATAAGCCTTTGGGAGAGGGGGCTCTGTAGCCCCACCTGAATTTAGGATACCTGGAAAAGGTGCTTTGCAGTCTAGAGCAGGGCTCTCCAAACTTGGCCCTTTTTAAGATGGGAATTTAAGATGGGAAAAAGGGAATTCTGGGAGTTGCAGTCCACCCATCTTAAAAGGGGCCAAGTTTGGAGAGCCCTGCTCTAGGGAATTGCATCCTGTAAGGTTGCTCCTCTTCGAAGTGCCCCCTAGATGGCTGTTTTTAGAAATAATAGCGCCATGGCACCAACGAATCTTCCTCTTATCTTTTCCTTGGGGTGGGGGGTTGCAGTAACCTGTATGATGAAGGTAAGTAATGGTGTGGCGTGCTGGCTTTTTGAATGGAAAGCAAGGAAGGAGGAGGATAGGAATGCCTTTTTGGGGGGGGGGGGCGTTTGCAATATCACCTGAGTGATAAAGGTAAGTAAAGAATGGTGTGGTGTGCTGGCTGTTTGAACAGGAAAGCAAGGAAGATGAGGACGGGGTTGCTGGGAGATTAGGATGGAGATGTGTTAAAGGCTTCCTATTCGGCCCTTGGGTGACTCACTTGTGTTTTTACCAGGTGTTGTGTGTATAACATACTGTCCTTTGCATAAAGATAGAAAACAAATTTTCTAGGTTGTCCCTTGCCCCTCCCACCTCCTGCTAGCCTTCCCCTTTCATCTGCTCATCAGGTGTGGTTTTTTTTATCATAACATCTCCCTGCTGGATCTTCTAGTCTGCAGATTTACTTTTTGTAACACAGCCCTGTAAAGGTTTTCGATTGAGCCTTAATTTGAGATACAGTGCTCTGGGGAAAGAAATGGTACTGAGGGTTTTTTTCCCCCCCTCCTGTTGATATTTAAAATTTAAAATTCCAGGAAGAAGTCTTTCCACAATAAATGAGAATAAGCTACTGCATGAGTTGATCTTTTGTCGTGGGATTTATACATGTTATTTATTGCTTTGTCATAAAAATTGGGTTGAAAACCATTCTTTATAATTGGATAGCAGACTTTTAGACCACCTGGTGCATTTAATGTTCTTAGCAGTCATTGGTGCATTATCTTTTCTGCTTTTTCCTTTTTAGATTTATAATTGTCCATGAGAGCATTTTGTATACTAATGTTTCTGCATAAAGATGTATATTGTAACCAGGCACCTTAGGTATTACAGGAAAGTGTTGGAGACTGAAGGATGGAGGTACAGGAAAGAAAAGAGGAACTTATGTAGCCAGTACATTGATTGGGTTCACAAAAATTACTTGTTGGCACACATTTGTTGCACAGATATGCTTCTGTCCCCAGCAAGGTGCTCTTAATAATACTTTGCTATTAATTTTTTAACAACTACCGGTGGGTGTTCAGATAAAACTGGACTGGAACACAGAAGAGTTTGAACCTTTTCCTCCCACTCCAATTTATTTCTTTAACAAAATGTAAATGTTAAGACTTTGCGGCTTGGTACTGAAGTAAGCACGATCGTTAAAAAACGAACAGGGAGAAGTTAAAGTTGCTTTCTAGTGTGAAATGAAGAGAGGTCACACAAGAAGTACAGACATCTTTTAACATTGAAAATCCATGACTGATGGGCAAACAAGCATTTTTAGAATGAATAGTAAATCTCCTGTCTAAAAAAAACCCCGTGTTTTAGATTTCCCAGGCTATTGGATGAATCAAAATGGTGGCATCAGGTGGATAGACGGTTTTGTTTCTGTTCTGGCATGAAAGAGTTCTGCAAGGTAGCATGGTCTTCCAGATTATTCTTTTGGGCAGTCTTTTTTTTTTTTTTTTTTTGCTTGAGTGGTGCACTAATTCCTTGTGTGTCCAACCACACTTGGCCAATAAAGAATTGTATTTCTCTTTCCAGTTCCTGTGATCATTTTAGGTCAAAGAAGCCAAAAAAAGGCTCTTTGGGCAAGGCAGCCAAGCCAACAGTTAAATGGACTTTTGTCCAGTTATGCTTTAATGATTCCTTTCCTGGGAGAGGGAAGAATAGCCATCTGTTTTCTCTTCCTCCTCCGTTCCAGCCTTAAATGTTTGTTTACATTTAATTGGTATGTAACGGGGATGGAATTCAACCACGTTGCGCGACCCTGTAATAATGGCATACAGTCTGTGTTGGTTAAATTTCTCCTTGTGAAGGTCACGACCATGGTTGTGTGGCACTTGCTGCGTGCCTCTTAATCTCCATGATATTTTCTGTCTGTTGCATAGGATTGTGCTATTGTCATAAAAGGATGGAGGAGTATACAGATAATTAAACTGTGGGCTAATGAAATTATTTGTAGCAATAAAACCTCTGCACTTGGAATTTGGTGATGGGTGCCCTCTTGTCTAAGACCACATATAGTAGCAGAATTCTAAAGCAGCGGTCTCCAAACGTGGCAATGTTAAGACTTGTGGACTTCAACTCCCAGAATTCCCCAGCCAGCATGCGCTGGCTGGGGAATTCTGGGAGTTGAAGTCCACAAGTCTTAAAGTTGCCATGTTTGGAGACCCCTGCTCTAAAGTGATTGGCTTATCAGAGCTTCATGGATGTGCACACTTCTACCTCTGCTAATTCCACGTGCAAGGTCTTGTCTCCATAGAAGTCAACCAGGATTGGACTGCCAAACAACAGCTCCTGCTTGCCCTTTTCTTTTTCCTTGCCTAGATAGGAGGAGCCTAACAAACCCAGTTAGTGTGATCAGTATGGAGATGTGGCATATTTGTGGCATTGAGGCTTGTAGTTTTCACTTGTATGTTTTTTTTTCCTGGGGATTCCAATTATTCGGTTGATTAAAAATGCTTTGAGCTATTTTGGAAAAGCATTGTATGCCTCCACTATAGGGGGAGAGATGGCTGGAGGCAAGGGCAGGCTGTTTTTTTGGGAAGGAGGTATGGCTATTTTCCTACTATTGGCTCCCAGTTTTCAACCCACAGAACAGGTGAGCAGGTCCTTGGAGACCCCTGGACTTCTTTGCCCCCCTTTGCTTCAGAGAAGAGCAACTAAGATAATCAAAGGCCTGGAGGCTAAAACATACGAAGAACGGCTGCGGGACTTGGGTTTGGCTAGTCTAAAGAAAAGAAGAAACAGGGGAGACATGACAGCAGTATTCCAGTATTTGAGGGGCTGCCACCAAGAAGAGGAGGGGGTCACATTATTCTCCAAAGCAACAGAGGGCAGGACGAGAAACAATGATTGGAAACTGACCAAGGAGAGAAGCAACCTGGAATTGAGGAGAAACTTCCTGACAGTGAGGACAATCAACCAGTGGAACAGCTTGCCTTCAGAAATCGTGGCCACTCCATCACTGGAGATTTTTTAAAGAAGAGGCTAGAGACAGTCACCTGTCTGAGATGGTATAGGTTCTCCTGCTTGAGCAGGGGTTGGACTAGAAGACCTCCAAGGTCCCTTCTAGCTCTGTTCTATGATGATTGTGAATGGGAGGACAGACCTGGCTTGGCATGGAGTGGGGAATTTGCCTCTCAAAAGTGTCTTCCTGGCTCTCCCCTCAGCTGAAAACTCAAACTAGCCGGTAGCTGTAATATGCCATCCTGCTGGCATTAAGACAACGAGATGAGGTGTGATAATGGTAAAGTTGAATTCCAGGGGCCAGATGGCAATGCTAGTCCTGTGGCATTCCCCCTGCTACAGGACACTTCCTCTGTCTGAGCTCCTCAACATGATCCAGGGGTTGGTGGTGGAGTTTCTGAGGCTGATGGTTCCCCAGAACCTGGGCTTGCCTAAGAATTCATACAACTCTGGATCTGCCCTAGGATATCCAGTGTTCTGTGCATGTTTAGAGGCCATACACTTGTTTTTGTTTCCTCGTGAGCTGAGGCTTTAGAGATGTTAACGTCTTGTCGTGCTCTGATGACGACTGCTTATAGGGCAGGAGTCTCCGAACCTGGCCACTTTAAGACTCGAGGACTTCAACTCTCAGAATTCCCCAGTCCACACGTCTTACAAGTGGTCAGGTTTGGAGGCCCCTGTTGTAGAGTTCTCTGGTGCCAAAAAGCTCCACGGGGAGGAAGGGGCCCATTTGATTGAGCTGCCCTAGGCACTTAATGGAACTCTATGGTTTACAGGGGGTGCATGGAGAGTTTTCAGAACGGATGGCAGGCAGCAGACGGGATCCTGTGCAGCATCAGCTTCGATCTGCATCTCTGCTCTTCCTGATCGGTGAAGGCCTCGGGGTGTATGTGTGAGAGAGAGGAAATGGATCCAAGCAGTGCCGATATGTCCTTTAGAACAGGGCTCCTCAAACCTGGCCACTTTAAGACTTGTGGACTTCAACTCCCAGAATTCTGCTGCCTGGGGAATTCTGGGAGTTGAAGTCCACAAGTCTTAAAGTGGCCAGGTTTGAGGAGCCCTGCTTTAGAAGGTGCACGAACCCCCTTCTTTGCAAGTGGGGGCCCTTTTTCTCAAGAGGCCATTGCTTAACCCAGATGTACTGGACAATTGTTGTCTCTAACCTTCCCTTTTGGTTATGGAGAAAGTAGTTAGCCCGCTATTGCAGACAGACCTGGAGGCAGCAGCATCTGTTTATGGAGATGGAATTGATGGTGCAGACCAGGATATTTAGCAGGGTCCCTCCCCTCAGAGATTGTTACCTCCAGTGATCCTGCAAATATATAATAATATTTTATTGGTTTTAATAATAATAATAACAATAACAACAACAATAACAACAACAACAACAACAATAATAATAATATAATAATAATAATAATAATAATAATAATAATAATAATAATAATAATGAAGTTGGAAAGGACCTTGGAGGTCATCTAGTCCAACCCCCTGCTCAGGCAGAAAACCCTACACCATTTCGGACAAATGGCTGTCCAGTCTCTTCTTAAAAATTTCCAGTGTTGGAGCATTCAGCAAAAGCATACCCCTGATACATAATTCACCCCTTCCTTTCTGGCTTTTAGGAAGCTGGTGTTCCACCAAGCCAAGAGTTGTGAGTTTGGACTTCCTTTTATTATTGTTAATGTTATTATTCAAGACTTCTGATTCCACAGGAGTATTTCCAATTGCTGTTTTTAACTGATTGTATGGTTTTAATCTCAAATGTGCTGGGAAATTGTAGGCTACTTGGAGTCGCAGACTGGAGCCTCTTATTTGCCCAATAAATAAATAATTGCTCTAATTATTTAAAGTACTTGCTTTTTTCCTCATTGGGGACTCAGAAGTGATTTTTCAGAATTTTAATAAAATTAGTTGATCTTGGTTTAAAATCTGTAGAACTGAGGAAGTGAGCGTGGTATTCTCTTTAATGCTTTAGGAATAGAAAGTTGAACAGAAGGGCTGGTATAAATTGAGCCATTGTTGTTCTTGCTACTCAAGAAATAGGATCAGTATGATCAGGAAAACCCTTGATGGAAAAGGTTTTTTTCTGGCTGTTGGTCACATGTAGATAATTCTAAAGAAGATGGACCTATAGCACAACAGGATGTAAGGTGACTTCTGCTTTTTCTGTGGCTACAATTTTTCTCAAAAGCTACAAAAAGGCACAGTGCGTTTTCCTCATTAAGAAATATGGCTGCCCCTTTGGAAATAATTGTTAAATAAACATGGAAAAGAGACTCTATTCTGTATCCAGGTGGAAAAGTCCACACCATAAGTCTGTCTGGGTCCTTCTTAACAACTTGGCGATATTTCCTTATTTCTGAAAACATCCTGGGGAGAAAATAGCAGAAACCTGATCTCTTCCTCTCTCTGTGTAGTATTAAAATACTAGGGCTTGATAAAGTCTAGTTTTATGAATTAATCATTCTTAATCTGAAATTTCGGGGATCTAGAAAACATGATGTGCAACTTTGTTGAAACAAGCTGATTCTGGAATCCTTCTGGAAAATGGCTGATCTCAAGTACACCTATGTTCTGGCTCCTAATAGCCCCCTCTATAAGTAGTGACAACCAGTTAATTTGGGGAGCCTGGATGTGTAACAGAATAACAACAGTTGGAAGGGACCCTGAGGGTCTTCAGCCCCCTACCCAAGGCAGAAAACCCAATACCATTTCAGACAAATGGTTGTCTAATCTCTTCTTAAAAACCTCCAGTGATGGAACACCCACAGCTTCTGTTCCACTGGTTAATTGTTCTGTCAGGAAATTCCTCCTTAGTTCTAGGTTGCTTCTCTCCCTGGTAAGTTTCTGTTCATTGTTTCTTGTCCTGCCTTCAAGTGCTTGTAGTGCCAGCCTTTCTTTTAGCAACCATTTCATTAATTGGATAAACTCCCCTGAAGTGTGTTAGCTGGGTGAACGAATATTTTATACAACAAGAAGCTGGCAATGATTATGCTGAGCGATGCTGTTGAGGTTTGGAAACCTCCCACAAGGAATTTATCTACTTTTTTTTTTTCCCAGGGGGTTTCAACATCTGTTAGCAATAATGACCAGACGTCCCTTGTATCTTGGGTTGTTTGAAAGTCGCAAAGCAGGGTGATAATTAAGTAAAGAGGGAGTTCTCTTACTGAGCTGGCAACTATCGGAGTAAAGATAAGGAGGCATTTGAAGCAGCAGCTGCTTTGATTGTAGAATTTGGGGGGGGTTCAGTGGAAGATCTAGAGCAGGGCTCTTCAAACTTGGCCCTTTTATGACTTGTGGACTTCAACTCCCACGGGTGCCTGGCTGAGGAATCCTGGGAGTTGAAGTCCACAAGTCATAAAAGGGCCAAGTTTGAAGACCCCTGATCTAGAGGGAAACAAGTCTCTGGGTTTCCTTGGAGTTGCAGTCAATTTTTTTTTTATTCTTACCTACAGTGAAAAGAATTATATACTTATTATGCAACCATGATTCAAAAGAAGCAGTAATGCAGTACAGATAATCCTTGATTTACAACCAGAAGTTAGCCCACAATTTATGTTGCTAAGGGAGACATTTGTTAAGTGAGTTTTGCCCCTTTTTACAACCTTTCTTGCTGTTAAGCGAAGCACAGCAGTTGTTAAGTTAGTCACACGGTCGTTAAGCGAATCTGGCTTCCCCATTGAGTTGGTTTGTCAGAAGGTGATAAAAGGGGATAACATGACCCCGGGACACAGCGACTGTCATAAGTACAGTTGCCTAGCATCTGAATTTGGATCACGTGATGATGGGGATGCTGCAACGGTCATAAGTGTGAAAATAGTCGTTTGCCACTTTTATCGGTGCCATTGTAATGGTCACTAAATGAACTGTTGTAAGTCGAGGACTACCTGTAATATAAAGAGATGAATGGCAGTCTGGCCAGCAGTCTTGAACGGCTGTTCTCTCTAAAGAGCTTGGAATCGTAAATACCTTTGTTGTAGCAGATGGAAAGTGAGATGGTGATCAAGATATTAGACTCGGAAGATGAAAATCTTTCCGGAGGGGCGAATCTCATCCATGACACCACCAAGAAACATGCGTGGAAGTCATCAGCTGCAGCTGACTTTAGCTTGGGGGAGACTTTAGAAAAGCAAGGGTTTTGGGAAGCCAAATAGAATAGAATAGAGCTGGGAGGGATCCTGGAGGTCTTCTAGACCAGCCCCCTGCTCAAGCAGGAGAACCTACACCATCTCAGACAGGTGATTGTCTAGTCTCTTCTTAAAAACCTCCAGTGATGGAGCGCCCACGATTTCTGGAGGCAAACTGTTCCACTGGTTGATTGTCCTCGCTGTTAGGAAGTTTCTCCTTAATTCCAGGTTGCTTCTCTCTTTGGTCAGTTTCCATCTGTTGCTTCTCGACCTGCCTTCAGGTGCTTTGGTGAATAACGTGACCCCTTCCTCTGCCTTGTAGCAGCCCCTCAAATACTGGAAGACTGCTATCATGTCTCCCCTATTTCTTCTTTTCTCTAGATAGCCAAACCCAAGTCCCGCAGCCGTTCTTCGTATGTTTTAGTCTCCAGGCCTTTGATCATCTTAGTTGCTCTTCTCTGAATTTTTTCCAAACTCTCAGCACACATACAATAAGCGCACATTGTAACCCATTCAGCATGATCAATCAGAATAGAGCTGGAAGGGACCTTGGAGGTCTTCTAGTCCAACCCCCTGCTCAAGCAGGAGACCCTCTACCATTTCAGACAAGTGGCTGTCCAGTCTCTTCCCAAAAAGCTCCACTAATGGAGCACCCACAGCTTCTGAAGGCAAGGCATTCCACTGGTTGATTGTCCTCACTGTCAGGAAGTTTCTCCTTAATTCCAGGTTTCTTCTCTCCTTGATGAGTTTCCATCCCTTGCTTCTTGTCCTGCCTTCGGGTGCTTTGGAGAATAGGCTGACCCCCTCGTCTTTGTGGCAGCCCCTCAAATATTGGAATTCTGCTATCATGTCCCCCCCTAGTGACTAGTCCTTCTTTTCTCTAGACTGGCCATCTAGCCATACAGGACCATCTGTATTTAGTTGTGAACTTGGGTAGGGAAAATTTATAATACTAGTATAGTCTATATTGGGATGGGCAATGGTGGTCCCTGTGGACTTCATCTCCCAGAATTCCTGAGTCAGCCATGCATGCCTGGCTGAGGAATGCTGGAAGTGGAAGTTCACAGATCGTAAAAGGGCCACCGTTGCCCATCCCTGGCCTACCCTCGTCTTTCAGCAAAAAAATACACCTCAGACTAGACTGTTGGAAGAGCCTTGAAACCTCACTGAAACGAAAGTGAGAGGAGGACTATGATAGGGGGAAAAAAGTCAATATGGTGTTCGTATGTGCCTTTATTTTATTCTTCCGTGGTGTGATGGGGTGACATACCTGGAATCGCTGCAGGGACCCATGCAACCCTTCAACACGCAACTCTGAGCTGGAAACCGATGCCACGAGGCAGGCCGTTCTCTTCCTCTCGTGACTAACTCTGGTCCCCCAAATGCTTGCCTTCTTTACAGTCTGGAATTCACACAAAGCTACCCTGAATTGCACAAAGGGACAGAACTTCCCCTGCATTGCCTCCTTTGTTGCAGTAGGGTCTCCTGCTTGAGCAGGGGGTTGGGCTACCAGACTCCCAAGGTCCCTTCCAACTTGGTTATTCTGTTATCCAGTTAGTGCAGGGGCCTTCAAACCTGGCCCTTTTATGACTTGTGGACTTCAACCAGGGCTGGCTGAGGAATTCTGGGAGTTGAAGTCCACAAGTCTTAAAGGTGCCAAGTTTGAAGACCCCTGGCTTAAAGCAATAAATTACTGGAGGTTTTTAAAAAGAAATTTGATAACCCTGTGCTTGAAATGGCATAGAGTTTCCTGCTTCAGCAGGGGCTTGGATAGAAGGCCTCTTAAAAAGCCTCTTCCAACTCTGCTATTCTTTTCTTTTGTGTCAAAGATTTTAACTGGCAGTGCTGCAGCGGCCAAAGGCCACTCCCTGGCTTTATCCCTGAATATAATTGTTCTGCTTTTCTGTACAATCCAGGGTGTGAAGCTCTGTGTGCTATTTGGAGTTAAAATAAACCTGGGAAGCTGGCCTCTTGTTTCTCAAATTGAGCCCCCCTCTCTCTCCCAGGAGGACTTTCAAAGGGTTGGGCATGTCTGCTAGACGCCATGGGTCACAACCCTTTCAAGGCCACAGGCCTGCCTTGGTTTCTTAAACATTGCAGAAAGAGTCAGTTCCACAGGAATTTGGACTTTCTAGTTGCTGTTTCTCCTCCGGAAGCACACGAGGCGTAGAGAACAAACGTGTGTGTGCGTTCTTGATGCAGCACAACAGCGACAAAGGAAGGGCGAGGTTTGTCTAGTTATGTGTGGATTGATCAGACGTGCCGTTCTCTGCATGGGGGAAGAGATTTCTGCCTTATGGTTAGCTTCAACTGGTCAGCAGGTGGCTCACCTCTTCCCAACATGCTGCCCTTTTAGATACGTGAAGACTACAATACCCAGAATTTCTGGCTACTCTTGATTGACACCTCGGAGCAAAGTAAGGCAACCTTTTTCAGGCTAGGCTGCAGCTGTGCTTCCTGTCCAGCCAGAAGGCTTTTTGTTGGTAGAGTGGCCTTAGAACAGGGGTCTCCAAACTTGGCCCTTTTATGACTTGTGGTGCCTGGCTGAGGAATTCTGGGAGTTGAAGTCCACAAGTCATCAAAGGGCCAAGTTTGAAGACCCCTGCCTTAGAAGATAAGGAATTGAAGAATGACCTGGCTAGATCAGGCCAAGGCCCGTTGGAGTCTGCCATTTTGTTCCTCCCAGTGGCCAAACAGATACTTCTTTATGTGTGCGAGAAGAAGAGGGAGATGTAAGGTCTCTTGTGTCTGTTTGGAAGCAAGCACCTGGCTGCCCAAAGCTGCTCCTTCAACTGTCATTTGTCCAATACGCTTTTAAAGTTGCTCAAAGGAGTGGCTTTCACTCTCCCCAAGAGGGGCTGCTGAGGCTGCCTTATTGGAGGGAGTGCCACCGACAAGTTCTGGGGGGCAAGCCTTCTCAGTGACGGGCGCTCTTCTGTGGAAGAGCCTGCCCACAATATCCAGTCCTCCTCAACCTTTTTGGGCTTCCCCAAGCCAGGGGTAGGCAACCTTGGCTCTTTTATGACTCGTGGACTTCAACTCCCAGAATTCCTGAGCCAGCATGGCTCAGCTTGGAAACCTCTCCCTTTCCCCTCAGCATGGCTGGCTCAGGAATTCTGGGAGTTGAAGTCCACGAGTCATAAAAGAGCCAAGGTTGCCTACCCCTGCCCAAAGCTATAAAGACTTGGACTTCAACTCCCAGAATTCCTGGCTGGCTCAGACATTCTGAAAGCTGAAGTCCACGGGGCATCAACAGGTCATAGTTCAGGATGGCACCGTGATACTACGCTGATTGATGTTGAACCTTTTTAATTACTCTACATCTTTCTGTTTATGACAACATTTATGAACTCACTAAAATGAAAACGATGTTATTTCTCCCCCCCCCCTTAAGAAAACTCTTTCTTTTCTGTTTTCAACCAATTAGTTAGCTTTAACCATTCAGCTGTGTCCAACTCTTGGGGATTTTACAGGCAAGCGCTCTCCGTGCTACCTTCAAGCACAGCTTCTTTCAGCCGTTGCATGTTTATCTTTGTATCGGCTGTGATGGTATCAAGGCAGCGTGTTCTTGGCCTGCCCCTTCTTGTTCCACTATCCATTCCTAGCATCACTTGACTCCTCCAATGACTTTGCACACATGACAGGGCCAAAGGAAATCAGATGATTTAGCTTCCAACGATGGGTCTGGTTTTATACAATTTAACACCTCTCTGATGCTTGTTCTGTCCATGGCATACACAATAATTGACGCCAGCAGCGCAGTTCAAAGGCGTCAATTCTTCTTCGATCAGCCATTCTTAGTGTCCACTCGTACATCATTATAGGAAGACTATTGCTCTAAGTAGCTTGCTGTTTGGATTTTTTTTTTCTTAACCAGTTAACAATTCTTAAAACGATACGTCAAAGCTTTTGCAAAATCCATACATGCAATGTTGATGGGGGACAACTCCATCCAAATAATAATAATGATGATGATGATTGATGATGATGATGTTGGAAGGGACCTTGGAGGTCATCTAGTCCAACCCCCTGCTCAGGCAGGAAATCCTATACCATTTCAGACAAATGGCTGTCCAGTCTCTTCTTAAAAACTTCCAGTGTTGGAGCATTCACCGCTTCTGGAGGCAGGTTGTTCCACTGGTTGATTGTTCTCACTGTCAGGAAGTTTCTCCTCAGTTCCAGGTTGCTTCTCTCCTTGATGTGTTTCCATCCGTTGCTTCTTGTCCTGCCTTCAGGCGCTTTGGAGAATAGCTTGACTCCCTCTTCTTTGGGGCAGCCCCCCAAATATGGGAACACTGCTATCATGTCCCCCCTCGTCCTTCTCTTCATTAAACTAGACATACCCAATTCCAGCAACCGTTCCTTATATGCTTTAGCCTCCAGTCCCCTAATCATCTTTGTTGCTCTTCTCTGCACTCTTTCTAGAGTCTCAACATCTTTTTTACATCGTGGTGACCAAAACTGGATGCAGGATTCCAAGTGTGCCCTTACCAAGGCGTTGTAGAGTGGTATTAACACTTCACGTGATCTTGATTCTATCCCTCTGTTAATGCAGCCCAGCACTGTGTTGGTTTTTTTGGCAGCTGCAGCACACGGCTGGCTCCTATTTAAGTGATTGTCCACTAGGACTCCGAGATCCCTCTCACAGTTGCTACTATTGAGCAAGGTACCCCATATACTATACCTGTGCATTTGGTTTTTCTTGCCTAAATGCCTATGGACATTTATTTCTGCCTAGCTACAGACAGCTCAGTTTGTATCAGGGTAATATGTAAAGTTGGAGGGTTCCCCCCCCCCCCCATAATGCTTGTGACTTTGTATTTACTTAAACAGCAGGACACAAGAGATTTAGGCTGCTCTTGAAAAGCTGAACAAGAGCAGCCTTGGTTGATACTTAAATCGAAGACCAGCAGAGCTATTGGCTAGACTGGGAAGTTGGAGAAACACTGCGGAGGATCACATGAGTAAACTACTTCAGTGTTGTCCACCAGAATCCTACTTGGATGAAGTCAGGGGTTGGGCTTGATTCAAAAGATTATAGATAAGTCCTTGAGGGTGGATTGTTGAGACTTCCTGGGTAATTGCTGGGTCCACATTCCAGGATTTTAATTAAGTTTCACCTGTTGAGTCACAACAACACAAGAGATTGGATGCCTTTCCTTGACCGCAGATTTCCCTAGCTTGAAAATGCTCACTGTTTTCATAGGATAAGGCAGGGGTAGGCAACCTTGGCCCTTTTATGACTGGTGGACTTCAACTCCCAGAATTCCTGAGCCAGCCGTGCTGAGGGGAAAGGGAGAGGTTTCCAAGCTGAGCATGCTGGCTCAGGAATTCTGGGAGTTGAAGTCCACCAGTCATAAAAGAGCCAAGGTTGCCTACCCCTGGGATAAGCACTTCAAAATAATGTTCCATCATCATCATCTGTCTTGTGCACGACCTGTAAAAAAATCTCTCTGCATTCGTGAGTTCCTGGCGAGGCTGTGCAAAGGCCTTCAGAGTTGGTCTAGTGCTGCTCTGGTGCCTGCTTTTGCCTCTCTGGGTTCATATGGGGTCTGGGTTTAAAGCAAGAATGTTGAATGTGATCTGTGAATGCAGAGGTGGGCAGAATTCTGAATTATTTCTCTGTTAGGCACCATCTTTCTTTTTGTAACTGTATGCAGAGATGCAACAAGGCCGTTATCCAACAAATACAGCTTTAAAATGCCAGCACCTGAGAGATTCTTTGGTGCTGTCTGAGCGTGGTGGTTCACTTCATTACCCAAACTAGGTAACATCATCAGTGCTACCGTATTTCCCCGAAAATTAGGACTGGGTCTTACATTCATTTTTGCTCCCAAAGATGCATTGGGGCTTATTTTCTGCTTTGCCTTATTTTCAGGAAAATAGGATACTGGCTGACGATCTGAACTGGGTCTTATTTTGGGGGGTAGGGCTTATATTAGGAGCACCCTGAATAATCACGCTAGGGCTTCTTTTCCAGTTAGGTCTTGTTTTCAGGGAAACAGGCTAGTGACTAGCCCTGAGGATTGACCCAGTTCAGTAATGAAAGGTCTGCAAGAAAACCACCAAGCTCAGAGAGCATCAAGGACCCCACAATCGGTGTTATTCTCTTTCTCTTTCTCCTCTTTCTCCTCCTCCTCCTCCCTTGCAAACCCTACCCCCTTCAAACACTGATGAGGTTACCTAGTTGGGTCATGAAAGGTTGTCCTTCTCCTCCTCCTCCTCCCTTGCAAACCCTACCCCCTTCAAACA
The DNA here is from genome assembly GCA_023970755.1 of Azemiops feae. Classification (NCBI taxonomy): domain Eukaryota; kingdom Metazoa; phylum Chordata; class Lepidosauria; order Squamata; family Viperidae; genus Azemiops; species Azemiops feae. The sequence goes on along the minus strand of JALGBA010004119.1, from coordinate 168,278 downwards.
CTGATGATGTTACCTAGTTGGGTCATGAAACGTCTGCAAGAAAACCACCAAGCTCAGAGAGCATCAAGGGCCCCTCCTCATTTCAACCCTGAGCTGCAAATATTCTCCTTTATTGGTGCCAGCACCTGCCTGAGAATCCTGTGAAGGGCAGGGATGAATCTGTTGAAGGTATCTACCTTGCAAGCGTGCTTCCGTCCTGTCTGTTGGAGGCGGCCTCTGAAGTCCTGCTTTCCCCTTTTCCCCACAGTGTACCAATGGCCACTTGATGTGTGCTGGATGCTTCATTCACCTGCTGGCAGATGCCCGGCTGAAGGAGGAACAGGCTACCTGTCCCAACTGCCGCTGCGAGATCAGCAAGAGCCTTTGCTGCCGAAACCTCGCGGTGGAAAAAGCAGTGAGTGAACTGCCCTCAGAGTGTGGCTTCTGCCTGAGGCAGTTCCCTCGCTCTCTCCTGGAGAGACACCAGAAAGAAGAATGCCAGGACAGGTAAACGGCACGGCTTGCTTGTTACTATGGTGCAAAAAAATAATAAAAAAAAATAAAAAATTGAAGGCAAAACCATTAGGTCTGGCTTTGTCACTCTGTTATGGTGGAATGCAGCTCCCAGGATTCCCAGCCAGCCTGGGGGTGACCCTGTTTCTTGGGATTCTGGGAAAATGGAGCGCTACACTTTTAAGACAGCCTCTCACCTTGATTGCCTGGAATAGTTAGATCCTGAAGTGCTGGTGGAAGGGACATCTGCGCCAAGGGAGGTGTGTAGAGGTAAATTGCAGCCTGGGTTTGCCTGATGTGATGTTTTTTGATAAAGAGATCAAGATAGTTAAATCAGAGAGGATAAAGCCTAATTAAAATAAAAATCTTCCCATATTGTACACTAACGCAGGGGTCTCCAAACTTGGCAACTTTCAGACTTGTGGACTTCAACTCCCAGAATTCCTCAGCCAGCCATATTCAGCCAGAATTCTGAGAATTGAAGTCCACAAGTCTTAAAGTTGCCAAGTTTGGAGACCGCTGTTCTAACAGAACCTTACTTTATTGTATAAACAAAGGGAACAGCCTTGGGGGGTGATCAAACGTTTCTTGCAAGCTTCTGCTAATTTCGCTAGGGAGTGTGTCAACTGTTAAGTCTTGATCTCATTGGAAAAGGATTTGAAAATCGTCCTGTCACTCTCGTAACACCATACGGAGGATCTATAAAGAAAAGTTGGGGAGCTCTTTGGCTGATGGTTCTTCTTTCAAATGTGGGACGCAAGAGATTTTTAAAAGCAGTCTTATTTGATCCCGGAGGCCATCCATCGGAACTGACCACAGGTTCAGGCCAGACGAGGGCTTCATATAATGTACACCTGATTGAAAGGAGAAAAGGTGCATGTAAGAACGTAGGGATCTTGGATTTAGAGGCTTTTAGGCGTAAAATCAGATCCATTCTGTTCCACAGCTCAACCCTGAGTGACAAATACTCTTTTCCTTTGGTACATTCTGTTCAGTTTAAATGAATGTTTGGCTCTTATCCGTGGTAGGATTAGACCAGGGGTCTTCAAACTTGGCCCTTTTATGACTTGTGGACTTCAGCTCCCAGCGTGCCTGGCTGAGGAATTCTGGGAGTTGAAGTCCACAAGTCATAAAAGGGCCAGGTTTGAAGACCCCTGGATGAGGTGGTCTTGCACGTTCTTCCTTGAGCAGATTCTCTCTCTGGCAAACAGTGAAGTCTGGTGACTGTGCCTCTGAGCGTTGCCTTGTCCTGCTCTGGCCCACCGCGGTCTCCATCGTTGCGGCCCTTGCTTCCCGCTCATTGGAGCTCTGCCCCTCCCCCCTTTCCATCTGCAGGGTGACGCAGTGCAAGTACAAGCGGATCGGGTGCCCGTGGCAAGGCCCTTTCCACGAACTGACTGTCCACGAGGCGGAGTGCACCCACCCCACCAAGACGGGGAACGAGCTGATGGAGATTCTGGATGAAATGGACCAAACGCATAAAAGGGAAATGCAGCTCTACAACACTATCTTCGGCCTGCTCAGCTTTGAGAAAATCGGTTACACAGGTAATTATTGGGAGCGGCCAGGCTCGGCACGCAAGGACCGGCGTGGTGACTTCTCGTGCTTTTGTGTGTTTTGTCTTCTCGCATTTCGTTTTGGTGATGAATCAATCTGCTGATTTAACTTATTTCTCTTACCTAACATGCAGCAACTGTTGCTCAGAAGAGGGAGGCTTTGCTGGTCAGACAGGGCTGCTACCCCAAATGGTGGTTCCTGGAGATTTCCCTCTGCTTGGCCTGAGAATCCAAGTTTTAAGGGAGGCCCGTGGTTGATTTGCACCGAGTACACTACACTAAGGGTCCGGGAGGCAGTTGTGGAGGGGGGGGGGAGAAGCAATTGCAAATTCTGTGTGTGCAATCGAGGCCTCTTGAGCAGAACCGAGCAGTTCTTAGGTGTTCTTCCTTCTGCTGATTACGCCACTGGGCTGCACTGGTGACCTGTGGAAGAAGGCTCTTTCCTAAATGCAGGTAAGACGTGGCAGTCAAGAGACGGCCGGCCGAAAAGAGAGACAGACGATTAAAATCAACGTGGGTCCTGCTCCTTCCTCTCTCTCTGTGTCTACTAAATATTGAGTTTCCTCTAGTTTGGAATTCTGCTGCTTTAACAGCGTGTCCGTGAGCTTTGTGCAAAAGCCCTTCCTTTGGGGGTGAAATATTTTAGCCTCTCTAACTTCGATGTTGCTCAGTCGGGGGAGTGTACTCTCGGTTGCTGTAGTAGGCACCCTGAACATTTGCAGTGGCCTGTCGTTTTCTGGCATGAAAAAAAATCTTTCTGGTTCTCACCACCCAGTCCACAAAGTCCCCAACCTCTGCATGCACTCGGTGTCAGAAATGTACGTTTGCCAGGTGGGGACGGAAACCAATGTCGGTTTAGCCCGGTGGATCTAAATTGCCTTGGCAGGTAAGCTGGGGACTTCTCCTCCTCTGACTCTCGAAGGAGGCTCAAAGCAGGCTCTGCAGAATTGCATGGAAAAAGCACTTGTTAATGGCTGTGGGGTGTCTTGAGGAAAATAGATGCTGAATTCTCCTTTCCTTTCCTATGAATATTCACGTTTCCTACAGAAAGAGTCTCCTTGGATATAATCCGCTCTCCGACCCAAGCAAGGCTGGAGCCTCAAGAGAACACCGGAGTGTGTGTTTCTTAGCCAAGTTAAAGGTGCTTAGCGCTTAAAAAGAAACAAAATGGAGTCCTGGGGAACCCCGGCTGTGAAGAAAGGTGACCGGCTGTCTCTCTGCTGAAACCTCTTTGGTCCCAGAGCTGGAAGCGGTGTGGGGAGGGGGGGGGCGCAAGCAGGACCTCCAGGCGCTGCCAGATTTGGACCCCCCGAGGACACGGCTCTCCCGCAGAGCCCAGCAGCGGCCTAGGGGTAGCGCTGGGGGTCCGGGTGGGGATAAGAGTGGGGTGCAGCCTGCCCAGGTTGGTTGAAAGTCGGAAGCCCCCTCTGCCTGTGAGAGAAGAGAGGCTTAGGAAAGAGACGGACTCTAGCTTTAACACGGAGAGAACAAAAGTGCTGGTTGTGTGGCTTGAATAACTCCATCGCCTCCTTTGTCCAGGTCTCACTGCCGTGCCCTCCTAACGCTCCTCTGGACACACCGACGAAGCCACACGTGCCCACAGAGGCGCCTTGTCCCCGAGTTTGTGCTGGGAGAACTCCATTGGTTTGGGACACCAAAGACTTTTTTTTAAAAAATTACCGGGCCAGCAATCTTGATAAAGCTCGAATCGCCCAAAAACACTCGGTGGACTTTTTGAGGGTTTTAAAAGAACTGACACTGGACTGGGCTAAAAACCACTTGTGGGCAGCTCCAAAAGGGAGTCTCGAAATGATTTCGCTGTACTGTTCTTTGTCTTCATGTATCCCACCCCAGGCTGTTCCGGCCTGTTTTGTTTTTTTTTCATTATTATTATTATTATTATTGTTATTTTAAAACCTAGAAGTTGCATCTCCAGCCGCCTAGTTTGGGTTTTGCATTTTGATGATACCTGACTGTTGTGCCTTCTCACCTGTGTATTGTGAATAGTAATAAAATAAAGGTGCCACCTTCCCTGACTTGTCTGATTTGGTTTTTATGCACACCTCTGGGGTCCGTAAGGGCTCCGGAGGGCCGTCCGCCTTGGGGACGCATCCCCGCGACTGCTCTTCGGTCTCCCAAGAAGCCTTGCACGGAGGGTGGAAGAGGCCGCTGTCCCGGAAGGCGGTGTGACGTCCCGGGGCACGGCAAGCTGCAGGTGGGCTGGTGGCTACTGCGGAGAAGCTGCCCAGCTAGGCCGGGGCTGCAGCGGCTTTGATGCAAAGAGTCGGACGAGGCCGGAAGACCCAAGAGGACCCCCAAGATGAGAGCTTCTCCCCCTTTGGGATCGGAGAAGGCAGGCCGTCCTGCGCTGGACCTCACCTGCCCCCCGACTCTCGGATTCTCCCTTCTTGTCACGTGGCCGAGGGTGTTCTTCCGTGGCGGAGGCTCCGTGGCTGCAGATGGGCGGGTTCCCTTCTTGGCTGTGGTTGTATGGACCATCTCCGAGCTTCCCTGTTGCCTGTCTCTCTTCCCCACTCTTGAGCAATGATGAAACTGTGTTGTGGTTTTGGCATTGATAAAAATGTATTGATTTTATCTGCTTTTCTCCTCCTCCTCTTCCTCCCCCTCCCCCCCCAACAAGCCAAATTGCTTCTGGCCCTAGCTAGCTCTGAATGGCTACCCTCACCCTTGTCTCCTGTCCGAGAAGTCCACGCACAGGAGGTACAGGTAACTTCAGCTTTGTTTCTTCCTGCTTCCGGTTTCTCTCGTTTAATTGTGCTTTTTTCCTTTTCCTTTTTTTCTGTTTCCCCCCTCACTTCCCCTCCCACCCCAACGCCCCCTCCTCCCTGGCTGTCTTGCAGAGGTTCAGTTCCGTCCGTACCGGACCGATGACTTCATCACCCGCCTTTACTACGAAACGCCCAGGTTTACGGTGCTGAACCAGACGTGGGTCTTGAAGGCCCGGGTCAACGACTCGGAGCGCAACCCCAACCTGTCGTGCAAGCGCACCCTCTCTTTCCAGCTCATTCTCAAGAGCAAGGTCAGCTCCCCCGTGGAGTGCTCCTTCCTGCTGCTCAAGGGACCTTACGACGACGTGAAAATCAACCCGGTGATCTATCACTTCGTCTTCTCCAACGAGAACAACGAGACGGAGTACATGCCGCTCCCCATCATAGACTCCGTGGAGTGTAACAAACTGCTGGCCGCCAAGAACATCAACCTGCGTCTCTTTATATTCCAGATACAGAAGTAAGCATATAAGCTAACCTGGGAGAGTGACCGAGAGAGAGAGAGAGAGATTGAGAGAGAGAGGAAAGAGGAGACCGAGCACGCACCACTGAACCAGAGTTACCTCGTACGGCTGCCTCAGCCCCGTTCTAATCCCACCATTATCCGATTATTTTAAAAAAGAGAGAGAGAGAGGACTTTTTGCATGTATGGTAGACGACAGCCTCTAAGCAGTTGCGGCCTTCTTGGACTCTCCCCGCTTGCGCCCCCCCCCCATAAAAAAGGCAACCGGGGGAGTTAGCTTGACGCAGGGTACTGAGGAGGTCTTTCTTGAGGGGGGGTCTTATCGGTCAATACATTGTGGAAAGGCCGCCTCTTGTGTCATGGTTGTGTGTGATCTCCACGATGGGGTGTCCCTGGGGAAGGAGGGGGGAAAGTCTCCCGTCCTTCCACCCCGGCGGGTGTCCTCCTATCCAAGTATTACGTAGCATCTGGAAACGCTGGGCAGGCCCTGTTGCATCGGGAGAATAGAGGGGTGTGGGTGGGTGGGGGGTTCTCCAGTTAGATAGCTTCAGGGACCCCTAGGAAGGAGGGGGGGGTGTTGACAGCCAGTCTCGTACTTAGAGTGCACGCCACGTGGCCAAAACGCCAGGCTTTGCCGAGAGGTGCTTCGCGGGCAGAACGAGCAGCAGAGCACCCCTTATGTCCATGAATGTATCAGTCCAGGGGATTCTCCCTGCTGGCCTCCCCCTCGCCCCCTCCCCAGCTTTTCCACTGTGGCTGAGCTGCTGACTGTTTTCACATAAAGTCAGGTTCCTAGGAGGCCAATGAGAGAGAGAGAGAGCCCCTCTCAACAGTTGGTCCCTTCTGGCAGGAAGCAGCACCCTCCAAGTGGCTTTTGAATTGCACTTCCCAAAAGTACCCAGAGACCCTGACAACTGTCCTCTTTCGTTAGCCCACCCCCCCATCCCCCAAACCCCCTCCCCAGGCTAAGAAGTGGCATCGAACCGACCCGAATCAGCGCAGTTCTTCTCGGAATGCAGGGTGATGAATTTCGGTTTTTTTTTTTTTTGTTTTTTTGGGGGGAGCTTTCCCGGTATTTTGAACATCCGTGTGGAAATGAGTTAAACAGGCTCTTCTAGTAATTATGCAATTTTACAGTGTGATTTTATGTACGTTAAAAAAAAAAAGAAGAAGTATATATAAATATATATATATATCGCAAGTTTATGGATGAGGATCGTGGGAGACATTCACCAAATTCCAGTGAGAACTTACAGGGATAATTGCTTCTTGCTCTTAAAAGCCTATTTTAAAAATGGGAAACTTGGTGGTGGATGACCCTCCAGTTATGTATCATGAGAAATACGTCGATTGTGCTGTCAATCTTCTTTTCTTTTCCTTCCAAACCCTAACCTGGCATCCCCACCTCACTTTTTTGCTTTTGTTTTGTTTTTTAAAGGAAGCTTGTGACCGCAGTTATATGAACTTTATATGAACTAATGGGATCAGGTATGTTTTACAGACCCGTGAAGCGTGCGTGGCGGGGGCATTCTTCCCTGCAGCTGGTAAAGAATGACAACATCATTTCTGTTCCTCCTTTCTTTCTCCTCCTACCTCCTGGCCATAAATCCAATTTTAGAAACGTCGACAATAGCCTTCCAGTCCTGGGCAACTCACGGCCGTGTAACTGGCCGTGCCTGCTGCTAGCTAGCTCTTTTTATTTTGTTTGTTTTTGCGAAAGCTGGCACGCTGTCCTGCACAACTTCAGAATGCAGTTTGGCTAGTCAAAACTGCTGCCCCAGTGGGGCTTCTTTCGTTTGGTTTTGTTGGGAGACGAGTGTGAATCCAGCGGGAATATGATAGAACACGGCTGTTTTATGACTGGTGGACTTCAACGCCCAGAATTCCTCAGCCAGCCGTCCTGGCTGGCACAGGGATTCTGGGAATTGAAGTCCACAGGTTGTAAAGGGTCAAGAGCTGTCCACCCCTGTGGTAGAAAGTTGGTGAGGTCTTCACCCAGAGTAGCCCTGGGGTGTTCCAGCTGCTGAGGTGTTGATGGTTCTAGCCAGAGGTGGGCTTGAGGGTAGATTCCTTGTTTTGGCTGCTTGTTTTGAATATTCGAAAATCGGCTGAGTAGCCCAGCTAGAATCGGCAGAGGGAGAATGGTCACTGCTAGGCACTGTTGTTTCATTTCCAGTTTGTGAAGATTCACAGGCAGGAATTCCCGAAGGCCCCCCCCCCCCCCGATCTAGGGGCATCAACTCAGTCTTGCTCTAAGGTCCAGTGGTGACGTTAAACCAGGAACTACCTCTTGATCTCGGCAAAGTAAGCTGCAGGTGGTTTCCATAGGACTTCTCTCCCCCCCCCACTAACTGGCACGTCCAGGGTCCCCTAGCCCAGGGGTCCTCCACCGTGGCAATTTTAAGACTTGTGGACTTCAACTCCCAGAATTCCTCAGCCAGTCTTCAAGTGGCCAAGGTGGAGGACCCCTGCCCTAGCCATTGGGCTAAGATCGAGTGGAAATACCTTTTCTTCCTTGTGACTGGCACCTCTTGACTGCCAGCAGGATTGGCCTAGGACAGGCAACCTCCTGGGAGTTGAAGTCCATGAGTCATAAAAGAGCCGAGGTCGCCTACCCCTGGCCTAGGAAGAGTAGCGCATTTAAGTTATCTCGATTGCAGGCCCGTGCCTCAGTGGCAGCTGGGGGGAACCCACTTCCTCCCCAAACCTGTCCATACATACTCGGAGCCAAGATAACGACGGTGGGGCAATGCCCGTGCAGCAGGTCTAGTTGTGAAGGGCACGCAGCTGCAGACCCGGAGGTGGCTCTCTGTCTGAGGAGCACAGCCTCCATGATTCCCAGACTTTATTTCATTAGCCACCCAGTATTAGCGTCTCTCTCTCCCCCCTCTGAATCTTTGTTCCCAGGTCGGGGCTAGGAAGAGCTGTCCTCTCCCAGCTGGCGTATTCCAAAGGCTCTCCCACCGCAGGCCTTGAAACAGAAAACCCATTTGACGCTTGGGGGTGTGTAAAAAGAAAGTTCCGGGTGAACCTGACCTCAGCAAAAATGCAGGTCGATCTGCCCTTGTTTGGCAGCCAGTCCTGGGGAGGCTACAAGCCTCAGGAGAGGAAAAAAAGGGAATCCATTGAAGAGAAGAAGCTGGCGAGGCTTTCTCCGGGAACAAAGACTTCTGGAAAAGTTTCCCGCGTGGGAGCCAAAAGTTAAGATTCCACGCAAACACACAGGCAGCAGGCCGATGGGCGTTCCACCATCCGGCAAGGAGGCATCGCCCTGCCCGCACATCCCTCCTTCAGGTTGAGAAAGTACAGGACGGAGTAGGAAGAAACTACCCCTAGGAAACGCTAGAGAGGGGGAGGGACACAGCTGGCTCCAAGACCAGCCCCCCCCCTCTTTAGAAAGGTCGTAATCAAGAGTTGTATTTAAGGGACAGACTTTCCAGAGAAAAAGGGAGGGGGCATCCGAGGTGGGACTTATTTAGAGCAGGGGTATGCAACTACGGCCACTGGATGACCTGGGGACTTCAACTGGATGACCTGGATGACCTGGGGACTTCCAACTCCAGCCAGCTCAGGAATTCTGGGAGTTGTAGTCCGCAGGACATCAAACGGCCATAATTGCTCGCCCCTGGTTTAGAGCACGTGAGAAGAAGGTGCATTTTTGGCTTCTGGAAGTAAGCACCGTTTCAACTTGCATTCCAGAGAACTCCAACCTGCAGTGGCCTTTTTTTCTTTTTCTTTTTTCTTTTTCTTTTCTGTCTTTCTGAATACATCAAGGAGTCCGAAAGTGTTTGACACACGTACTGTAGATTGTATCAGCGCTGCTTGGAAACAACTAAGTCTGTACTCAAGCTAGCCAGGCATAGGTTTTATCCTGGCCCCGTTCAACCTGACATTCTCCAGATTTTTCTCCCAGCCTTGTGGGAATTGCAGTCCAGTGTATTTGGCCAGTGCCAGGTTGGAGCAAACTAGTAGTAGAGGTTTGGGCTTGTAGCTCCTTGGAGGGAACTTAAGTGACCCTAGGTATGTGCATCTCACAACACACCTTGGACATTGTTCTCTCTGCCCTCTTCCCATCCTTCTGCGAGCAAGGCTACAATATTTCCCTTCTGGCTTCAAAAACATCCTTTTATCCCTAGCAGATTCCTCGGCAGAGGGGGGAGTTTTGCGATAATTATTTCAGTGCAGCCGGTCCTGTTTGTTTTTTGGAAAACCTAGAAGAGGATCCTCCCTCTAGGAGCAGTTGATCCACCGACGTCCTTTTCTGCAGTGTCACATCCAGTGTGTGTGGATGTCAGGGTGTGTATGTGTGTGTGTGCGGGAGGAAATGGATCGCCCTTGTCCTTTGCAGCTCCCCTTTCTCAAGATCAGTGTTAGCAAAACTCCTCTGCCTGACTGCCTAACTGTGGTCCCGAAGACCTAAAGCAGGGGTCTTCAAACTCGGCCCTTTTATGACTTGTGGACTTCAACTCCCAGAATTCCTCAGCCAGCAACGCTGGCTGAGGAATTCTGGGAGTTGAAGTCCACAAGTCATAAAAGGGCCGAGTTTGACGACCCCTGACCTAAAGGATCTTTGCTGGGATCTAGAGCAAGGGTGTCCCACCTTGGCAACTGGAAGACTTGTGGACTTCAACTCCCAGAATTCCTGGCTGGGGAATTCTGGGAGTTGAAGTCCACAGCGAAGAACAAGCCACTTTGAAGACAGAATAGATACATCGGAGGAACCAGAAATGAGATCCGTATCGGATTCTGTGCTGCAAAGCCTTGTGGCAAGTGGGCGCCCGGGGAATCCCCATCCGGCTAAGGGGGTCATCACTGCCAGCGTCTCTTGCTTTTTTTAACCTTCATTCTCATCCCTCTTCATCCTCTACCGCCGTCTCCCTTCTCTGGGACTCCGTCCAACTTCTTCTGCTTGGTAGCTGAGCCTTACCTGTCTAGTTCCGGCTAGACGTCGAAAAGATTGTAGCCTGCTTCTCCCCGCCGGGCGCACAGCGCCCGGCGGGCCACAAAAAAAAAAAAACCCACAAAAAAAACACCACCCCCTTACAGTATTCACTGTGGGTAATTTATTTAACTAGTGAATGTAGCGTTTGAACTAATTTAAGAAGAAAACTAACGGCTTCTTTGCAAGAGTGTCTGTCCTTCGTACTCGGCTCAGATTTCATGATTTCTGTTCCTGGTTTTGGGGCGTGTGGGGGGGGTGTCTGGGGTTCGGAAGCCAGCTACGGGCGAGGTGGGGAGACAGGAGTGGGGTGGGGCTCACTCTCCAGGTATTTTTCTATCGCAGGGCTAGCTGCCGTGCCCACCTGCCGCCCGCCTCCTTGGACACTAGGGAGAGACGGGGGTTAGAATAGCAGGGGTGGGGGGAGCAACAGCGTTCAACCCCCCCTCCTGGGAGCCTCTCCATGGCTTCTCCTGCTTCCGTCCGTCCCCCATGTGTCCCCCCCCCCATCCTTGTGAGCACTAAACCTATAAACCTAAACGGCTTTTAAAAAATGAGGAATGGTTTTAATGTCGTTGGGAATGAGTTCTTCTGTTCTTTTGTGGTCTGCGTTTCAAGTTTCTGTATGTAATGTAGTTAAAAAATAATAATTGCCAAACCACACTGTCTCCTTGTGTGTGTATGTGTGTGTGTGTCTGTGAGAGAGAGAAAGAGAGAAGCTGGTCAAAAGTGCTGGGCCTTTCAAGGTGGGCTCTAGCGAAGCCGGACTGCCCAGAGGACTGTCGGAGAATGCAGAAGAACCATCTTCTCCCGAGGGAAGCCCCCCTCCCCTTTTATAAAACCCAAAATAAAAATAAAAATGGTGGTCTTTGGGCCATGGCAAAGTCTAAACCAGGGCAGTCTTAACTGTGGAAGCTTTTTAAGACCTGTGGACTTCAACTCCCAGAATTCCCCAGCCAGCCATTCATGGTAATAAACCAAAGGCCACCTGTGTGGCTGGGGTTATTCTGGGACGGGTAGGCAACCTTGGCTCTTTTATGACTCGTGGACTTCAACTCCCAGAATTCCTCAGCCAGCCCTGGCTCAGCTTGGAAACCTCTCCCTTCCCCCTCAGCATGGCTGGCTGAGGAATTCTGGGAGTTGAAGTCCACGAGTCATAAAAGAGCCAAGGTTGCCTACCCCTGTTCTGGGAGTTAAAGACCCCAGGTCTTCAAAGTCACTTAGGTTGAACATCCCTGGTCTAAAGCGATCCCAGAGTAAATCTGTGCCCCCCATGGCCTGGGACAACAATCCCCATGTTTCCCTGACCCACATCCATTGTCCTTAATCCCCCCCCCCCCCAGTGAAAGACACGCTTAAGACTTCCAGCAGCATTTTGTCCCAGTAGGATTGATATTTCTACCACCCTACCTGGGGCTTTCTGGGAGGGGAAGGATCCACCTGGAAAGTGACATCCTTGGGAGAACCTGGGATCTGAGGCCCACCTGTCAATCACCTCTTCCTCCTAGCCCACCTTTTCAGATAAGAGATAAGATAACCTTTATTGTCATTTTTTACTGCGGGCACAACGACACACATCAAAAATGAAATTTAGTTGCCCGCTCTCAAAGTGAACACATACAGGACACACACACAAACATATTGTATACAACACATGTATAGACCCACACCCCTACATATACATGGCATATGAATATTAAAGACTGTCCCATCTTGAATATGTAACGGAAGGAGGAAGCTTGAGCGACATCCCTGGCGGAGCCTGTGAAGAAGGCTTTGGCCCTGCCGTTTTGACCTGGTTGACCTTCCCTTCAGAGCCACGGACGATGATCTGCACCTTTTCCTGTCTAAAAGGGGATTTTTTTTTGGGGGGGGGTTTAATGCAATAACCCCTAACTGCTGCTGCTGGCCCCAAGGAAATGCAGGGGGCACTCCTTAGTGGCCAGGCAAGTCCAGGCCACCGAGGAGACTAGGATAAGCCCTGGCCATTTGCTTGAAGTTGTGCCTTGCCAAGGGGTTTGTGGGCATTTAAATAGGTGTGGAGGGAATCCTACAAGAAGAGAGATGTCTCTTACAGGTCGTCCTCAGCTTACAACGGTCCTTTTAGTGACCTTTCAAAGTTACAACGGCATTGAAAAAAGGGACTTACGGCCTTTTCCCACGGTTCTGAGTTTTGCAGCCTCCCCCGTGGCCACGTGATCAAAATTCAGACGCTTGGCAACTGACTCGCATTTGTGACGGTCGCCGTGTCCTGGGGGGCACGTGATCCCCTTTTGCGACCTGACAAAGTCAGTGGGGGAAGCCGGATTCACTTAACGACCGGGTTACAAACTTACCAACTGCAGCGATTCGCTTAACTGTGGCGAGAAAAGTCGTCAAATGGGGCAAAACTCAGCCTAATCAACGTCTCGCTTAGCAACAGAAATTTTGGGCTCAATTGGGGTCGTAATTCGAGGTCTGTCTGTACTTTGGGAATTTTTTTTCCCCATCGATTTTTCTTTTCTTCAAAAGATCAAAACACAACATCCGAAACAAGAAGAGATGAAACAAAACGAATGGGGATTTTAAAAAGACCACACTTTATTCCCCCCCCTAAATGTCTATGGAGATTCTCCATCGTCCAGGTCCAGGTTGTCCCAAAAGTGCTTTTTCAAGAGGCAGCTGGACTTTCTGATTTTTCTTTGAAGAGGTCTCGCTTCTCATCCAAGAAGCTTCTTCAGCTCTGACTGGATGGTGGGGGATGGAAGGATTTATACTCCTTCCTTCCTTCCTTCCTTCCTTCCTTCCTTCCTTCCTTCCTTCCTTCCTTCCTTCCTTCCTTCCTTCTCTTTTTCTCTTTCTTTTTCTCTGTCTCTCCTATCCTTCTCCTTCTTTCCCTCCCATCTTCCTCCTTCTCTTCCTCTTTCCCTTTCATCCTTCTCCCAAAGATGCTTTTTCAAGAGGCAACTGGACTTTCTGATTTTTCTTTGAAGAGGTCTCGCTTCTCATCCAAGAAGCTTCTTCAGTTCTTCTGCGATGTTTTGTGGAAATCCGTTCATACTTCCACACCGTTCGAAGGGGGTCCATCCCAAAGGGCATAGCTAAATGTCCATCGTCCAGGTCCAGGTTGTCCCAAAGGGGCTTTTTTCAAGACTTTCTTTGTTTTTCCTTGAAGACTTTTTGCTTCTCATCCAAGAAGCTTCTTCGGCTCTTCATCCCCCCTAGTTGAACACTGACAAATCTATTGCAACCATTAATAGCTCCCCCCTCCTTGCAAAGCAGGTCCAGAATTTATAAGCATCTTATTTTCTATTGTGGGATTCTGAATCAGCTTTAGAGATGCAGCTCATAAGTACAAACTTCGCTAACCCGTGTGGACCAATCTCTCTGAAGAAAGCCTGTGATATCCCTCCTCTCCCCCGCGGCCCCCCCTGGCACCCTCAAATGCCTACCTTCCCAATGAGGATGCTGGGAGGGAGCCAGATCACCCGTTGCTTGTGAAGAACTCTGAAAAACATTCCCTTTAGCATCTCCCCTTGAGTTCCTCCTGTAGCCATTTCAAACCTAGATTCATTCACACAACAGCAGATGTTGTTACAGGAATCGGCAGACGATGGGCAAATGGCCCCGTGGAGGCTGCAGGGTTGGAAAACACCCCAAACAAGAACGGTTGCAGCCAAATGGGCCATTGGATACTCAGCAATGGCCGAAAAGCAATATATAGATATATATATAAATCCTGCAAACTGGGACATGGTTGTCCTGTGGGAAAAAGCACATCTTGGCTGCCGTGAGATGCACTTGTATGTTTGGCTCTTTTTTTCTTTTTAATTGCAAGTCTGCGCATCCTTTTTCTGTTGCTGAAATAAACGGGCCCAGGGCGATGGGAAGAGAACGGGCGAGTGGCAGCTTTATGACCTGTTTGGACTTCAACTCCCAGAATTCCTTGAGCCAGCAGGAATTCTGGGAGTTGAAGTCCACAGGTTGTAAAGTTGCCAATAGTGGCCCACCTGTGGCCTAGGCCAGGGGTCTCCAACCTTGGGCACTTTTAAGACTTGTGGATTTCAACTCCCAGAATTCCCAAGCCAGCAAAGCTTTGCTGGCTGGGGAATTCTGGGAGTTGAAATCCACAAGTCTTAAAAGTGCCCAAGGTTGGAGACCCCTGGCCTAGAAAAAAAATTTCTATTTATAGAATTTCTATTCATGGAATAGAAAATAAATGTCTAAATATTTCTCGGTTCAAACCTCTCCCTGCGCCCCAATGACGACACTTGCATTATGGAAAACCTTCAACGGCAAAATGTACTGGATAGGCCATTTTGAAGGCTTTTAAGAAGAGACGGGACAGCCATTTGTCTTGAAATGGCCCTAGGGTCTCCTGTTTGAGCAGCGGGTTGCACTAGAAGACCTCCAAGGGTCCCTTCCAGCTCTGATGATGTTCTATGTTGTAAATCCCATAAAGAGGAACTGAGCTTCTCCGGTCGGTCCCTGTAACAAGGATTTAATTGGGGATGGACTACAGGTAGTCCTCAAATTACAACAGTTCATTTAGCGACCGTTCAAAGTGACTGAAAAAAGTGACTGATACCCGTTTTTCACACTCAACGACCGTTGCAGCGTTCCCGTGGTCAAAATTAAAACACTTGGCAGCTGACTCAGATTTACGACGGTCGCAGCGTCCCGGGGTCGCGTGATCCCCTTTTTGCGACCCTCTGACCAGCAAAGTCATTGGGGAAGCCAGATTCACTTAACAGCCGTGACTAATTTAACGATTCACTTAACAACGGTGGCGAGAAAGGTGGTGAAATGGAACAAAACTCATTTAGCAACAAAAATTCTGGGCTCGGTCGTAAGTCGAGGACTGCATGTCCCTGAGACTTTCCAGCACTTCTTCGCTCTTGCGGGGGTGGGGTGGGGGGGTCCGCCCAGTTCTCTGCAGGGCTGGGAGCCCGTGCAACTCGGCCCCTGCTGCAGAACCAGGGGGCCCCCATCCCAAATCCTTCTCTGCAGGTGGGGACACGGCTGGGAGGGGGGGTATAAGAAGCGCCCCCCCTCCCCAGATGTGCAATGGGGCTTGCAGGACCCTCCGCTGCAATGCAGACCGCCCCCCCCGTGCTGTCCTGCCCACCTTTCCGGGGTGGGGGGGGGCTGAAGCAGGTTCACCCATCGGCCTTCTCGGAGACTTTGCGAAATGTTTGTCAATCCGGCCGCGTTCAGATGGGCGGACTTCAACTCCCAGCATTCCCTAGCTAAGAAAGCTGCCCGGGGAATGCTGGGAGTTGAAGTCCACGCCGCGGTGGCCGGCTCCTCCCGACGCCCGGATCCCGCTCTCTCTTTCTCTCCGACGG
The DNA here is from genome assembly GCA_023970755.1 of Azemiops feae. NCBI lineage: Eukaryota > Metazoa > Chordata > Lepidosauria > Squamata > Viperidae > Azemiops > Azemiops feae. The sequence continues at coordinate 152,712 of JALGBA010004119.1, read as the reverse complement.
CCCCCCCTCCGGGAGAGGGGCGTGGCCCCGGCCAGGAGGAAGGCGGAGTCCGCTCTCGATAGGGCGGCCTCCAGCCAATGGCGAGCGGGCGCCGTCTCCCGGGCGGCCAATCGGGACGCGGCGGGGACGAGCGGGAACTCGGCGCGCGGGCGACGGCAGGGCGCCGCGATGGGCGACCGGGAGCTTCGGCGTGAGTGGTTGGAGTCGCGGGTAGGGTGGGGGGAAGATTACAAATCCCATCCTCCGCGGCTGACCCCCCCCCGATCCCTCGCTTCTCCTGCCCTGACCGCGAGGCCCATCCTCCGCGGCCAGCGTGGCGCCCCTGCCGCGAGCGCGGAGGATGGGAGCTGGAGTCCGGGGGCGGCTGGAGGATTGCTGGGCGGGGAGAGAGACGGAGCGTTGCAAAACAGCGCCCTCTTTTGGCCCGCGTCAGGGAGCCCCCTCCTCCGGCTCCTGCGGGGGGGTGTTCCAAGGGGTGTTCCCCAGAGGTCCTCTAGTCGGGCCCTTGCAGTTGGTTTCCTTCCCTCCCCCGCCCCCTTTCCGGCATGCTGGGATCGCCTTCGAGGGGTGGGGAAGAGCTGTTGCAGGGATCAAAGGGACGAGTGGGGAAGGGGCTGGACTGGGAGGGGGGCAATCCTGGGACACCATTCAGGTCGTGGAGGGGGGGGTCTTGGGGCAGCCCCCCCCAGCCTTTCCTGCCTACCTCCCAGGGAGTTGGGTGGCCAGGAGGTCCGGCCCGTGCTTGGATCTAAGCATGTCCCAGATCAGAACATATAGAGTACATGGATCACAGTACATAGAACATCATCAGAGTTGGGAGGGACCTTGGAGGTCTTCTAGTCCAACCCCCTGCTCAAGCCAGAGACCCTATAGACCAGGGGTAGGCAACCTTCCTGACTCAGGAATTCTGGGAGTTGAGTCATAAAAGAGCTATAGACCATTGGTAGTCTTTCAACTTACGGCCACAATTGAGCCCAAAATTTATGTTGCTAAGCAAGACACTTGTTAAGTCAGCTTTGCCCCATTTTACAACCTTTCTTGCCTCAGTTGTTAAGTGGATCTGGCTTCCCCATTGACTTTGCCGGTCAGGAAGTCACAAAATGGGGATCCCAGGAACCTGGGACGCTGCAACCGTCATAAATATGAGTCAGTGGCCAAGCCTCTGGATTCTGATCAAGGGACCGTGGGAATGCTGCAATGGTCTCGGTCAGTGTGAAAAATGGTCCTAAGTCACTTCTTTTCAGCGCCGTTGTAACTCCGAACGGTCACTAAACAAAGACTTGTTAAGTCGAGCACTTCCTGTATTAAAAGCCTGACTTTAACCTGGAAAAGAAAAGGTCCAATTTCGCTTAGTGCACTGGGCCTGAAAATGACCGACTTTAGCCTGCAGACAAGGGCTGGGTTACAGCCACGAATCTGAGCATTTTTGAAAAGCACTGCAGTGAGGTTATCTCAGATTCGGGAGCCCTCGGTGCAAATTGATGATGGTTAAAAGAAGAGCCGTACTAGATCAGAACAATAAAGGGATGCTCCTAGGTATTTTTATTTATTTATTTAATTGCTATCCTGTCTACCTTATTTTTACGAATAACTCAAGGCAACAAACATTTAATACGCTTTCTCTGTGGGCTTTCGCGCCTATGCTGGCTTTAGAACTCACAGTGATCGTGGTGATTGATCCAAAGTCACCTAGCTTTCATGCCTTAAGCGGGACTAGAACTCGCCGTCTCCTGGTCATTAGCCCACAGTTACCCGGTCGGCATTCATGACTAAGGCATTCATGACTAATTCTAGATTCACCGTCTCCTGGTGATTGGCCGAAAGTCACCCAACCAGCTTTCATGACTAAAGCGGGATTAGAACTCACCATCTCCTGGTCATTGGCCCAAAGTCACCCAGCCAGCTGGGTGCAGGGGACCAAGAGAGTATTTGTAGCTGAGTTGAACTGTGGGTTTCTTTGATGCTCTCTGAGTTTGATGGGTGTTTTTTTTTACAGATAGTTCATGACCCAACTAGGGAACATTATCAGTGCTAGAAGGGAGGGGGCTTTGAGCTCTGACCTCTGACCTCTGGTTGGTTTGAGTTAAAACACAAGGCTAAAAAGTGGGAGATGGTGAGTTCTAGTCCCTCCTTAGCCATGGAAGCTGGCTAAGAAGAAGTGGGGTGACTGGCCCAGAGTCATCAAGCTGGCTTTCCTGCCTAAGGCAGGACTAGAACTCACCATCTTCTAGTGATTGGCCCAAAGTCACCCAGTCAGCTTTCATGACTAAGGCGGGACTAGAACTCACCATCTCCTGGTGATTGGCCTAAAGTCACCCAGCTGTCTTTCATGGTTAAGGAGGGATTAGAATTCACCATCTCCTGGTGATTGGCCCAAAATCACCCAACAGGCTTTCATGACTAAGGTGGGACTAGAACTCACCATCTCCTGGTCACCCAGTCAGCTTTTGTGCCTAAGGCAGGATTTGAACTCAGGGTCTCCTGCTTTCTTTCCTGGTGCCTTAACCACTGGATCAAACCGGCTCTCAGCCATGTGGAGGGTCCATCTTTTAAACCCTGTGCTGAGATTCACGCCGCTTCCCTTCGCCTCCTTCAGAGATCCGGAAGAGCAAGGAGAAAGCGCAGCGGAAGGGGGACCACAAGGAGGAAGCCGCTCTCTGCAACCGGCTGGGAGAGGTCTTGGCCCGTCACGGTGAGCGTCACAAAGGTTGAGACCGTCAGCTCAGGGCGCTTCAGAGGCCACCCACAGCGGTCACTGGTACAGGAGGAAACGTGGGGATAGTGAATCTCTGAGGTTGAGGGCACAAAGGAGACATGTACCTGGTAGTCCTCGGCTTACGGCCACAGCTGAGCCCAAATTTTATGTTGCTAAGTGAAACATTTGTTAAGCGAGCTTTGCCCCGTTATACAACCTGCCTTCCCCCTTGACTTTGCTGGTCAGAAGGCCGCAAAAGGGGATCCCAACGCCTGTCATAAATACGAGTCAGTGGCCAAGCGGCCGAATTTTGATCACGTGCCCCTGGGGATGCTGCAACGGTCGTAAGTGTGAAAAACGGTCACAAGTGGTCTTTTTCCCCTCTGCTCCCAGTTCAGTGCATGAGCCCCCCAGGGTTGCCCCACAGGGAGTCCTCGGTTTGCGACCACAGCTGAGTCCAACATTTCTGTTGTTACGTGAGAATTTGTTAAGTGAGTTTTGCCCCTTTTTACGACATTTCTGGCCACAGTTGTTAAGTGAAACACTGCAGTTGTTCAGTCTGTAACACGGTGGTTAAGTGAATCTGGCTTCTCTCATTGACTTTGCCGGTCAGAGGGTCACAAAAGGGGATCACGTGACACCCCCCACCCCCGGGAAACGGCGACCGTCATAAATGTGAACCAGTTGCCAAGCGTCTGAATTTTGATCACGTGACCGTGGGGATGCTTGAAAGGTCGTAACTGTGACAAATGGTCATGTCACTTTTTTTCTGTGCCGTAACTTTGAACGGTCACTAAAATCTCGCACACCCTCCGAATTCAGGTGAGGCTCTGCAGAAGAGTGAAATGAAGACCTGGCCATTCGTGCCCTCCATTGCTTCATAACAGAATAAGAGTTGGAAGGGACCTTGGAGGTCTTCTAGTCCAGCCCCCTGCTCAGGCAGGAGACCCTCTACCATTCCAGACAAATGTTTATCCAATCTCTTCTTGAAAACCTCCAGTGATGGAGCACCCACAATTTCTGGTGGCAAGCTGTTCCGCTGGTTAACTGTTCTCCACTATCAGGAACTTTCTCCTTAGTTCCAGGCTGCTTCTCTCTTTGGTCAGTTTCCGACCATTGTTTCTCTTCTTGCCTTCCAGTGCTTTGGAGAATGAGTTGACCCCCCCCCCTCTTTCATGGCAGCCCCTCAAGTATTTGAACACTGCCATCATGCCCCCCCCTAGTCCTTCTCAACTTTTATAGAATACAGAATGACAAGAGTTGGAAGAGACCCTGGAGGTCTTCTAGTCCAACCCCAGGGAGGAGACCCTATAACTGTTTCAGACAAAGGGCTGTTCGGTCTCCTCTTGAAAACCTCCCGGGATGGAGCCCCCACAGCACCCTGATACATTTCCCAGAGTCCCTCCCTCCGCCATCTGACGATCACCGCTGCCTCTTCCACCCCGCAGGACGCTTTCGGGAGGCTTTGGACGAGCACAGGCTGGAACTGCAGCTCCTGGAGAGCGGCGAGGACCTTATCGGCTGCGCGGTCGCCCACCGGAAAATCGGGGAGTGCTTGGCTGAGCTGGAGAGCTATGAAGCTGCCCTCAAGGTAGGGAGGCTGGGAGACTTTGTCTGAAAGGGTACTATAGGGTTTCCTGTCTGAGCAGGGGGTTGGATTAGATGACCTCCAAGGTCCCTTCCAACTTATTATTATTATTATTATTATTATTATTATTATTATTATTATTAATCATCGCACAGTCAGCCAGATGTTCAGACTAGATTTGGCATTTTTGTCTACCTATCGAGTCCTTCCCAAGGACCTGGGATAGGCAGATGTGGATTATTATTATTATTGTTGTTGTTGTTGTTGATCATCGCACAGTCAGCCAGATGTTCAGACTGGATTTGGCATTTTTGTCTACCTATCGAGTCCTTACCAAGGACCTGGGATAGGCAGATGTGGACGTTTGATGGTATTACAGATATCGTCGCAGGATGGAGGCGGTTCCTAGTAAGGCCGCCTTTTGCAATTGACTAATGGCGAATTTGTCAATGCTGACGATGGTGTTCAAGTGGTGCTCCAGTTGTTTTGGGATTGCACCCAAGGCGCCTATTACTATTGGTACCACCCTTGCTTGCCTTTGCCACAGTCTTTCTATTTCTATTTGTAGGATTATTATATTATTATTGTTAGTTATTATTATTATTGACGGGAGGGAGCACCAAGTGGGAGGGACCTCCAGACATTGTACAGGTAGTCCTCGGCTTACGTCCAGTTGCTTAGCAACTGTTCAAAGATACCACAGGCTCTCCAGAAGGTGCTTGTGACCAGTTCCAAAGTGTCCCCCCCGGTCACATGACCCTCCCATGTGGTCATGTGACTGCATTTCAGGCCCTCGGCAACCAGCCCACATTTACATCCGTTTGCAGCATTTGTTTGTTTGTTTACTTAATTTACTTCGTTTGTGGTTTGATTTGATTTGATTCCCTTTCTATATCCGCCCGTCTCAGCAAACAAGTCTGGGCGGTGTCAAGCATCAAAGAAACATTATTCTGCTCGGCCATTTTCGTTTCTTAGCTTGCCAACAGACGCAGGGGGGAAAGGGGGACGTTTGGAGTGCTCAGCGCACCTGTTCTGTCCCAGCCTACGTGAGTCCTTGTTAAAACTCACAAGGAGAAACCCCTCTTCCAACAAGTAGGCTGGAACCGCAGGAAAAACAAACCCCTTTTATTATTATTTACAGACCTGCAAAATTGTCCAAAGGCAAACAAAACACGATTCACTGAGACTTGATTCCTTCCAAACGGTTGCCTTCAGCAACCAGCACCTCCCATACCTTCCCTTTTATAATTCAGCCAAGGCGTGGCTTCCTAATGCCTTCTCCTTTGCCCTTGGAGCCGCCCCATTGCCTTCCTCTGTCCAACTCTCGTTGCCTGTCGGCAATTGCGAGCATCTATGATGTCTTCCAGCTGTGAGTCCTCACAGTCTGACTCAGCCTCCCAGCACAGCTGTGTCTCAGCCTGAGCGCAAATGGAGGGGCCAGGCTCCTCGTCAGATTGTAAGTCTTGGAGCTCATCAGAGCCTTCCTCTGACTCTGCTGGCACTCCAGGCCCCTCTTCCTCCTCCTCCTCTGATTCCCCAGACTCAGCTGCCGGGTCCACTGGCTGACGAGGAATCACAACAGCACCTGGGAATCAAGGTCATTAAAGAACTGTTCAGCTGGGAACTGAAGATTTTCTCCTAACAATGATCTGATGCTTAATTGGGGAATGTGCTTTGCGCTGTCAGGAGGAAGGGGAGTTTCTACACTTTTCATTTATCACTCTGGCGCCCAATTTCCCAGAGCTGGTTTCCTACTCATCAGTGCCAATGTGCTGTGCTCAATAAAGTTTTGCCTTAGAGATTGGAATGTCTCAGCTGTGCTTACTTCGTTGGGATCATCACTCGGAACCTTGACAGGCGGCTCTAGAAACCAAAGCAGCCCACAAACACACGACCACAATTTATGTGTTTGCTGAAAACCATCCTTTATGGTTTTTGACAAAGACACACCATAGCAAAGAACAACCGCTTAATGACCACTATTGAAAATCGGTCATAAAATCGGGTCGGCCATCGCAACCATCATGAGGCTCCATAACGGTTGCAAGTCAGGGACTGCCCGTACTTAACGGTCAGCCCAGCGAACGGGGATTTGAGGTGGTTGCGTTGTGGTGAGTGCAGCCTCCTCTCCGTCTCTCTCTTCCCCAGCACCAGCGCCGCCACCTGGAACTGGCCAGCTCCGTCTCCAACGGGGTGGAGCAGCAGAGGGCTTGGGCCACCATTGGCCGCACCTACATGTTTATGGCCGAGAGTGACCCGCTGGGGGAGGCCCTGCGGGAGGCTGAGAAAGCCTTCATGAAGAGCCTGGCTGTTCTGGAGGAGAAGCTGGAAGGTACCACGGACGGAGAGAGGTGGGAGGCAGGGCAGGGCCCCCTGGGATCCCATGGGTAGATATCCCCCCCCCTGCTGAAGGTGGGACAAGGTCTTTTGGGGGGGGTTAAGAACTTGCGTCTTCCTTACGGGAGGCTCCCCGAGTTCGGGGTGGAAGCCGGCTGGTCTACAGCAAGCTGTCTTCTCACGAACGAGGGTAAATATAGTGGTATTTGGGTACTTGATTGCTTCAAAACTCCTCGAATTTGGTGCATTTTGACATCAAAGTGTCGTCCTGCTATTGGTTTGTTTTGTACTTGACGCGCTGTGATAGAAAGAGGGGGAGGACCGCGGGGAACGGACAGGAAGTCCTTCCCGGCCGAAACAAAGGGCCAGCTGGTAAGCTATCTGCTTTGTGTGGTACTCGTTGTTTTTAGTACTTGTCACCCCTCCTGTGTGGTGTCCCCCATGAGTACGATGAGTACCAAGGTACCACTGCATGTGTGTCCCAGGATAATATGGCAGGATCCAATCTGAGTCGGTCACCGGGACTAGAGATTTCGTCTTTCGAGCTTCCAGCTCCTATTATGTTCTGTTCTGTTCTGTTCTGTTCTGTTCTGTTCTGTTCTGTTCTGTTCTATTCAATTCTAATTCTAATTCTAATTCTAATTCTAATTCTAATTCTAATTATATTATATTATATTATATTATATTATATTATATTATATTATATTATATTATATTATATTATATTATATTATATTATATTATATTATTATATTATATTATCTAATTCTATTCTGTATTCTATTCTATGCTATCCTATCCTATTCTATTCCATATTTCTACTCTACTCTACTCTTTTCTACACTACTCTACTCTACTCTACTTTATCCTATCCTGTCCTATCCTATCCCATATTTCTACTCTACTCTACTCTACTCTACTCTACTCTACTCTACTCTACTCTACTCTACTCTACTCTACACCCTACCCTACCCTACCCTACCCTATCCTATCCTATCCTATCCTATCCTATTCTATTTTCCCTGAGGATGGGCTCAAGCAGGACCCCGAAAGCTTGGAAGAACCAAACTCAAGCTCAGATCGGATCCCGCAAGCTCTCTTCTCCTTGCAGGTCAGGTACCGCAGAGGGAGGTGAGAGAGATGAGGGCACGGCTCTACCTGAACCTTGGCTTGATCTATGACAGCCTGAGAAACCCCGCCCTGCGCACCTCCTACATCAAGAAGAGCATCTACATTTCAGAGTAAGGGGGCCCGGGGGCTTCTCTTGAGGGGCCGCGGCACGCCTCTCTCCCCACTTCTCCACCTGGGGCTGAATCTGCACTCTGCTGAAGGGGAGCAGGGAGCTTCGGGAGGTCCCTGTGGTTTGGGGCGGCCGAGAGGCCTCAGGGCCGCTCTCTGCTGGGGGTTGGACTAGAGGACCTCCAGGGTCCCTTCCAACTCTGTTCCAGGGAGTCCTGGACTTGGGACCACAACTGAGCCCAAAATTTCTGTCGCTAAGCGAGACATTTGCTAAAGTGAGTCTTGCCCCCTTTACACCCACCGTCGTTAAGCGAATCCCTGCAATTATTAAGTTAGTAACACGGTTGTAAAACGAATCTGCCTTCCCCCCCGTTGACTTTGCTTGTCAGAAGTTCGCAAAATGGGATCACGTGACCCCGGACATAAATATGAGTCAGTTGTCAAGCATTCTGAATGTAAATCACGTGACCATGGGGGGGAGGACGCTGCAACGGTCGTAAGTGTGAAAAAGATCATAAGTCGCTTTTTCCGATACCGTCGTAACTTTGAACGGTCACTAAGCGAACTTGTAAGTCGAGAAATACCCGTATTAGCCTCCGTATCTCCTAATGGCTCCTCTCCAATTCCTTCACTGGTTATTTATTTATTTTCTTTCGTTATATATTTCACTTATATTTCATCTCCCCCAGAGAGAGACTCTGAAGCACATCCAAATATCAAACCAGCCTATATAGATAATAACATGTGAGGGTGGAAATTTTAGCTCTAATGCTTGAACTCTGGAGGATAAGCTCCTTGCGGGCAGCCGGAGAGATTCCAGGACTCCATGACCCATCAGGCAGGGCGTTGCCAGGGCGCCCACTGTCTCTTCCCCCCTGCCAGGCAGGCCCACCTGTCGGAAGATCTCTTCCGAGCCTACTTCAACCTGGGCAACATCCACCTGCGGGAGAAGCAGCACTCACAAGCCATGCGCTGCCTGGAGCGCGCCCGGGAATGCGCCTGCAAGATGAAGGAGAAGTGCATGGAGAGCGAGTGCTATGCCAGCATCGCCCAGGTAAGAGGAGACCCCTTGAGGGGGGGGGGCTCACCTACGCCCCACTGATTCCAAGGTGCTCTGCACAAGCATGGCTAAACCCTAGAGCATGCGCTGGCTGGGGAATTCTGGGAGGTGAAGTCCACAAGTCTTAAAGGGACCAAGGGTGAATACCTGGCTGGGGAATTCTGGGAGGTGAAGTCCACAAGTCTTAAAGGGACCAAGGGTGAATACCTGGCTGGGGAATTCTGGGAGGTGAAGTCCACAAGTCTTAAAGGGACCAAGGTTGAATACCTGGCTGGGGAATTCTGGGAGGTGAAGTCCACAAGTCTTAAAGTGGACCCCTTAAAGTGGAGGAAGGGGCATTCTCTGACCTTCGCCCTTGGTCACCCGCAGGTCCTGCTGGGTCTGGGGGATTTTGTGGCCGCCAGGCGGTCCCTGAAGAAGGCCTACCGCCTGGGCTCCTGGCAGCCCCAGCAGCAGGACAGCGTTGGCCGCAACCTGCGTTACGGTGAGTGCCGGTGGGTCTGGCCGCGGGCTCTGGGGTCAGAGAGTGCCCCGCGCCCCTTGCCACCCTGGTGTGACTCTTCTTGCCCGGCAGCCACGAAGGTGAGTCGCTTGCAAGGAGCCCTGGAGGAGGCCGAGGCCGCGGGTAGCCTGGAGGTGGCGTTGGGACTCTCCGAGCAGCTGGGTGACCTTTTCTGCAAGATGGGCGAGTATCGGCGGGCTGTGGAAGCCTATGAGAAGCAGGTAGGGGCAAGGGGGTTAGGGGGCAAGGCCGCAGAGGAAGAGGGGGGAGGGGGAGGAAGAGGGGCCAGCCGCCCTTGGCAAAATGGCCCCTTTAGGTCTCTCGCCCGGGCAGAGATGTGGGCGCTCCATCACTGGAGATTTTTAAGAGGAGACTGGACATTCGCCTCTCTGAGACGGTGTAGGTCCTCCTGCTTGAGCAGGGGGCTGGACTAGAAGACCTCCAGGGTCCCTTCCGTTATTCTGCAAGGGTCTCCTGCCTGAGCAGGGGGCTGGACTAGAAGACCTCCAGGGTCCCTTCCAACTGTTATTCTGCAAGGGTCTCCTGCCTGAGCAGGGGGCTGGACTAGAAGACCTCTAGGGTCCCTTCCAGCTCTATTCTGTTCTATTTTAACTCCTCTACATACACGGGTGGTAGTCCTCTTACAATTTCTGTACAGGTAGTCCTTGACTTATGAGGCTGGACTAGACCGCCTCTAGGCTCCCTTCCCACTCTGATGTTCCGTTACAGATAGCCCTCGACTTGATATGACCACAGCTGAGCCCAAAATTTCTCTGGCTAAGCCAGACATTTGCTAAGTGAGTTTTGCCCCATTTTATGACTGTTTTTGCCACGGCTGTTAAGCGAATCGCTGCAGTTGTTAAGTTAGCAACACGGCTGTTAAGTGAGCCTGGCTTCCCCATTGTCAAAAGGTCGCCAAAGGGGATCACCTGACCCTGGGAGATGGCAACCGTCATAAATACGAGTCAGTTGCCAAGCGTCTGAATTTTGCCCACGTGCCCGTGGGGATGCTGCCACGTTCGTGTGAAAAACGGTCCTAAGTCACATTTTTCAGTGCCGTTGTAACTGTGAACGGTCACTAAACGAATGGCTGTAAGTGGATGACTGCCTGTAGTAAGTCGTGGGGGTTGGACTTGATGACCTCCAAGGTCCCTTCCAACTCTATTATTATTATTATTATTATTATTATTATTATTTATTATTATTATTATTATTATTATTATTATTATTATTATTATTATTATTATTATTATTATTATTATTATTATTATTATTATTATTATTATTATTAATTTGCTGCCCCCCTAAACCGTGTGGGCTGCTCTTTTCCAGCTCGGCCATGCCCAGGCCTTGGGGCGTCCGGAGCAGGAGTTGGCTGTGATTCACGTCTCTTTGGCGGCCACCTTCGGGGACCTCAAGGACCATGCCCAGGTGGTGCACCATTACCAGGCAGAACTGGCCCTGCGGCGTGGGAACCCCATGGAGGTAACGGGGGACGAGAGGAGGAGGGCTGCCGGTGGGTGTGTCTGCAGGATGTGCTCCCCCCCCCCCCCCCCCCCAGCCAATGCCCACTGCTGAGACAATAGCATCCTGGAGGGAGATGGTGAGCTAAAACAGACGTCTCCAACCTTGGCAACTTTAAGACCTGCAGATGCTGGCTGGCTGGCCGGCTGGGGAATTCTGGGAGTTGAAGTCCACAAAAGTGGCCAAGGTTGGAGACCCCTGGAGACTGCTTAAGGTTGTGCAGTGGTGAATAGAGTCGAGTCGAGTCGAGTAGAGTAGAATAGAATAGAATATAGAATAGAATAGAATTCAGAATAGAATAGAATTCAGAATAGAATAGAACAGAATAGAATAGAATAACAAATAGAATAGAATAGAATAACAAATAGAATACAGAATAGAATAGAATTCAGAATAGAATAGAATTCAGAATAGAATAGAACAGAATAGAATAGAATAACAAATAGAATAGAATAGAATAACAAATAGAATAGAATAGAATAACAAATAGAATACAGAATAGAATAGAATTCAGAATAGAATAGAATAGAATAGAATAGAATAGAACAGAATAGAATAGAATAACAAATAGAATAGAATAGAATAACAAATAGAATACAGAATAGAATTCAGAATAGAATAGAATAGAATAGAAATAACTTTATTGTCACTTTAAATGTACACTAATCAGCACTCATTAAAATGAGATTTCATTGCATACAGCTCTCAAAGGGTAACCACCTCCAATATACGCTGCATAAACATGACAAAAGAATAAATAAATAAATAAATAAAATTATACACATACTCACACATATGTGGCCCAGAGAAAAAACATAGTCTAGTTCGGATGTATACATATACATGATAGAAAAACGAATCTTGCGAGTTTACCAGGCGGAGGGCATAGGGAACAAAGCAGTTACAGAATCTGGTAGTCCTGCTATAAATACTTCAAAACCTCCTCCTAAAGGGGAGCAACAGGAACAGACTGTGAAGCGGGTGTGTGGGGTCTCTCACAATGCTTCGAGAACCGTATTGCAGGCTAACTGCCCACTGCCAGGCGTTCGTTCCTGACCGGCTCAAGGTCGGCTCAGCCTTCCATCCTTCCAAGGTCGGTAAAATGAGGACCCAGATTGTTGGAGGCAAATATGCAAGTAATGCTGACATTGTAAACCGCCCAGAGAGTGCTGTAAAACACTAGGAAGTGGGACATAAGTCTAAGTGCTTTTAAGCTTGGTCTGTTCTGTCCACGCCAGGAGGGCAAAACGTGGCTGAACATCACCCTGGCCAAGGACGAGGCTGGCGAGACCTACCAGGAATTGGAGACCTGTTTCCAAGCCGCTCTGCATTGTGCCCAAAAGGCCGGTGACCCCAAACTGGAGGTGAGCAGGGGGTGGGTAGGGGCGCTCTTGGGGGGTTTGCAAAAGGAAGGTGGTGAAAACAGGAAAGGACCCTGGTTGTCCCAAAGGGTTATTTTTTCAAAAAGTAACTCGACTTCCTTGGTTTTTTTTCCTTCAAAACAGTTTGCTTCTCATGCAAGAAAACGGGATTTCTCCCGATTCCTTCTATAGAAGGGAGGGGTCTCCAGACCTGGCGACTTTAAAGACTTGTGAGCTTAAATTCTGGGAGTTGAGTCGCCAGGTTTGGAGAATGCCGCTCTATAGTTCGTCTTTGCTTGACCTGGAGCAAGATTGACAAGTGTGCTTCAAAATAAGCTGCCAACACCCAGCTCAACGATCCCAATAGAAGTCCAAGTTCATTTCGTTTCCGAAAATCTTACTGTTTCATGAATACACGGCATGGTAATGTCGAAGCAAAACTAACTCTGAGGTCCCCAGACACCAGTTCATAGAATTAAACAATAATCTCTCCAGCCCAAACCCCATCCTCTCATGTAGTTCATGTAAACCGTTTCGCTTTGTTATGGGAACCGTCTGCCTCTTCTCCACACCTACTGAAGTGTCCTTGGAAGGGTTTCAGGCTCTCACAGTCTTCAGCAGAATCGTAGAGGTTTCGTTTCTTCACCTTAACCATTTCTAAAGCAATGCCTCCCACGCACCCCCTTACTCTAATGGCAAGTTGAAACGAAGAGGCACGTAGCTGCCAAGGTTTCATTCTTGACATAAGCTGGACGATCACACCGATCGCTCTCTGTCAGCTTCAGATCCTGCAGCACCTCCAAGCTTCTCAACAGAGATGGGGCTGCCCGCCAGCGGCCACGGCAGAGACGTCAGCCCGGCTGCAGGCCCTCCGCGCCTCCCAGGGCTGCCCCTCAGACGGGGAGAGCAGCGAGGAAGAGGAGCTGCAGAACAGCCAAGCCTTAGAGGCCAGCGACGTGGAGCTCTCCGACAGCGGTGAGCATTGTGGGTGGCGTGGGAGAAGAGGGCGGCTGGGTTCTTCTGGCCCTGGACAAGCAGGTAGTCCTCAACGACCACAACGGAGCCCAAAATTTCTGTTGCTAAGCGAGACAGTTATTAAGTGAGTTTTGCCTTGTATTACAATCTTTCTTGCCGCAGTTCTTAACTGAACCACTGCAGTTGTTAAGTTAGTAACAAGGTTGTTAAGTGAATCTGGCTTCTCCCATTGACTTTGCTGGTCAAATGGTCGCAAAAGGGGATCACTGCGACCGTCATAAATGTGAGCCAGTTCCCACGCATCTGAATTTTGATCACCTGACCCTGTTTTCCTCCCCGTGGCATCGACCGCTTCAACCCTCTCCTGGGCTTGCCTGGAAAGCAGCCCCAGAGCGCAGCTACTAACGGGGAACAGGATGACGTTAGAAGGGAGACGTCGTGCAAGAGGGAGACACGGACATTGTGTGGAGCGGAATTTGCACGGGTTGGAGAGGGTCTCTGCCTTGGAGCCCTCTGGGGGGCCCACCCAACGGGTCCAGGAGGACTTTGGAGCCCCTGATGCTTCCTCTGACACAGACATACACACCGCTTCTCTTTCAGATGAAGAAGAGGACATGGAAGGCTACAGCAAAACAATCCCTGGACGGCGGAGGGTCAGCAAGGTCAGCCCAGAACCTTTGACTAGGCGTAGGGGTGGGTGTCAGGCACGAAAGACCCCCATGTGAAGGCTCAATTAAACTGATTTATCACTCAACGGCCTATGCGCAGGAATTTTAGCAGTGCCTGCTCAGAGATAAGTCAGAGCCAAAGGAATTCGAGGGAGGTTGGCGTGATTTCGCTTGCGGCTACGTAGGGATTCTTGGCTGACGCCTCGTTTGACTCCGCCCCAAGTTCTGCCATCCCTTTGCCTACATTGAGGCGCTCCTTTGACCCCTTGGCTTTGGGCTGGTATGGCGGGTGGCTGCTTATCTTCCCACGGAAGGGATCCACGCCGGCGCTCTTTTCCTCAGTGGAACCAGCGGAACGACAAGGGCGAGACTCTTTTGCACCGCGCCTGCATCGAAGGGAATCTGCGCCAAGTCCAGTTTTTTCTGGAGAAGGTCAGTCTTGGGGCAGGGGTGGGCAAGGAATTTTCCCGAGGGGCCACAGGAAAAAACCGGGACTGTCGTGGAAGGCCAAACCAAGAGGCTGAACTTAATTCTGCTGCCAGCACCCAGCTTATTTAGATTTTATTTTCTAATTTCCAGTTGACCTCACGCAGGCCGGACGGGGAAAGCCAAAGGGCTGGAGGTGACCCCGGGGCTATAAAATGCCCAGGTCCAGTCTTGGGCTTGCAGGGAAGAAGATGGCCGAGGGAGGGGAGGAGAGGGGAGCCTTGTGCTTGAAGGCAGGTGAGAGGGGGCTGTTTCCCTTCTGGTGCACCCCATTCTCGGGTCCAGTTCAAGCCCACATCTTTTCTCTCTTCCTAGAGAATTGCGGGGGCGGGGGAAACACGTTGTGCCAGCCTGAAGGAACACCCTGTCTTTCCCCTAAGCCAGGGATAGACAACCTTGGCTCTTTTATGACTGGTGGACTTCAACTCCCAGAATTCCTGAGCCAGCATGGGGCAAACTATGGCCCCCTCATGACTGGTGGACTTCAACTCCCAGAATTCCTGAGCCAGCATGGCTCAGCTTGGAAACCTCTCCCTTTCCCCTCAGCATGGCTGGCTCAGGAATTCTGGGAATTGAAGTCCACGAGTCATAAAAGAACCAAGGTTGCCTACCCCTGCCTTAAACTCACCCTTTATATTTGACCAAAATAATTATTCAAAGAACAAACCTTTAGAACAGAGTTGTCCAACCTTGGGCACTTGAAGACTGGTGGACTTCAACTCCCAGAATTCCCCAGCCAGCTATGCTATGCTGGCTGGGGAATTCTGGGAATTGAAGTCCACCGGTCTTCAAGTGCCCAAGGTTGGATAGCCCTGATTTAGAATTAGTATTCAGAAATTCCTGCAGATCTTATTTTTCCTCCCTTCCTGCTTACAGGTTATCTAGAGAAAGGAGGAATTAAAATTAAAACCTACAAGATACTTTCCAACAGAGGGGAGCAATAGGGCAAAGTTCGATTGAATTAATAAAAAAAAGTTCCTTTTATAGCCCCAAACCCTCAGCCTGTTCCTCCAGCTTTGCTATCCTCTTTCTGTGTCAGGAGCACCCTGTAAACCCCCGGGACTATTGCGGATGGACCCCCCTTCATGAGGCCTGCAATCACGGCCATCTGGGTAAGCGGGGACTGAACGATGGATGGGGTGCGGGTTCTGCTCATAAGCAAAGATGAGGGGGGTTCAGTCTATTCTCCAAAGCACCAGAGGGCAGGACAAGAAGCAACAGTTGGAAACTGATCAAGGCGAGAAGCAACCTGGAACTGAGGAGAAACTTCCTAACAGTGAGGACAATTAACCAGTGGAACAGCTTGCCTCCAGAAGCTGTAGCTGCTTCATGACCGGAGGGTTTTGAGAAGGTCTGAAATGGTCTAGGGTCTCCTGCTTGAGCAAGGGGATGGACTAGAAGACCTCCAAGGTCCCTTCCAACTCTTATTCTGTAAGGTTCTGCTTGAGTAGGGGGTTGGACTGGAAGACCTCCACGGTCCCTTCCAACTCTGTTATTCTGCAAGGGTCTCCTGTTTGAGTAGGGGGTTGGACTAGAAGACCTCCACGGTCACTTCCAACTCTGTTCTGTAAGGGTCTCCTGCTTGAGCAGGGGGTTGGACTAGAAGACCTCCAAGGTCCCTTCCAACTCTTATTCTGTAAGGTTCTGCTTGAGTAGGGGGTTGGACTAGAAGACCTTCAAGGCCCCTTCCAACTCTGCTATTCTGTAAGGGTCTCCTGCTTGAGTAGGGGGTTGGACTAGAAGACCTCCACGGTCCCTTCCAACTCTTATTCTGCAAGGGTCTCCTGTTTGAATAGGGGGCTGGACTAGAAGACCTCCACGGTCCCTTCCAACTCTTGTTATTCTGTAAGGGTCTCCTGCTTGATCAGGGGGCTGGACTAGAAGACCTCCACGGTCCCTTCAACTCTGTTATTCTGTATGGCTTGCAGAACAATGTTGGACGTGACTTCCTTGTATCTTTTTCAGAGATTGTCCGCTTGCTCTTGGACCACGGCGCCACCAGTGATGACCCAGGGGGGCCGGGCTGTGACGGCATCACTCCGCTGCACGATGCCCTCAATTGTGGCCACTTTGATGTGGCCGAGCTCCTGATCCGTAGAGGCGCGTCAGTGTTGCTGCGCAACGCCACGGTGAGGAGACCCTGGGGGTTGCTGCGGGTGGTGGTGGACACGGGTGGGCGAGCATGAGCGTGTCAGGGCTGGCATGACTTTATTTGAGAAGCTGGCCAGCCTGGGATCTAGTGAGACAATTAACCAATGGAACAGCTTGCCACCAGAAATCATGGGCAGTTACCTGTCTGAGATGGTATAGTTTCTCCTGCTTGAGCAGGGGGCTGGACTAGAAGACCTTCAAGGTCCCTTCCAGCTGTATTCTATCTTAACATTCTAATCTCTCTCTGTCCCTTTGCTGTCTTATCTACTGACTTATTTTTATCCTGCCTTGGTTATTTTTATGAATACCTCAAGGTGACAAACATATCGGATTCTTCTTCCTTCCGTTTTCCCCACAACACCAAACCTGTGAGGTGGATTGGGCTGAAAGAGAAGAATGGGGGCCAAAGTCATCCAAATGGCTTTTGTGCTTAAGGTGGAACTAGAACTCACCTGGTGACTGGCCTAAACTCACCCAGCTGGCTTTCATGGCTAGGGCAAGATTAAAACTCACAGTCACCTGGTGACTGGCCTAAACTCACCTAACTGGCTTTCATGGCTTAGGCGGGACTAGAACTCACAATCACCTGGTGACTGGCCTAAACTCACCTAACCGGCTTTCATGGCTTAGGCGGGACTAGAACTCACAGTCACCTGGTGACTGGCCTAAACTCACCCAGCTGGCTTTCATGGCTTAGGCGGGACTAGAACTCACAGTCACCTGGTGACTGGCCTAAACTCACCTAACCGGCTTTCATGGCTTAGGCGGGACTAGAACTCACAGTCACCTGGTGACTGGCCTAAACTCACCCAGCTGGCTTTCATGGCTAGGGCAAGACTAGAACTCACAGTCACCTGGTGACTGGCCTAAACTCACCCAGCTGGCTTTCATGGCTTAGGCGGGACTAGAACTCACAGTCACCTGGTGACTGGCCTAAACTCACCCAGCTGGCTTTCATGGCTAGGGCAAGACTAGAACTCACAGTCACCTGGTGACTGGCCTAAACTCACCTAACCGGCTTTCATGGCTTAGGCGGAACTAGAACTCACAGTCACCTGGTGACTGGCCTAAACTCACCTAACCGGCTTTCATGGCTTAGGCGGGACTAGAACTCACAGTCACCTGGTGACTGGCCTAAACTCACCCAGCTGGCTTTCATGGCTTAGGCGGAACTAGAACTCACAGTCACCTGGTGACTGGCCTAAACTCATCCAACCGGCTTTCATGGCTTAGGCGGGACTGGAACTCCCCAGCTCCTGGTTTTGTAATCTGGTGCCTTCACTACTACACCTAACTGGCTCTCTCATACTGCAGTTACTGATTTATTTACTGAGTTGTAAGCACACAGTGACCTGATTTCTCCTTTCCAACAAAGTCATCCAACCGGCTTTTGTGCCTAAGGTGGAACTAGAGCTCACAGTCACCTGGTGACTGGCCTAAACTCACCCAACCGGCTTTCAGAGCTAAGGCAGGACTAGAACTCGCCATCTCCTGATTTCCCGAGAGACTTTGGGCTGAGGCTCTGTGTGTCTCCTGCTGCTTCAGGGCCTGACCCCTTTGGGCACCCTCCAAGCTTGGGGGCAACTCTACGGGAAGGATCTGGACCAGGAAACCCGCGACCGCTGCAAAGCCATGGAGTGCTTGCTTCGGAAAACCATGGCAGAGCAAGGTGAGACTGCATCCAGGATGAGGGTGGGAGGGCTGGGGGGGAGGGTTGCTTCAGGCCAGGAGCCAGCCAGACTCGGGGGGTGGGACATGATCCGAGGAGACCCCCTTGGGGTGAGAGCTCGTATCTCAATCTGTTTGTCTGCTTCCTTTTATAACAGGGCTCTCCAACTTGGAAGACTTGTGGACTTCAACTCCCGGAATTCCCCAGCCAGCACATGCTGGCTGGGGAATTCTGGGAGTTGAAGTCCACAGGTCTTCCAGTTGCCAAGCTTGGAGACCCCTGACTGACCTTGTTAAATAGTACAAGCCTCAAACTGGAGTAGCTTGTGAGCAGGCTGCTCCGTGCCTGTTCTGGGTGCAAGTCAGGTGCTTCACCTGGCCAGGTACACAAATGCAGAGTGACCTGGCTGGGAATTCCCTGGGTTTCTGGTTCTCTTGGAACCCCCTAATCTGGGGCTAACAGCTAATAATCTGGCTAATAATCTGGGGCTAATAACCTGGGGGGAGGGGGAGAAGCCACGTTCAGCCGCAAAACCCAAACTGGTTGGCCAAGCTTCTGGCTCACATTCATTTTAGCACTAGGAGGAGGGGATGTGTCTAAACTTTGGCAACTTTACGATGTGGGGACCAACTCCCAGAATTCCTCATGCTGGCTGACTGGCTGGGGAATTCTGGGAGTTGAAGTCCCACGTCTTCAGGTTGCCAAGTTTGAAGACCCTCGTTTTAGCAACTCGGAGGAGGGTGGCAGGATCAGGAAGAGAGAGTGTTCAGGACCTGGCTGTCCCCCTAAATCAGGGGTCTTCAAACCTGGCCCTTTTATGACTGGTGGACTTCAACTCCCAGAATTCCTCAGCCAGCCTCCATTTTGTTTGTTAGATTTAAGACAGGGGTCTTCAAACCTGGCCCTTTTATGACTGGTGGACTTCAACTCCCAGAATTCCTCAGCCAGCCTCCATTTTGTTTGTTAGATTTAAGACAGGGGTCTTCAAACGTGGCCCTTTTATGACTGGTGGACTTCAACTCCCAGAATTCCTCAGCCAGCCTCCATTTTGTTTGTTAGATTTAAGACAGGGGTCTTCAAACGTGGCCCTTTTATGACTGGTGGACTTCAACTCCCAGAATTCCTCAGTCGGCCATTTTGATGAAACTGCGGGCTTGGATCCAGACCAGGGGTCTTCAAACTTGGCCCTTTGATGCTGGCTGAGGAATTCTGGGAGTTGAAGTCCACAAGTCATCAAAGAGCCAAGTTTCAAGACCCCTGTCCTAAATGATTGGGAGCCTCCACCCAAGGAACAGCAGCAGTGGAAAGGGGCAGTTGACACCCCTTCCTGTGCTGGAGCTTCCCAGGACATTCGGACTGGGGGAGAAAGTGGGGGGGGGGCTTTGGCCTAATCCAACTCCCTTGCAGGCTCCCGGCCCCCGCCTCCCCGCGGAGACCCCGCCAGCCAGCTCTTTGATGCAGAGCTCTCCGAGTGCCAAGGCCCCCCTCCGAAGACCCCCAGTGCCAGGCAGCGCCATCAAGAGCCGGAAGCGGAGGACTGCATGGCCCCCCTGCGGCCGGTCAAGAAGAGGCAGCGTCTGCTTGACCCAGCCCTGGCGGGGGAGGCCGGGAGGGCACCCCCTGCAGACTATCAAGCCGCCATGCTTGCGGTAGGCAGCGCCCCCCTCCGCCCCCCTCTGAGCCCAGAGCGCCACAAGGGATCCCAGCCAGCCCTGATCCCATCAGACGAGTGCGTGGGGGACGACTGGCTGGAGGACGACCTGGGGGCCAGCGGGGGCTCTCGCAAAAGGAGCCGCCGGAGCCCAGCCCAAGCTTGGGGGTCCGACTCAGAGGACAGCGAAGGGGGGGCGCCCTGCCAGCCCCCCGAAACCACCACCCCTAGAAGGAGGAGGAGGAGACCTGCCCGCCAGAGTCGCCTCACCCTAGACCGGACCCTGCTGGGGAGGAGCCGAGGAGCCGGCCCCCCACCACGACCGGACCCTCCCGCTGAGCCCCGCGGCCTCCTGCAAGGAACTGACAGCAGTCCCCCTCGGGGGGGAGACAGCCCGCCCTCGGGTGCCATGCAGGTGAGGTTTGGGGCTGAGCCCCCCCCCCATCCTGAGCCAGGTAGGACCCCGAGCGGCTTCCTTAGCCTCTGCTCTCCCCTCCCTCTGCAGCTGCCGTCGCCTCCTATCCGGGTGCGAGTTCAGGTCCAGGACAGCGTCTTCCTGATTCCGGTGCCACAAAGGTAAGGGGGGGAGGGTCCGGCCTGCCCCTTGGCACGTGGCTCCCTCCAGGCTGGGTTGGTCAGAAGTCCAGCCAGTGCTGGCCCATCTTTCCCCTGGCCTCCCGCCGGCCGAAATGGGACAACTTGCTGTGGGACAATTCGACTTAATTACCTAAAATAATTTAAAAGATTATTTTAATTTTTGTCATTTGCAGTTCATTTTGTCCTTCATTTACTGATTTTATTCGATTTTTATACTGCGGGGGGGGGGGGGCTCCCAAGAGCCCGACGCCCATAAAAAGCAGGCGGAGCTTCAGACTTTGCGACCGCCGCCTTTAATTTTGGGACCGTCCCTTGTAGACTCTCCTGTGCCATCTCTAGGCCAAAAGGGGATGCCACTTGAGGGGTGGGGGGCGGCCGTGCTGTGCTGGCCGTAGCAATGCAGCCGAGTTGGATTTTTATGGCTAGTCCTCATGGAGCAACTGCCTCACTTAACCCCCCCTTTTCGCTTATGACGGGGGTGAAAAAAATAACTGTACGGCCAGTCCTCTCGTTTATGACTTTCCCAGTCATAAACGGGAAAGGAAAATGAATAAAGCGAAGGAAAGCAACATCTTAAACCCTCTGGCAGTTTTTGCTTAGCGACGCTTTGCTTAACAACCAAGTTGCTGGTTTCCATTGTGGTCACTAAACAAGGACTTGCATTTTGCATCGATAAGTCTTGAATGAGGGGTGCTATCTCAGATTCCCCAGGGAGGGAGGGCCACAGGACTCCCCCCTCCCGCATTCATTTTCTCTTTGCATGGGCCAGGGGTAGGCAACCTTGGCTCTTTTATGACTGGTGGACTTCAACTCCCAGAATTCCTGAGCCAGCCACGCTGAGGGAAAAGGGAGAGGTTTCCAAGCTGAGCCATGCTGGTTCAGGAATTCTGGGAGTTGAAGTCCACCAGTCATAAAAGAGCCAAGGTTGGCCACCCCTGGCATAGGTGGATATTATGTGGGGCGGGGGCTGGGAAGCCATTAGGCTGACCCCAGGGGAGAAGCCCCTGTGTGTCTTTCTCTGAGAGCCTCTGCTCACCGGCTTCCCCCTCCTCCTCCTCCTCCTCGCAGTGAGGGCGAGAGCCGGCCAGTCTCGTGGCTGGCCGAGCAGGCCTCCCAGCGCTACTACCAGACCTGCGGCCTCTTGCCCCGCCTGACCCTCACGAAGGAGGGGGCTCTGCTGGCCCCTCAGGACAGCATCCTGGACGTCCTGCAAAGCAACGAGGAGGTGAGCGGCCGCCGGGGGAGGCGAGGGAAGGGGTGGGGTTCCTCCCACAGGCCGTGGGGCCCTGGAAATGGGGCCAGGGGCCAGAACGACTCCTCCAGTAGCTCTAAGTATGTTCTTTGTTGCTGTGCTCCTATTTGCAAGAATCTCACCAGACTGCGGAAGAAGGAAGGAAGGAAGGGGGAGAGAGAGAGAGGGAGGGAGAGGGAGAGAGAGAAGGAAAGAAAGGGAGGGAGGAAAGGAAAGAAGGAAGAAGGAAAGAGAAAAAGAAAGAAAGAAAGATAAGAAAGAGGGAAGAGGCAGAGAAAAGCTTCAAGGGTCTGATCTCCTTTGCTTCCTCCCACTGAGAAACTTTTTATTCCCCCTCTGCTCTGGCTGGAGATTCCACCACAGCTCCCTCCCTTACTCCCTCCCTCCTGTCTCCTTCCTTCCTTCCTTCCTTCCTTCCTTCCTTCCTTCCTTCCTTCCTTCCTTCCTTCCTTCCTTCCTTCCTTCCTTCCTTCCTTCCTTCCTTCCTTCCTTCCTCTCTCCTCCATCCTTTCTTTCTTTCTTTCTTTCTTTCTTTTCCTCCCTCCCTTCCTTCCTTCAAATTTATATGCTGCCTATCCTACTGTCCAGTGTCTCATAAAATAGGAATATAAGGCAATGAGAACATTTTAAATGAACGTTAAAAGTCAACCCCCCAAAAGAACCCAAATAAGAATGCTCAAATTTGAGTGGAGGTGGGACCTTCTTAGTCTATTAACCACGTCTGGAGGGGGATGCCCCATCGGACCCCAACACCCATTCCCCCCTCCCCACCTTCCCTTGCCGACCGGAATTCTTCCAGCATCCTGCAGAGCTTCCCAGAGTTCGGCCAGAGCAGACGGGCAGCTGGGAGGGAAGCCCTGGGATTTGGGGAAGGGAGGGTGCTCCCAAGAGAAGCCACCGGTCGAAGGAGGGGGATAGGGGTGGGTGGGCTGGGGACGAGCCCTGCCACGTGGCCACGGAGGTTCTGCCCCTCTGAACAGGGGACCCCTGTATGGAAGGGGGGGGTCCCGGGGGAACCCAGCCCTTGGGGGGGGCTGTGCTTTCCCCTTCCAGGCCAGCTGACCCTCCCTGCTCTCCTCCTCTCAGGTCTTGGCGGAAGTGCAGTCCTGGGACCTGCCACCCCTGGTGGAGAGATACCGCAAGGCCTGCCAGACCCTGGCGGTGGGTAAGCACCCAGCCCGCCTCTGCGGGGCGCTGCTCTCTCTGGGTTTATTCCTGCCTCAGGTGTATCCCTGCTCAAATTTTAGGCGCAGTTGTAAGTACAAACGGGGACCTAGAATTTTTTTAAAAGCCTGCTTTAGGCTGCACACGTGCAGAGAAGGTGGCTCAACGACTCTAAAAGAAGGCAAATGACCGGCTGTCTGCAAGGAGTGTAAATCCTTCCATTCCCCACCATCGTCAGAGCTGAAGAAGCTTCTGGGATGAGAAGCGAAACGCCTTCAAAGAAAAACAAGAAAGTCCAGTTGCCTCCTGAAAAAAAGCACCTTGGGATGTCTGCTTTTCCTCCCTGCCAACAGCTTGTCTAACCTGGGTCCTTTTTTCCCCCTCCCCCCCAACTTGCAGGAGAACAGCCTCTGCTGGTGAAACTGCTGGAGCGCCAGGAGTCGGGCTCGTCCTTCAGCGTCTCCGGCACGGCTCTGCGCCAGCGGCACCTGCGCCCTCTCCTGCGGGCGCTCAAGCTGCAGGCTTCCCTCCGCCAGCTGTGCCTTTCTGGGACCGGCCTGGGGGACGATTCGGCTGAGGAGCTCCAGGCCACCCTGAGCACCATCCCTGGGCTGAAGCAACTGGATCTCTCGGCCAACCGGCTGGGCCCCGACGGGCTGCACAAGTTGGCTGCAGGCCTTCCCGGGTCATTGACCTTCCAGGTAGGAGGGTTGTCCTGGACGAAAAACAGAGCATCCCTTTCATTTAAAACCTCCCATTCATAAATACCGTGTTTCCCCAAAAATAAAACCCCACCAGGAAAATAATCCCTAGCGTGATTTTTTTTCCAGGATGCTCGTAATATAAGCCCCCCCCCCCAAAATAAGCCCCAATTAAGATCATTAAGCAGAGACGTCACCCTGCCAACAAAAGTGCGTCTAGTCAAGGCCATGGTTTCCCCAGTTGCAATGTATGGCTGCGAAAGTTGGACCATAAGAAAGGCTGAACGCCAAAGAATGGAGGCCTTTGAACTCTGGTGCTGGAGAAGACTCCTGCGAGTCCCCTGGACTGCAAGGCGATCCAACCGGTCAGTCCTAGAGGAGATCAACCCCGACTGCTCTTTAGAAGGCCAGATCCTAAAGTTGAAACTCAAGTACTTTGGCCCCCTAATGAGAAGGAAGGACTCACTGGAGAAGAGCCTGATGCTGGGAAAGATGGAGGGCAATAGAAGAAGGGGACGACAGAGAATGAGGTGGCTGGATGGAGTCACTGAAGCAGGAGGCCTGAGCTTAGACGGACTCCAGAAGACGGTAGAGGACAGGAAGGCCTGGAGGAACGTTGCCCATGGAGTCGCGATGGGTCGGACATGACTTCGCAACTAACAACAACAACAAAGATCATCAGCCAGATAGAGGCATTTAGTACCGTATTTCCCTGAAAATAAAACCTACCCAGAAAATAAGCCTTCATGCATCTTTTGGAGCAAAAATTAATATAAGACCTGGTCTTATTTTGGGAGAAATACGGTAGTCACCTGGGCTAAGCCCTGAGGTGCTAAGTGGGGAAAGGAACTAAGAAAAAGGAAGTCAGGGGAAAACGTCCGTGGAGGTTCCCCATCGTCCAGGGTCACAGTTGTCCCAAAGGTGCTTTTTCCAAAAGACAACTGGACTTTCTTGTGTTTTTTTCTTCTTCTTGAAGACATTTTGCTTCTCATCCAATAAGGTGAAGAAGAACTGAACTGGAGAAGCGAAGAAGCTTCTTGGATGGGAAGCGAAATGTCCTCAAGGAAAATAAACGAGATAATAATAATTAATAATTATTAATAATAATAATAATAATAATAATAATAATAATAATAATAATAATAATAATAATAATAATAATAATAATAATGTTGGAAGGGACCTTGGAGGTCATCTAGTCCGACCCCCTGCTCAGACAAGTGGCTGTCCAGTCTCTTCTTAAAAACTTCCAGTGTTGGAGCATTCACCGCTTCTGGAGGCAGGTTGTTCCACTGGTTAATTGTTCTAACTGTCAGGAAGTTTCTCCTTAGTTCCAGGTTGCTTCTCTCCTTGGTTAGTTTCCATCCGTTGCTTCTTGTCCTGCCTTCAGGCGCTTTGGAGAATAGCTTGACTCCCTCTTCTTTGTGGCAGCCCCCCTCATCCTTCTCTTCATTAAACTGGACATACCCAATTCCAGCAGCCGTTCCTTATATGTTTGAGCCTCCAGTCCCCTAATCATCTTTGTTGCTCTTCTCTGCACTCTTTCTAGAGTCTCAGCATCTTTTTTACATCGTGGTGACCAAAACTGGAGGCTGCATTCCAAGTGTGGCCTCACCAAGGCCTTGTAAAGTCCAGTTGCCTTTTGGAAAAAGCACCTTTGGGATGTCCAGGGAATGACACTTAGGAGGAGAGGAATTAGCTGAGACCATCTGTTTATTAAATTTATATGCCAGCCCCATTTATTTTTGGCACCCGCCCCATTCTCCCCACCTCTTTGGCTTTCTCTCCTTGCAACCCCCTCCCCATTCTCCTCCACTGCGCCCACCCACCCCTTCACACCGCGCCTTTTTTGTTCTTGTCCTTCCTTCAACAGAAAAGACGGCATTTCTGTTCTTCCTCTCCAAACTGCTTCCCCTTTGTGCGCAGGCAGCCGTCGACTTAACGAGCGCAATTGGGCCCAAAATGTATTTGCTAAGTGAAACACTGGTTAAGCGAATTTTGTCCCATTTTACGACCTCTCTTGCCACAGTCGTTAAAGTGAACCACTGCAACTGTTAAAGTCAGTCACCCGGTCGTTAAGTGGATCCGGCTTCCCCCGTTGACTTTGCTTGTCAGAAGGTCGCAAAAGGGGATCGCGTGACACACACACACCCCGGGGGACCCTGCAACCGTCGTAAATATGAGTCGGTTGCCCAGTGGCTGAATTTCGATCGCGTGACCCTGGGGATGGCTGCAACGGTCGTAAGTGTGAAAAACGGCCACAAGTCATTTTTTTCAGTGACGTAACTTTGAACCGTCACTAAATGAACTGCTGTAAGTTGAGGATTACCTGTACCTACTAAAGAAATCTAACACTGATATGTTAGCCTTCTTTTTTTTATTTATAATGTTAATTTTCCAATTTTACATTTGAGTATTTTAAAAAGCAACGTGGTGACTGGGTTAATCAATAACTCAATAACAAAATCTTTAGTGCAAATCTCAGGTTACAACATCAGACATTTCTTCTCTTTTCCCCTTAACATTTACTGTCTCGTATTCAAGCCAGTATATTTCTAATTATATCAACTCAATAAGAACCTCATCATTACATTTATTAATAACTTTTTAGCTTATACATATCTTAATTACACTCAATCTTCATAAACAATCCATATCCTATTGTTGATTTTTACTCAATTGTTAATTTCTTATCAATATTCCAATTTAACCTTTAATATTTATAATTTTCAGACTTTGGGTAACCCAAATTTCCCTTATCTCACTTCATAGCAAACAATAATATCCAAAATACATATTTTATCTATTTGAATATAATCTTGTTCTATTTCCTAAGAGTTATTTATAGCCTTCTTAAACTAAACTCATTCTGGAGTCCAATTCTCAACCATAGATGAGAAATCGGCATGGAAGCATTTTGTTGTTGTTAGTTGCGAAGTCGTGTCCGACCCATCGCGACCCCATGGACAACGTTCCTCCAGGCCTTCCTGTCCTCTACCATCTTCTGGGGTCCATTTAAGCTCACGCCTCCTGCTTCAGTGACTCCCTCCAGCCACCTCACTCTCTGTCGTCCCCTTCTTCTCTTGCCCTCCCATCTTTCCCAGCATCAGGCTCTTCTCCAGTGAGTCCTTCCTTCTCATTAGGTGGCCAAAGTACTTGAGTTTCAACTTCAGGATCTGGCCTTCTCAAGAGCAGTCGGGGTTAATCTCCTCTAGGACTGACCGGTTGGATGGCCTTGCAGTCCGGGGGACTCGCAGGAGTCTTCTCCAGCACCAGAGTTCAAAGGCCTCCATTCTTTGGCGCTCAGCCTTTCTTAGGGTCCAACTTTCACAGCCATACATTGCAACTGGGAAAACCATGGCCTTGACTATACGCACTTTTGTTGGCAGGGTGACGTCTCTGCTTTTTAGTATGCTGTCTAGATTTGCCATAGCTTTCCTCCCCAGCAGCAAGCCTCTTTTAATTTCTTGGCTGTCTGTCACTACCTCCATTTCTTCCCCATCTATTTGCCAGGAATTGAGAGGGCCGGATGCCATGATCTTGGTTTTCTTAATGTTGAGATGGAGGCATTAGCTGTCAAATTCACTTTCCTGGCTCTCCAGTTGCTGACCGGTGCTTGGCTGTCCCTTTACCCTCTTTCCTCCTTCCAGAACTTAGAAGAGCTGGACCTCAGCTTGAACCCCTTGGGTGACCGCAGCTCCCAGTCCCTGGCCTCGCTGGTTCAGGCCTGCCCTGTGTTGGGCACCCTTCAATTGCAAGCCTGCGGCCTTGGCCCCACTTTCCCGGAACCTCACTCTCTCCCGCTGGCCAGCGCCTTGAAAGGTAGGAAGACGGGACAGGTGTGGTGGTCAGGGGCACCTCTGGCTACTGAAAGATAAGAGGGGGGAGGTCTTCAGAATCGAGGGGGCTTTGCCTGAGGGTCGCCCCTCTGTCAAGTTTCGAAGCACCGTTTTGCTGGTGTGACCCATTCTGCTTCTCAGCTTCCCAAAAACTCGGGGGGGGGGGAGAGGAGGGGAAGGGATTGGAATGCAGTCTTCAAAGATTAAGAAGCCAGACCGTGAGACTCAAGGACGTTACACCAGGCGTCTGGCTAGACCCAGAGACACTTTCTCATAGCATAGTTGATTGGTCTTGCCAAGAGGGAGAAGGGAAGAGGGAGAATTCTATACTTTTCTTACAGGGGTTTGGGTTGGGGGGGTCTTGCCAGAGCTGGTTTTGCTTTCATACGTGCCGAAGTGATGTACTCAATAAAGCTTTGCATTAGGACAGAGGCCCCCCCAACCTTTTGGGCACCAGGGACCGGTTACGTGAAGAGAGGTTTTACCGCGGACCGGAGGGGGCCTGGTTTTGTGTGCTGCCTGCATGCCGCGGATGGGGCTTTGCTTGTTTGTGCGGACCGGTTGCTGGCATGCCGCTGCCCGGTACCGGTCCACGGCCCTGGGGTTGGGGACCCCTGCATTAGGAGGTTGGATCGTCCCCAGGGTGCTTGCTTGCTTGGGTTCGTCATTCGGAACCTTGAAGCTAAAAAGTCCAGCCACAGTGATGCTGTCCCTGTCTGTGGCCCTCAGTGCTTCCCCCGTCCTCCCTCGTCCCCCTCGTGAGCCATGCTCTGGCCCTCAAAACATCTGGAGATGTTCCACCTCCTCCCTGTTTCCTTGCAGGAGCTGTGCACCTCAGGAGGCTCTCTCTGTCCCACAATGCCCTGGGCTCCCGCGGCCTTGGGGTGCTGCTGAAAAGCCTGCCCTGCCACTCGCTCACCCATCTGGAGATGGGCTCCCTGGACCTCCGGGCGGGCGACCGGCCGCAGCTGAGGGACACCGTGGTTAGGTATCTGAGGCAGGTGGGTGTTCTCTTGATCGCCCGGAGAGGGTCTGTAATTGTGAAATTGGGGGATGGGGAGAAGATCAAACACACAGGACCCCTCCCCTCCCCCTCCCCCCCCCAGCCTCAATTCTGACTCTTGACCCTTCTCCGGAACAGGAAGGCTGCGTTCTGACCCACCTGGGATTCTCTGGGAATCACCTGGATGATGAAGATGTGTCAGAGCTAGCCAGGTAAGAAAGCTGCTTTTGCCCAGGTGTGAGAAGGCGGGAGAGGGGGGGGGGGCTGAGAACAAGCCCTGGTAGGGACCCTTATCCCAGGGCTGCCTTGGGGGCAACGGGGGCTCCTTTGTGCTTCGGCTGTGCTTTTAGTCCTCCTTGTTGCCTTCCGACAGGAGATGCTCTCTGGGCTGCTGGAAATGAGGGGTGGGCTCTTCTGCACAGCTGGAACCCAAAAGCAAGCAAGTGTTCCTAGATGGAAGGAGGGGGGGGTCTCCTTCCCCAGTAGCCCAAGTGGAGGTTGATGGGACTGGACTTGTGGTTCGGGGAGCTCTGCGGACCCCTCTCCCGAACCTTGGAAGCAGACCACCTTCCAAGCACATTTGCCTGGTTCTCCTGCCTGAGCAGGGGGTTGGACTAGAAGACCTCCAGGGTCCCTTCCAACTCTTGTTATTCTGTTAAGGGTCTCCTGCTTGAACAGGGGGTTGCACTAGAAGACCTCCAGGGTCCCTTCCAACTCTTGTTATTCTGTTAAGGGTCTCCTGCTTGAGCAGGGGGTTGCACTAGAAGACCTCCAGGGTCCCTTCCAACTCTTGTTATTCTGTTAAGGGTCTCCTGCTTGAGCAGGGGGTTGCACTAGAAGACCTCCAGGGTCCCTTCCAACTCTGCTATTCACATCCACAACTCAGAAGCTGCTCTCCCCGCAGGAGCCTCCCCGCTTGCCTGTCCTTAGTCTCGCTGGACCTGTCGGCAAACCCCACCATCAGCCTGGTTGGTCTCCGGACGCTGCTGGTCACCCTGGAGGAGCGGAAGCGAGGGCTCCAGTTCCTTAGCCTGGCCGGTGAGCTTGCCGGGGTTTTCTACGGCCGAAGGCTGCAGCCACTGTCACCTGAGCCAGGGTGTCATGTCACTCCGCCCTGGAGTTTAGCGCATGTAGTATGATGGGTAACTCCGGCCTCTTATCTACTCTGTGGGGACCTTGGTGTTCTCTGAGCTTGGTTGTTTTCCTGCAGACGTTTCATCACCCAACTAGGTAACATCATCAGTGCTAGAGGGGAAGGGAGGTTTGTGGAGAGGAGGGGGAAGCAGAGGGGGGGGGAGGAAGAGGAGGATAGTGGGGTCCTTGGTGCTCTCTGAGCTGGGTTGTTTTCCTGCACGTTTCATGACCCAACTAGGTAACATCATCAGTGCCAGAAGGGAGAGAGGTTGGGGGGTGGGGAGGAGAAGGGAGGACTGTGGAATCTTTGGTGTTCTCTGAGGTTTGTTGCTTTCTTGCAGGCGTTTCATGACCCAACTAGATAACATCATCAGTGCTAGAAGGGAGTGACAATTGCGGGGGAGGAGGAGGAGGAGGAGGAAAGGACTGTGGGGTCCTTGGTGCTCTCTGAGGTTGGTGGTTTTCTTGCAGACGTTTAGGTAATATCATCAGTGCTAGTAAGGAATAGTTTGCTGAAATCCCATTCCTTACAAGCATTGATGACGTTACCTAGTTGGGTCATGAAACATCTGCAAAAAAACAACCAAGCTCAGAGAGCACCAAGGACCCGAGTTCTCCTCCTCCTCTCCTCCTCCTCCTCCTTTCCCCAAACCCCACTCCCTACTAGCAGTGATGATGTTACCTAGTTGGGTCATGAAACGTCTGCTAGAAAACAAGCTCAGGGAGCACCAGGGACCCCACAGTTCAACCCTGAGCTATATTCTCCTCCATTTGCGTCTGTCCTTCACAAAACGAAGGAGGCAGCTCGGTCTGCTTGTCTTTCACAGCCCAAGTCCTCTCCCTTCCAGGAACCAGGCGCAGGAAAACATAGAAATTTAATGAATAAATCGATTCTCCCAGATCAATTTTGTCTCGCTTGCCAGTTGGCTTCTGGAGTGACTTCACAACGGAGCCAGGATTCCACTGAAAGAAACTGGGCAATGCTTTCACTAAACGTTTCCCATTTTTGATCTGGACGGTTCTTCATTTGAACCTTTTTTATTTGTAGGTATCAAAGGTTGTAACCGCTCTGGGTTTTCACTTTCGATGCTCCCCGTCTTCCTAATTGTTTCATTGCGTCATTTATGGCATTGTAAGCGGCTCAGAGTCGCTCGATGGTGAGATGGGCGATATATAAAATTTAATATAAATGAATAAACTGAGGCCCACCTTTGCTGCTTGATCGGGAGAGCGGGGCCTGGGTTCAAGACAGGGAGTTCCCAGGAGATACCGAGTTGTCCCTCTCCCTCCCTTTTTCCCTAGGCTGTTCTGTCCGTGGACCCCTGGAGACCGTCACGTGGACCAAGCTCTCCTCCCTGGTGGCTCAGCTGCAACTCTGCAGCCGGCAGCTAAGCAGGGGCGACCAGCGGGACGTGGCCGAGCTCTGGCGTGGCCCGGCCAACACTTCCCTTCACTCCGTCACCCGTCACCACAAACTTTTCTGCCACAGCCTGTAGCGCAGGCACCCCTCAAGACGGGGGGGTCCATCGATCGAGGGCCGAGGAGCCGGGCGACACGGGCTGCATGCCACTCACGCCGTCCCAGCCCGGTGGAGTCTCAGTGGAACGTGTGGAATCGCACAGCCAACTCGAGACACACACACTCACACCCCAGAGTTGAAGACGGGCTGCGGATGACTTGTGTAATTGAGGACTTTGTGCCTGCAGAGCGAATGTGGGTGGGAGACAAAGCATCGCATCCCTTCCGTGGACCAGGCTGCTGTTTTTAACCAATAATTCTTATAATGCTGTCCTGCGTTGAACAGTCCTCCCTTATTTATTGAGTGCCGCTGCTTCTCTGGCTGTACGTAGAGCTGGGGAGGGGCTTTAAGCTTTTTTTGGGGGGGGGAAGGGAAGGGAGGTGAAACTTTATCCGTAACTTTGAGAAGAGGAAGGGATGGTAAGCGACCTCTGCTTTAATTGTAGAAAGGTTTTTATTTGCTTCAGACCCACAAAAACAGCCTCTCTGAGGCGAAAGGAAAACCCAAATAAATTACACGCAGCCCCCTCCCCCCAATATGCTACTGCCCCCCAATTCAAGGCTGCAGAAGGAGGGGCTGGTCCACCCCGTCCCGCCCAGGGGGGTAAATATCTGCCCCGCGACCCAGGCAAGGAGAAGAGGGATAAACCGTAGAGACTGAGCAGGGCGTCTTTCTCCGGAGGAAGGGAAACTAGAGTCCTTGCATTCAGACAGGCAAACAAGACACCCGACAGCCTTCGAAAGCGTGTGTAGGCGTAGTGGACGGAGCCCAAGGGCACCTGCTGCATTTCCCCCTCTGGAGGGCCCGGCCTCCCTCGGCCTCAGGAGTGCAGGAAGCGGTTGAAGGCGTTGTAGGCCGACTCCAGATCAAAGAGCATCTGGCGGACCTGAGAGTCATCCAGTTCGTCGGAAGCCGACATCCCGCTCAGGGTCTGCAGCCTGGAGAGAAACGGGTCTTGAGCACAGGGGGAGGAGGGGGGCTGCTTTGCCTCCCCAGTCTCTCGGGGGGGGGGGAGAGGAAAGACTAATTAAATTAATACAGTAAGCAGCCCAATAAAGGAACTGCCAAGAGCGCTCCTGCTGACATTGGCAGGGCAAGCCACGTGTATCAACAGAGAGCGGATCCCACTCCCTCCCAGCACTGATGACGTTACCTAGTCGGGTAATGAAAGGTGTGCAAAAAAAAAAAAAAAAAAAAAGACCCCCCCCGTTGTGGTCATTGTCCTCCTCCCCTTGTCTCCTCTCCACAACCCCCCCATCCCAATCTAGCATTGATGATGTTCCCTAGTTGGGTCGTGAAACGTTTGCAGGACAACAGCCAAGCCCGGCGAGCACCCAGCACCCCAGAAGGAGAAAAGAATCGGCTTTTGTTTCTGCATCTCCTCTGGCTTTACCCAGCCCTGCCTCTCTGCCCCCCCCTTCCCGCCTTCCAACGGGATGGAGGGGCACAAGCTGGCAAGGGTGCCATCAGCCCAGGGCTTTCTGTCCCCCCAGGAAAGAGCTCACCATTGGCTGACTTTCTGCCGCCCCTCGAAGTCTGGGGGCAAGTGGCTCATGCGGTTCATGGTCTCCATCAACTCTCGCAGGTCTGGCTGGATCTGTGGAGGAGGAGAAAGAGGGCCATCATCTCCCTGGCTTGGTTGTTATTATCTCCTGCGGGAGGGGAAGGGAGAGGAGGGAGGGGAAAAGAGGGAGGGAGGATAGGAAGAAGGCAGGCAGAAAGGGAAGTCAGGAAAGAAGGAAGGAGGCAGGAAGGGAAGTCAGGAAAAAAGGAGGGAGGAAGGAAAGGAAAAAGTCTGGGAGGGAGAGGAAGGAAGGGAAGAAGTACAGAAGGAAGGAAGGAAAGAGGCAGGAAGGGAAGTGAGGAAAGGAGGAAGGAAGGAAAGAGGAAAGAAGGAAGGAAGGAAAGGCAGGAAGGGAAGTGAGGAAAGGAAGGAAGGAAAAAGTCTGGGAGGGAGAGGAAGGAAGGGAAGAGGTACAGAAGGAAAGAGGCAGGAAGGGAAGTGAGGAAAGAAGGAAGGAAAAAGTCGGAGGAAGAGGAAGGAAGGGAAGAAGTACAGAAGGAAGGAAGGGAAGAAGCAGGAAGGGAAGTGAGGAAAGAAGGGAAGGAAGGAAGGAAAAAGTCTGGGAGGGAGAGGAAGGAAGGGAAGAAGTACAGAAGGAAGAAAGGAAAGAGGCAGGAAGGGAAGTGAGGAAAGAAGGAAGGAAGGAAAAAGTCGGAGGGAGAGGAGGGGAAAAGTGCAGAAGGAAGGAAGGAAGGGAATTATTGGATTTGGAGGAACGGGGCACAGACCCTGCTTGAACATGGGCAGAGGTAACCCTTTTCGCAAGCACGTTGTGGCTTCAGGTCCAGGGGGCAGCCGGGGGGGGGGGGGGGGCTCAGACTTTTCTCCCCAGAGTCGACGGGGGGGGGGGGCAGGACCCCGCCTCGCTTTGCTCACCTCATCCATGGCCCGGATTTCCAAGCGCAGCTTGTCCATCACGGTGATAAAGAGCTGGAAGGGAGAGAGAGAGAAAGCCGCCCCAGCCCCGGTCAGGCACCTGGCCGGATGCATCTTGCGCAGAGTGGCCCCCCCGCGGTCTCCCCCCCAAAACCTACCGAGACGATGTCCGCGATGCAACGGTTGAGGTTGCCCTTGTCGTCCTTGATGGTGATGGGCCGGTCCTCCTTGATCCTCTCCATGGCCAGCGGGCAGTCGAGCTGGGAAGGGAAACGGGCCGCTTCTCAGATTCCCCCCCTCCCCTGAACAGGCCTGCCCCCCCCCTCCATCACCGGGCGGAGCACAGGGGCTCTTTCACGCAACACCCCCATTTGATCTCTTACTCGAAACCTGCGGCAAAAGTCATCGATGGAGTTGATCTCCAGCCCTTGGACCTGCTTGAAGGCGGCCTTGTACTGGACCAGGAGGCGAGAACAGGCGGCCGTGTACCTGCCAGGGAGGGAGGGGCCCAAAAGTGAGCAGCAATGGGGGGGGGGAGGTCAAGGTTTCCCCCGTCCAGCCGTGTCCGACTCTGGGGTGTGTTTGTGTGTGCTCAGCTCTGTTTCTTGGCCAACCGTTGTCCGAAGACAATTTCCATGGTCATGTGGTCAATTATGGTCAATTAAGGCCGGGTCTTAATTTTGGGGAAACACAGTAGTGGTACCGCTTTATCTGCTCGCATTTGCATGCTTTTGAACCGCTAGTAGTATTTATCTGCTCGCATTTGCATGCTTTTGAACTGCTAGGTGGGCAGGAGCTGAGGCAAGTAACGGGAACTCAGCCCAGTGCATGGTGCTCGGGTCTCGAACCCAGGCTGGCAGCTTTAACTGCTGAGCCATCGTGCCCCCTTCAGCAAAGAGGAGGGGTCTTTTATTTATTTAAAACACTGATTACGGCCGGCCACCTTTCAGCCAATTCTGGGCAGCTCCCAATTACAGTTTAGAAAACAAATCACTTTAAAAATACAGCCAGTTAAAACACTAACAAAATATTTAAAATATTTATTTTGTATGTATAGTCTTGTCCCCCCTGGGCAGTTGCTGGTGAGAAGTAAGTTTGTACAGGTGGTCCTCGACTTACAACCGTTTGAAATTACAATGCTCCAAAAAAGGCGATTTATCACCATTTTTCACACTTGCAACCCTCATAGCATTCCCCACGGTCACCTGATGAAAATGGCAACGGGCTCGTATTTATGACGGTTGCATAAATAGGGTCACGCGATTCCCTTTTGCAACCTTCTGACAAGCAAAGTCAATGGGGGAAGCCGGATTCACTTAACGACCGTGTGGCTAACTTGATTCACTTAAGAACTGTGGCAGGAAAAGTCGTCAATTGGGGCAAAAGTCACTTAACAAATGTCTCACTTAGCAACAGAAACGTTGGGCTCAATTGTGGCTGTAAGTCGAGGACTACCTGCCTTGCCGCAGATGGAGCAGGCTGACAAGAATACTTCCAGGCCGCTGGAAGTCTAATGATCCATCAAAGAAGGGGAGGGGTTAATTTGCGCTGTCTCTAATTGCTCCGAGTCCTTTGATGAGTGTGTCCCCCCCGGGAAGGACCAGGCTCTCCTATCAGATTCCACCCCGATCTCTAGATGCATCTGAGGAGGCCGGGCAGGATCACCACCTGGCCCTTCATTTCAGGAGGTTTTCCTCTGGGCAACAGACCTGTTCTCTCCATTTTCCTTCCTCCTCCGTATATATAATGGTACAGGGTCCCCTGCTTGAGAGGGGGTCGGACTAGAGGACCTCCAAGATCCCACCCAACTCGTGTCTTTCTAGTATACTTGCCGTGAGGCCTTCACACACTTACTCATTGGGGTTGACACAGTCCTTGATGTAGGCCTTCTCCAGGGCTTGCATAGTCTTCACCACAGCGAACAGCTCGGCCATGTTGTCGTATCTGAAACCAAGGGGAGAGCAGTAGCACCGCTTCCACCGACCAAGGCTGGCCTTCCCAAGTGGGACAGGGGCTGGGCCCAGAGGCCCCTTCTTGGGTTGCTCTGGGCTGCTGGTCCTCCCTGCCCCATCCCAGTTGCAAACATGGTGGCCAGATCCATGGCGGGGAGCCCTTTGACCTCCACTGGCCCCCCATTCAGAGATGCCTGCAAATCTGTACAGAGCAGGGCTCCCCGACCTTGGCTACTTTAAGACTTGTGGACTTCAACTCCCAGAATTCCCCAGTCCACGAGTCTTAAAAGAGGCCAAGGTTGGAGACTTCTGGCGCAGGGGATCCTTTGGGGTGGTGGGGAGGACACAGTTACTGGAGAGCAGGATGGGTGGCATATAAAGTCAATAAACAGAAAGGAGAAAGAATAACAACAGCACTTAAACTTATATACCACTTGACAGAGCTTACAGCCCTCTCTAAGAAGGCTACAGGGCCAGCACGCTGCCCACAATCTGAGTCCTCATTTTACTGAGGAAGAAAGGAAATGTAAATACGAGAAAGAAAAAGGAAAGAAAAAAAAGGAAAGAAGGAAGGAAAGAGAGAAAGAAAAAGGAAGGAAATGCAAATACAAGAAAGAAAAAGGAAAGGAAAGAAAAAGAAAGAAAAAAAGAGGAAGGAAATGCAAATACAAGAAAGAAAAGGAAGGAAAGAAAAAGAAAAGAGGAAGGAAGGAAATGGAAATACAAGAAAGAAAAAGGGAAGAAAAAAAGAGGAAGGAAGGAAATGCAAATACAAGAAAGGAAAGAAAAAAGGAAGGAAAGAGAAAAAGAAAGGAAGGAAATGCAAATACAAGAAAAGGAAGGAAAGAGAAAGAAAAAGAAAGAGGAAGGAAATGCAAATACAAGAAAGAAAAGGAAGGAAAGAAAGAAGAAAAGAAAGAAAAGAGGAAGGAAGGAAATGCAAATACAAGAAAGAAAAGGAAGGAAAGAAAAAGAAGGAAGGAAGGAAGTCAATGCAAACACTCACAAGGAAGAAAAGAAACCCTAAATGACAAACACTCACTTTTCCCGTTCCCGGGCATTTTTGTACAGCTTTACTTCCTGCAAGGAAAAGAAGTTCAGAGCCGCTCCCGACCCCCGTCCGGGGGGGGGGGGAAGAGGCTGCAGAGAGGCCCCCCCCATCCCGCCCTCTTCCAAGCAAGGAGCGGCAGCCCTGGCAGCGCCTGAAACGGCCGGCCTTGGGGACCCCCCTCCCCGTCCCCAAGGGGGAGGGGAGGACACACAGACACAACTACGCACAATCACACACACAGAGGCAGGGACCCCCCCCCTCTCTCTCCCCCGACTTGCCTCGTAGAGCTCCGGCTTGTTCCCGGGGGCTGAAAGCGGAAGGGAGGGGAGAGGTGAGGTCGCCCGCCCGACAGCCACAGCCCCCCTCCCTCCCCCGCTGCTCCCCTCCCGGCGCGAGGCCTCACCTCCCATCCCGGCGTTGGCGGGGATCCCGTGGAACATCCTGCCGGCTGGCTGGGGCGGCGGGGCCGCGGGCAGCTGCGGAGAAGGACGGCGGCGGCGCTGCTAGCGAGAAGCGGGGCGGCCCGCGCCCGCCTCCGGCCCGGGGAGAAGCTCTCTCCGCCTCCTCCTCCTCCCGGCCGCCCAGCCCGCGGGGACCCCGGCCTCACCCGCCGCCGCGCAGGCCCGCTTCCCGGAAGCTCGGCCGATCGGCTGGCCGGGTCTGCTGCT
The DNA here is from genome assembly GCA_023970755.1 of Azemiops feae. Lineage (NCBI taxonomy): Eukaryota > Metazoa > Chordata > Lepidosauria > Squamata > Viperidae > Azemiops > Azemiops feae. The sequence continues at coordinate 115,486 of JALGBA010004119.1, read as the reverse complement.
CCTCTCCTCTTCCTCCGCTCGGCGCTCGATTGGACAGGCCGGAGCTGCGCGCGCACCTCGGCCGGGGACCTACGAAAGAGAATAGCGGCGGCGCTGCGTGTGTGAGAGATTCCGGGTTCCTGGCGGGAAGGCTCCGCCCTCTCCCCCCCCCCTCCAGGGGGACGCTGCGCGGAAGGAAGAGCCCCACGCCGCGAACGCGGGAGAAGCTGAGGTAACTCCTCCGCCTATCCCCCCCTCTCACGTACGAAGGCTTTTATTTGGCCCCGTTGCCCGGAAGGGAACCCGGGCCCGCAAGGCCGAGCCGGAAACGGCGGGGGGGGGGAGAAAAGAAGCCAGAGGAGGCGCGAGGAGCGAAGGGAAAGCGGGGCCGCCTCTCCGCCGCCGGGAGGAGAAAAGCGGGGCAGCGGCTCTGACGGGCCCCCCCCCGGGCTGGGAGCGTCGAGTCGCGTCGTATCGGGGCCGGAGCGGCGCTCACCTTCCCTTCCGTGGATCTCCCGCGGCTGGGCACGCCCACTTCCGGTCCTGCGACCATAGACGCGGGGAGGGGTAGAGCGGGCGGCTTCCGGGGGCCTGGCGCGGGGCCTGTCGGGACAGCGCGGGCTTTTGCTGAGGAGGGCGAGGGCGGCGCTTTCTCGCCTTCCCTCAGAAAGGCCCTGAGGCGGATCTTGCGCGGCTTTTCGCCGCCGCCTCATCCGCCCTTCAGGCCCGCGTCTGCGGCCGCCCTTCGCTCCCTCCCTGCCTCCTTCCGGGCGGTCGGGCCGCCTCCTGCCCAGCCCAGCCGGGTCCCCGCCAGGCCTCAGCCGGCAGGAAAGGAGCCCGCGTGGGAGCCGCGCTCGGGGAGAGACGACAAAGCCCATCGTCCACGGCAGGTAGAGCGAAACCCTTCGGCGCATTAATTTAACAAATGATAAATGATAAAGTCGGGGGAGGGAAAGGAGGGCCTGCTTGGACAAAAAAAAAACGTTCTTTGGATGCCGATTTGCTCTCTTTTGTCCTTCCTGCCCTCTTTCTAGGCAACCCTCTGTGGCAGCCCCCCGTTGCTCAAAATGTCTGTCACAACCGCCAGTGTGATACTCGCCAGCAGGAGATTTATTGTGCTTCTTTTTTTTAAGTTTTATTAGATTTTATAGGATTAGGGATAGAATGGGGTCAGGGTTTAGGCTGGGGTTGGGGTCAGGATTGGGGTTATCCCCCAGTAACATTTTCAATATTTAGCAAACAGAATATTGTCTGGGTACATATATTTAAATAACAATAATTAATATAATAGCAGTAGTAAATGCGATTAGTTATCATAAGCAATAATAATAATAATAAGTTGGAAGGGACCTTGGAGGTCATCTAGTCCAACCCCCTTCTCAGGCAGGAAACCCTATACCATTTCAGACAAATGGCAGTCCAATCTCTTCTTGAAAACTTCCAGTGTTGGAGAAGGGAGGGAGGAAGGAAGGAAGGATAACAGAATAACAGTTGGAAGGGACCTTGGAGGTCATCTAGTCCAACCCTCTGCTCAGGCAGGAAACCCTATACCATTTCAGACAAATGGCTGTCCAGTCTCTTCTTAAAAACTTCCAGTATTGGAGCATTCACTGCTTCTGGAGGCAAGGAGTTCCACTGGTTAATTGTTCTCACTGTCAGGAAGTTTCTCCTTAGTTCTAGGTTGCTTCTCTCCTTGTTTAGTTTCCATCCGTTGCTTCTTGTCCTGCCTTCAGGGGCTTTTGAGAATAGCTTGACTCCCTCTTCTTTGGGGCAGCCCCTGAGATATTGGAAGACTGCTATCATGTCCCCCCTCGTCCTTCTCTTCATTAAACTAGACATACCCAATTCCAGCAGCCGTTCCTCATATATGTTTTAGCCTCCAGTCCCCTGATGCTCTTTGTTGCTCTTCTCTGTACTCTTTCTAGAGTCTCAACATCTTTTTTACATCATGGTGACCAAAACTGGATGCAGTATTCCAAGTGTGGCCTTAATAAATTCTTAATAAATAAATGGTTCTTAATAGATAAATGAAATAAATATCCCAGAATAGAAAAGTGTACACACATATATGAGCGTGCTTGATGTTTATGTGCCTGTATGTGTCTGTGTGAGGGTTTACAGATTGTGAGCCACACAGAATCTTGTAAATTGTTATTTTATTTATTTATTCAAGTTCTATAAATAACGGTGGGCTCCAAACCTTGCAGTAAATATCTTGTTTTCTCAACTTTGTCTCCGATAATTGATTAGATTAATTCCTGCTCCTGTACAGAGATGTTGTTGTTTGTATTTACAATGCTATTTTTATTTGCAAGCAACTGCGGTGGTAGAGTGTTCCAGTGTTGGAGCATTCACCGCTTCTGGAGGCAAGGAGTTCCACTGGTTAATTGTTCTGTCAGGAAATTTCTCCTTAGTTCTAGGTTGCTCCTCTCTTTGGTTAGTTTCCATCCGTTGCTTCTTGTCCTGCTTTCAGATGCCTTGGAAAATAGCTTGACTCCCTCTTCTTTGGGGCAGCCCCTGAGATATTGGAACACTGCTATCATGTCACCCCTCGTCTTTCTCTTCATTAAACTTCATTAAATTAATCAATCCATAACATCCTTCTTACTAATATATATTCAGAATTACATATCACATGCCTTTCTCTCTAATTCTGCTTTTTGACCCCCCGCTAGACCATGGATAAATCGTGCAAGAAAAGAAAAATTTCGGAAGAACACAGAATGTTTAATGATACGTGGACATATTCATTTGCTTTCACTACTGACAAGACTGGTTTACCAGTATGCTTAATATGTGGTGAGAAATTGGCAAACAACAAAAAGTCGAACGTTGCAAGACATTTCCAGAATAAACACACAGCCTTTGCTGAAAAATATCCGGAGGAAGATGAGAGAAAAAAAGCCATTTCGGAACTGATGCAAAAGGTTGATCCGAGCAAACATCACGTTAAGAAGATGAAGCCTGCAAATTCAACGACATATGCTAGTTTTGTGGCCGCTCAGGAAATAGTCAGGCAGGGGAAGCCGTTCACAGATGGAGATTATATCAAAGAATCATTCGTTAAGATTTCAGAACATCTATTCTCGGACTTCGAAAACAAGAGTGAAATTGTGCAGCAAATCAGAGATATGCCTCTCTCTGCAAAGACTGTCAAAGACAGAACCGTAGAAATGGCAGAAAACATCACCAGACAGCAAATTAAAGACATCAATTCAGCTGTGGCGTACTCAATCGCCTGTAATGCATCCAAAGACAAAGGTGATATTGAACAAATAGCGCTGTTCTGCCGATATGTAAACTCTGCTGGGCCACAGGAAGAAATGATTGAGTTGATACCACTAAAAGGCCAAACACGGGGGGAGGACATCTGTGAGGCTGTCTTGGATTATTTAAGAACCAAAGAAATAAACACCACCCACCTGGTGTCAGTGGCTACTGACGGGGCACCGAGTGTGGCAGGAGCGCAGGATGGCTTTGTGGCTTTGCTGCAGAAGTCGCTGGGTAGAAGGCTGCTAACATTTCACTGCATCCTGCACCAAGAGGCATTGTGCGCTCAAACGTTTCCTCCGGAATGCACAGAAGTAATGAATGTGGTCATTCAGATTGTCAATAAAATAATGGCACAAGGTTCAAATCGCCATCAGTTCCGTTTCCTACTAGATGAGGTGAAAAGCACGTCTTCTGATCTCCTGCTGCACAACAAAGTCCAGTGGCTGTCCAGAGGGGAGGTGCTAAAACGCTTTGCCGCGTGTCTGGACGAGGTGAAAGTTTACCTGGGCAGCAAAGGGCTCACCTTTCCTGAGCTGCAATGGCCAGAATGGCTGGAAAGGCTACACTTCATGGTAGATATGACAGCGCACCTGAACACGCTGAACACAACTCTTCAGGGGAAAGGAGGCACAGCCCTGCACATGCTGGAGGAGGTTTTGGCATTCGAGCACAAGTTGGCAGTGTTTGCCAGAGATTTAGAGAGAGGTACACTGTCTCACTTCCCCTCTTTGAGAGAGTTCAAACTAGCTCGCGATGTGACAAATTTGGAGCATTTGCAGTCTGCAATCGCCGCAATGCAAACATCGTTTGGGAAGCGATTCTGTGAGTTGAGAGAGGAAAAAAACACATTATCTTTCCCTGTCACTCCCCTGACCATCGATCCATCCCTCTTGAATAGGACGGCCTTTGCAGGTGTAAGCCAACCCGATCTGGAGATGGAACTGGCCGACATAGCCGACAAAGATATGTGGGTGTCCAAGTTCAAACGCTTGACAGCTAACCTTGAAGACGTTGCCCGTCAAAAGGCCATCCTTGCTCAGAATCACAAATGGAGTGATATTGAACACCTTCCCAAACCGGACAAGCTTATATTCGACACCTGGAATGCCATCCCCGTCACTTACATGAACATGAAAAAATACGCCTTTGGAGTCCTGACGATCTTCGGATCCACCTACATATGTGAGCAGGTCTTCTCCAACATGAACTACATTAAAAACAAATATCGCTCGCGCCTCACAGGCAGCAGCTTGCAGTCCTGTGTGAAGATGAAACTGACGTCTTACAGCCCTGATGTCCAGACGCTGTGCGCTGAGATTGAGAACCAAAAATCACATTAACCAGGTAAAATAAATATTTCAGTGGGCTATTATTTTTGTGTGTGTGTGTGTATGTATGTATATATATATGTGTGTGTGTGTGTATATATATGTGTGTGTGTGTGTATATGTGTGTATGTATGTATTTGTATGTATATATATGTGTGTATGTATGTGTGTATATATATATGTGTGTATATATATATTATATATATATTTCACTGAACAATGTATGTGTGTGTATATGTGTATATATATATATATATATATATACACACACACACACATACTAAAAATGCGAATCCTGGGAATACACATGTTGATAAAATTCTTACAAGAAAAAAGCGAACACCGTGATAAAAATAAACAAGGCTGTTTAATATAAACAGGCCTGTAGATAAAAGAGCACTTAGCTTTCGTCGGCCAAACTGCCGACGTCCTCAGAGTTGGAGTGGGAGGCATTCTGGGAGGAGATAAGGAGCAAAGGCAGCTGGACAGCCACACCCCGAGTGCATGTACGCGCTCAAGGAAAGCGAAGGAGGATCTGAAGGCAACCAGCAAGGCCACTGACAGATTGCCAGGTGTAGACCAACTCAGCACATTGTGGACTATTGCAACCAATGGGCCGACGACGCGCTCGAGAAGCCGGGCGCAGAGGCAGGAGGCTATATAGGCCAGCTCCCAGAATGCCTCCCACTCCAACTCTGAGGACGTCGGCAGTTTGGCCGACGAAAGCTAAGTGCTCTTTTATCTACAGGCCTGTTTATATTAAACAGCCTTGTTTATTTTTATCCTGGTGTTCGCTTTTTTCTTGTAAGAATTTTATCAACACACACACACACACACAGACAGATAGACAGAGACAGACAGACAGACAGACAGACATTGTTCAGTGAAATAGTCCCTTTTTTTATTCAGGTTGACAGCTGACTACACGCTCCAGTACACGCGATGAAAGGATGACGGCACCCAGAAGCAGACGGCGTTTTTGGTTTGCTGCAGGCGGATAATTTAAGTTCGGCTTTTTATGTCAGAAATACAAGGAGGACTCAAATAGACATTATTTTATTTGAAAGTAACCTTCAACCCAGCGTCTTTTTTTCGGAGTTCAAAATGTTTTTCTTGCATGTAGAAAAATAAAATTTTGTTTTCTCTGTAGCAGTTCATTGATTTCACAAATGCAACACCCTATAGTTTTTTTATACATAGCATGAAGGTAAAAAATGATATTTGCAGTGTCATCTTCATTTTGGATGTCAAAAGGGTTTTGTGGCTCCCGCTGTTTTCTGTGGGAAACGGGTCCAAATGGCTCTTTGAGTGTTTAAGGTTGCCGACCCCTCTGCTAGTGGTCCCTGTTGATCCGCTCGCATTCGCATGCTTTTGAACTGCTAGGTGGGCAGGAGCTGAGGCAAGTGACGGGAACTCAGCCCAGTGCATGGTGCTCGGGTCTCGAACCCAGGCTGGCAGCTTTAACTGCTGAGCCATCGTGCCCCCTTCAGCAAAGAGGAGGGGTCTTTTATTTATTTAAAACACTGATTACGGCCGGCCACCTTTCAGCCAATTCTGGGCAGCTCCCAATTAAGAGTTTAGAAAACATAAAAAAATCACTTTAAAAATACAGCCAGTTAAAACAGTAACAAAATATTTAAAATATTTATTTGTACGTATAGTCTTGTCCTTCCTGGGCAGTGGCTGGTGAGAACTAAGTGTGTACAGGTAGTCCTTGACTTACAACCGTTCGTTTAGCGACCGTTTGAAATTACAACGCTCTGAAATGGCTCTTTGTTTAAGGTTGCCGACCCCTAGTCTAGGCTCTTGGTCTCAGTAGTCCTCGACTTATGGCCACAACGGAGAGCAGAGTTTCCGTTGTTCAGTTGCTATGTGAGTCACACACACCTAATTTCACCACCCCTTTGCCACTCTAGTTCTTGCAGCTGTTAAGTGAATTGTGTGGTCATTAAACGAATCCAGTTTCCCCCCCCCCCCCCCCCCCCCCGGGGACTTGGCTTGTCGGAAGCCAGCAGCAAAGGTCACAAACGGCAACCACAACAACCCCAGGATGGAGCAACCGTCGGTCCCTGCATCCCAGTTGCCAAGCACCCAGATTTTGATCATGTGACCACGAGGATGCTGCCTTGGTTTTTAAGTGTGAGGACTGGCTGTAGGTCGCTTTTTTCCCTGCCATTGTCACTTCAAATGGTCACTAAATGAATAGTTGTAAGTTGCGAACTAACTGTAGGCTGCTTGGATGGATCACCCATCTGGAATGGCATAGGGTCTCCTGTTTGAGCAGGGGGTTGGACTAAATGACCTCCAAGGTCCCTTCCAACTCTTGTTCTATGATTCTGTAAGGGTCTCCCGTTTGAGCAGGGGGTTGGACTAGATGACCTCCGAGGTCCCTTCCAACTCTTGTTCTATGATTCTGTAAGGGTCTCCCGTTTGAGCAGGGGGTTGGACTAGATGACCTCCGAGGTCCCTTCCAACTTGTTCTATGATTCTGTAAGGGTCTCCTGTTTGAGCAGGGGGTTGGACTAGATGACCTCCGAGGTCCCTTCCAACTCTATTCTGACTGAGGAAGGAACACAAGCCCTTCCTAGGAAAAAATCAAAATTTAGGAGAATGTAACCCTGCAGCGTGTCAGGGGTGAAGGAAAGGTAAGCAACCTGTACTCGGAATTTGACGGGAGGTTTCAAGATTGGCCACAAGAAAATAAGCAGCAGAAACCGCAAGTAGGGACAAAAGGACACGTAGGCATAACTCTGTAGGGGCAAAACGACACGTGTGCTCAAACAAGGAGCAACTCCATAGACCAGGCATGTCAAACACGTGATGTCACGCGATGTATCAGAACTTCCCCCCATTGCCGGCAATGGGGCGGGCGCGGTTTCCTCGTGATGCGTCCGGCCTGCAGGCTGGCAGTCTGACACCCCTGCCCTAGACACACACACACACACAGACTAAAAGCAAGGAAGAACTCCAAAAAAGGCAATAGCTTTGTGAAATGTGACTTCTGGAAATCAACTGTGTACATAAAAGACGCTGCTATACTGTTGTTCAGGGTCAGCCCCCCAATTGGACTCGGTAAAAGTTTTGCAAAAGCCCATCTCTCCTATCTGGCTCTTGATTGGTTTCTGTGCCGGGCCAAACCCATGTTTGGACAACGGCTTGTCTTGGCGCGCAGGGAGTGGCATCTGCTTGAATTGGTGGCCGTGGCTGGTCTTGGCTAGCTGGAGCTGCCCTCAGAAGAATGGCTGCTTTCGTTTCCAGCGATCAGCAAGGAAGAATGGGGTGGTCTGAAAGCTGTGGCTTTAGTTGAAAGCTGTGGGTGACAACAAACTATTTCTCCCCCCTCCAACTCTTCTTGGTCTGCCCCATGATTTCTAGATCAAGAGTGATGGAAGCTGTAGTCCAGGGGGTCTTCCAACTTGGCCCTTTGATGACTTGTGGACTTCAACGCCCAGAATTCCTCAGCCAGTGGCGTTGAAGTCCACAAGTCATCAAAGGGCCAAGTTGGAAGACCCCTGCTGTAGTCCGATACCTCTGGTGGACTTGGCACTGAGGCAAAGGAGACAAAAGAGGATGCTGCCCACTCAGGATCTTTCATGCCCACTCAGGTTGCCAGCGGTGGCTCCCCAGCAGGCTGAAAAGAAAACGAGCATCAAACATCTGGATGTGAAACAGGCATTGTGCTCAAGGAGCGTGTGGACACTTTTCTTATGGCTGGAAACTATGATTAACTCCCATTTTTTATGGCAGGCCAGGGCCACCTGGAGCAGACTAGTAAACCATGGATGTGACTGGAGAAGGAGGGGACAATATATGACTTCTTTTCCCAGGTTGGGCATTTTTCAAAGAGGAGCATTAAGCAACCTGGAAGAGCTTTCAATGGGGAGGGAGGGGGTCAGTGGGGCTGCAGGTTGCCCATCCCTGCGGCATTTTTCCTCTCTCAAAAGGCAGACGCTTCGCTATCGCTGTACTGGAATTGTTTTAACGGAACTATTTCCATTACCTAAAATCGTTTTAACAACAAAAGCTGTAAAATGGGAGAAAAGCATACTTTGCGATTTTTCCTTTGTGTAAATTTTATTGCTGACAAGTGGATTTGCACAGTGTTCTTACATTTAACCAAACGGCTCGTACAGAGAGCGCAGAAATCTACTGAAGCGTCGGTGAGAGAGACAATTCGGTTGTTCGCGGCTGTCCTCCGCAGTAGAGCGGTTTTCATTGTTGCATTAAAACAAAATGCCAACGGAAAGCTATTATACATTCTTCCAAATAGAACAGCTGAAATGCTAAGGAACAGGCGGTTCTGCCTAAAAGTACTGGCAGGACTTCCAGAGTGACAAAAAAACGACACCAACATGGCCACCAGCACGGGTGATCAAGTACGCAGGCCTTCCGGAGGGCGAGGAATCGTTACAGAATCCACAACGTGGCCCGCGTGAGCTTCCTGGCCCACGGTCTCCCCAACAGGCTGCGCTTCTCCAGGCCAGCGTAACGCACCGGGCGAGGAGTGCTTGCAGACCCAGGAGGCAGCCTGTCCTCAAAAGCCCACCGCTTCCGTTTCCCCCCCCCCCCCCCCGCCCCGCTCAAGGCTACACAAGAACCACGAGAGTGCGGAAATGCCGGAGTTCCACTGTGGAATAATACAACAACAAAAGATGGAGAGGCAGCCCAGCAGATGAGGCATGACAGGACAGGCGTCTGTTGCATGCAGAGCAGTGGGGGAAGCGGCTGGACGGACAGCAGGACCGACGGTCACAGACTGCATGGGGTGAATCATGGCAGCGCATTTGGCCTACCCTTCGGGGCTGGCGCGTAAGCAGCCACACTTTGGAGAAAGACAGGTGTGTGGAGGAGGGCCTTCCCTTGGCTTGTTTTGCTCTTCGGGAAGACACCCCCTGGGATGACATCAGACGCCCATACAGCTTACCTTCCAAAACCAAAAAGGGGGAGCTAAGGGTGCCAAGGGAGGGGGGCCCGGGCGTCCTGCGAGGGGCGCTGCCTCTCGTCGGAGCAGGCCGGAGCAGCTGCAATCACAGGGGGATGCTGCACCCGAGAGGCGGTTCGTCCTCCACTAAGAGCTGTGATTGCGCTGTCAAACTGAAAAAAAGGGGCTTGGTTACAGTGAGCACGTCCGGAGTTCGGCTCTTTTAATAGGCTGGCCCCAAAATTTAAAAGTGTAAAATTCCTAGGACTTCCCTTCTCCCCAATTCGTGTCCCTGGGCCAAAACCCCCTCAGCAAACTGGCAGCTACAGTACATGTTAAATCACCAAAGCTTGCTGGCTCTTTATTGAGCTTTCGAAGTTATTTGAAGGACAGGCTAAACATTTAAAATCCACCCCTTTGTGCAATGGGTGTGAATGACCAGGAGGCCTCTGAGGAGAGAAATGGCAGATGAAAAAGAAGGAAGGGGAACGTGTACATTACAATAAAAATTCCAAGTTGCCCAGGGGCTCCGTCCATATTTTTTGTTAATAAAATATCACTATTACCGCTATATTACAGAGAGAAATAGTTCGTAGAATAACCAACTCTTCTATTACAATTTCAGAAATGTGTCTTTAAAAACCCTCTCCTTTTAAAATGCCCTTAATATCTTGTGCTATACTAAATATATATATTTATATCCTCTATATACCGCTGTGCAGCAAAAATACACTTTGCCCCCCAAAGTATGGGCTGTAGACTTTTTTTTTTTTAAGATGAAAAAATACTGCAGGCTTTAAAGCTCAAAATGAGGCTTTTTTTTTTTTATCAGAACAATGCACGTGAGAACTGTTTTTGCAGAAGCACAGAATTTTGAGAAAGCAAAACTATGGTTCAGATTAACTATTGTGTGTGGATGTGTGTCAGTTCTTCAGTGTGGCCTAGTATTTAGCATCGTCCTTCAGTTAATGATAGCAAAGTGCCCACTTATCGTATCGCTGAAGGTGCTCAAGATTTTACATTACGCAAAAGGTTTGATAGTAAACAAGCCAGCCCAGAATTGTGATAGTTAGCATTGTAACTTCTAGACAAAGTGGAACGATCTGCCTAAGCACCCTCTTACTTCCAAACCATAAAAACAAGTCACCCAAAATAAACCGTCTTCGGCTTTTCAGTTTTCTTCACAACAACTTCAAGAAGAGAGCGTACAAAATAAAAGTATTTCAGGTACAATCCCAGCCTAACTGCACTTCATGGCCGTTTTTGAAAACATCGATTAAAATGTGGCAAAAGAGTGAATGAAGAGAGCTAGGAACTCCTCCTGGGCTTTACACGGTGTCTGCTCTAAGGCTAAAATAATTCCCAGCAGGGGCCTGAAGACCCTCAATACACACAAAGATCCGGAAACTTCATCTCATAGACGGGAACCGATTGGTAATGGGGGCAGCCGGCGGTGATGGTCAGGGTTCCCGAAGGGCTGGGAGGGGGCCTGCAAAGAGAAAGGCCACAGGGTCACAAGGCAGACTTTCCGCTGGACAATTCTGTCTTTCGGCTGGCTTTGGACCCAGCTTTTTTTATATATATATAATTTATTAATTTTCCAATTTTCCATTTGAGTATTTAAAAAGCAACGTGGTGACTGGGTTAATCAATAACTCAATAACAAAATCTTTAGTGCAAATCTCAGGTTACAACATCAGATATTTCTTCTCTTTTTCCCTTAACATTTACTATCTATTCAAACTAGTACATTTCTAATTATATTAACTCAATAAAGACATCATAATTACATTTATCAATAAATTTTTAGCTTATACGTATCTTAATTACATTCAATCTTCTTGAACAATCCATATCCTGTTATTAATTTTTACCTAATTTTTAACTTCTCATCAATATTCCAATTTAACCTTTGATATCCATATTTTTCAGACCTTGGGTAACCAAGATTTCCCTTATCTCACTTCATAACAAACTATGATGTCCAAAATACACATTTTATCTATTTAAATATAACCTTGTTCTATTTCCTAAAAGTTATCTATTTCCCACCATATTAAGTCATCTACTTAATAATACAATATCCCCTTTAATAAATCAAAACCATTATATATATATTGCCTGAGTTAATAAAACATATTCATGATAATTAATTTTCTTTTCCCTTTTAGATCTAATTTTTCAATATTTAGCTTTTTTAATAAAGTCAGATCCGAAATGGCTTCAACTGAGGAATGTATAACTTCCTAAATTGTCATTTTTATGGTCTTCTGATGGCTACTGGAGACCGTTTGCAAACTAATCCTTGGAACAAGTAAAAAGTCCGTGGCGTGGTGGAAAAGCCAACGGAGACTAACACAGACTCTGGGGAATCCAGCAATTGTCACCGAGGACCAACTGATCAGAGCTAAATATTACAGGTAGTCCTCACTTAGTGACTGCAGCTGAGTCTGGCAACTCCGTTACTAAGTGACACAGTTGTAAACTGAAAAAACCCTGTGTCCAGCTGCAGCTGTGAAATGAATCGCCACGGTCGTTAAGCACAATGTCCGTGGCCGTGATTCGTGGCTTCCCGCTGGCTTTCCCACTGACCGCTTGTCAGAAGGCGGCAAATGCGACCGCAGGATACTGCCACCGTTGTAAATTCACACCAATTGCCAAGCGCCCAAATTGCGATCGTGTGATGCAATGGTCCTAAGTGTGGAAAACCAGCCCTAAGTCGCTTTTTTTTTTTCCAGTCCCGTTGTAACTTCGAACAGTCACTAAATGAACTGCCGTAAGTTGAGGACTGCCTGTACCGTCTTTTGGTTGTCCCTGAATTTCCCACCCTTTGACCTCATGACTGCCAAGTTCCCGATCCTCCAGTTTCCCAGCCAAAATCCAACTAGTCCTTCCGGAATTTCCCCTTACCGAATGGTGAGCTCCAGGATCTGAGCCAGTCGGTCATGGAGGAGATTTGCCTGGAGAGAAAACAGACCGAGTGAGATCCGGTGGCGGTCAAGGCGAGATTCCTTTCTTTTGTCTTTTCAGTGGGACAGCTGGCCTCCTGGAGCTGGGAGTGCTCCATCGCTGGAGGTTTTCAAGAATGAATGAGACAATGGGGTGGCATAAGGACTTGTGCTCCCAGCGGGGGTTGGACTAGAAGACCTCCAAGGCCCCTTACAGCCCTAGGATTCCTATTCTTCTTCTTAGAATCATAACAATATAACAAGTTCTAACAAAGAGAAGGACCAGAGGTGACTTGATAGCCGTATTCCAGTATTTGAGGGGCTTCCACAAAGAAGAGGGGGTCACGTTAGTCTCCAAAGCACCAGAAGGCAAAGACAAGAAGCAACTGATGGAAACTAATCAAGGAGAGAAGCAACCTGGAATTAAGGAGGAATTTCCTGACCATTTGTATGAAGTGGTATAGGGTTTCCTGCCTGAGCACGGGGCTGGACTAGAAGACCTCCAAGGTCCCTTCCAACTCTGTTATTCTGTATTCTCTTCTTGAAGCATCCCATATCCCGGATTATCCCTCACTGATAAAAGCTGGAAAAATCTTTTCTGGGAGAAAAACGCCGTAACGTGGCCCGCCTTCTCTCTTCCCACATCTCCCGAGGAGAGAAGGCAGTGTTTTTGTCCCCAGCTACAACCCCGTTTCCTACTGTGTCAAGCAGAAATTTTTAACTGGGAGTTTCTTGTTCAGCCAAGGGTTCCAATCTGACAATCCTACGCTGGATGCCAGTTCCCATCCATAAGAGGGACAGTGAAAGGTTCTGTCCCCTCCTCACGCTTTGCACACTCGTCTGCCCTGATTCTCACACTCCGTTATGCAGAATAAAACTTTGCACCAGATTGTATCTCCCAACTCTTCACCCTTGTAGGACAAGGTGAGTACCATGAGCACCGCAAATGGAGAAAAGTGGAGGCCCCTGCTCACCCCAGCTTAGCTCGTGCTGTGGGATCTTCACTCTCTTAAGTGGACCCTCCAGCTGCCTTGCAAGGCTATCTGGGCGTCACCAAGCCGGGGGCTGTTGTAGAAGACGTCGCTTGCTTGGCTCACCTTGGTCTCGCACTGCGCTGCGATCTCTTCAAAGGGAGCTTTCTGAAACTTCTCAATGACAAGACGCCTCTTCTCCTTCTCTTGCTCTTCAAGGCCGGTATTATCTTGGGAAGTTGATATTTTTTTAAAAAAAAAAACAATGGAGAAAGGGATGGAGAAGGAAAGAGAGAAAGAAGGAAAGAGAGAAAGAAACACAAAAAAACCTGTTCACAAAACACATGGTGAAACAGCTTCCCCAAAACACCCTGGCTGAAGCAGTTGGCCTGGGACACAATCTCGGGCGGCTGGCTGGCTACACCAGAGACCGTGCAGGTCTTCTCTAGCGTAAAAGCATCTGTGGTCTGGCAAGAGGACAAGAGACTTCCCAGGAATTCTGGGAAGTTCCGGGACACTTAGCCTTCCATTCTGTCGGAATAAACAGGCACCTCTGAGTTACTCATTTTGTGCACCACGCTGCATTTTTGCTACGCCATGCGAAATAAATGAAAAAAAAAAAAGTGAATACTACTTCAAAAGGAAAGCTTTGTTTTGGTTGAGGAAAGATTAGTTCAGACATCTTTAGTGGATGGACCTGATCCAATTTGGAGCCTAATTCGTCCCATCATTAATATTAACTGACTTATTAAACATGCAATCGTATTTTCTCACCCCTGATTTGTCCCAAAGGTACTTTTTCCAAAAGACAACTTGTCTTTCTGGGTTTTTTTTCCCCTTGAAAACGTTTCGCTTCTCATTCAAGAAGCTTCTTCGGTTCTGAAGACACTTCCTGGATGAGAAGCGAAACATTTTCAAGGGGGAAAAAAAAAAAAAAAAAACCAGGAAAGTCCAGTTGCCTTTTGGAAAAAGCACCTTTGGGACAACCACGACCTGGATGAGGGAGAATCTCCATAAATATTCCAGATTGTTTAACTGAGGAGATCCAATCCATAGTAGCAAGGATTATGATTACATTATTGGGGGGGGGGGAATCACGCTGATTGTTAAGAGTGTGATACAGTAAGGATGGACGTAGGATATAAATTTTACCCCGAAGGTGTTTTTTCAAGAGGCAACTGGACTTTCTTGGGGTTTTGTGGTTTTTTTCCTGAAGACGTTTCGTTTCTCATCCAAGAAGCTTCTTCAGTTCTGACTGGATGGTGGGGAATGGAAGGATTTATACTCTTGAAAAAGCACCTTTGGGACAACCATGACCTGGATGACTAAGAACCTCCATAAATATATATTTTACTATATATTGTGATGCATTTTACCTATCGCCTTCTTCAGTGCTTCAAAGGTAATCTCCTCCGTGCTGTTGACCTGGGGAGAAGTATTTTGGTTAAATATAACAACAGTCGAACAAAAAGGAAAAAAAATAATTTACTCTGGTTTTACAGCTTTGGTTTAGCAAGAGGGAACTGCAAGGAGGAAACTACGAATTAACCATATAGAAGCCATCAGAATGGCTCAACTTGCCACAGGCAACTCGCCACCGTCAACCTGAGCCTGCAAGGAGACTCAATAATATTTTGAAGCTAGAGGATCTGCAGGAAATGTGGGAAACCATCCCAAAACCAAGATGAGAAAGATGGTTTGGGGAATGTCTGGAGTCTGTTCTTTCTGTCAGAGGAGGTGATATAAAGGGTCGACCGGAAGGATATCCAAGCTTTTAATATTTATAAATGTTAAACGTTACATTTAAATATTAATGGAAAATTAAAATTGGGAAAAATTCATTGGGTTATTGATTGTCTAAAAGATGGAATGTTAAAACAATAAGATATACATAAACTAAAAATTATGGATAAATGTAAGAAAGTTATTTTTCATTTGATGGATAGAATAAGTAGTATATTAACTTAAATATGAGACAGTTCATATTAAGGGGAAAAGAGAGGAAATATTTACTGTAATAGTTTGAGATTTGTACTAATAATATCTGTATGTAATTGAATTATTGTAACTCAGTCGCCACGGTGCTTTTCAAAGATATAATTGTAACATTAGAAAATCAATAAAATTAAAAAAAAAAGGATATCCAAGCTTCTGCACCTGCCATATTCACACTTCATTATGTTGAATCTGTAAACAATTATACATAATTGTACATGGAGAGCCAGTCTGGTGTAGGGGTGAAGGTGCTGGCCTAAAAAGCAGGAGTTCTAGCCCTGCCTTAGGCAGGAAAGCCGGCTGGGTGACTTTGGGCCAATCACCAGGAGACGGTGAGTTCTAGCCCTGCCTTAGGCAGGAAAGCCGGCTGGGTGACTTTGGGCCAATCACCAGGAGACGGTGAGTTCTAGTTCTGCCTTAGGCAGGAAAGCCAGCTGGGTGACTTTGGCCAGGTACAAATGGATGGATAGATGGATAGGTACAACTGATAGGTAGGATGGTGAAATCACTTAGGACAGGGCTCTCCAAACTTAGCAACTTTAAGACATGTAGACTTCAACTCAGTTCAGCTCTGGGAGCTGAATTCTGGGAGTTGAAGTCCATAAGTCTTAAAGCGGCCATGTTTGGAGAGCCCTAGCCTCAAAGGAACAAGAAAGATGAAAAGACTTTTCTAAGTGCACAATGTCCATGATCAATGGAGCATACCTTATCTTCTGCACCAGTTCCAGGAAGGATGTCCACCTGAATAGACACGGTGTCCACAATACTCTTCCTTCGTGACAGCCGGTCCTCGTCTACATAGATAATATCAGAAAAGTTCGTATTTCTCATTGTGGGTGATATAAATTATAGTATACAATATCTGGTAATTCATGCATAGATAGATAGATAGATAGATAGATAGATAGATAGATAGATAGATAGATAGATAGATAGATAGATAGATAGATAGATAGATAGATAGATAGATAGATAGATAGATAGAAATAGCTCGATGGATGGATGGATGGATATATAATAATAGCTCGATGATAGATTATAGATAGATGATAGATTATAGATAGATAGATAGATAAGATAGATAGGTAGGTAGGTAGGTAGATGAATGACAGAGAGAATAGAGGGTAGATGAAAGAGGGAGGAGAGAGATGGAGGGAGGGAGGGAGAGAGAGAGAGAGGATCAGTAGGTTTCAGGAATTAGGAGTATGATGAACACCTGTAGAGAGTGCAGGTAAGTTCTTGATTTACCACCGGTCACTTAGTGACCATTCGAACTTCTGACAGGCCTACCTGGGATGGTCACCACGTCCCCCAGTCATATTTTGGATGCTTGGCAACCAGACGTATTTATATCCATTGGCAGTGTCCCACGGTCACTAATTGTTGTAAAATGCCTGCATTTTGCAACTGTTTTGCCCAAAACTAACATGTTTATGTCCAACTTCCTGACAGTGAAGACAATTAACCAGTGGAACAGACGTTGCCCCCAGAGATCGTGGACGCTCCATCCCTGGAGGTTTTTAAGAAGAAACTAGACAGTCTCTTGTCTGAGATGGTATAGGTTCTCCTGTGACTGGACTAGAAGACCTCCAAGGTCCCTTCCAGCTCTATTCTGTTCCGTTCCATTCCATTCCATTCTATTACCATTTTCTATTCTATTCTCTTTATTCTATTCTATTCTATTCTATTCTATTCTGTTCTGTTCTGTTCCATTCTGTTCCGTTCCATTTCATTCTATTACCATTTTCTATTCTATTCTATTCTATTCTATTCTATTCTATTCTATTCTATTCTATTCTATTCTATTCTATTCTATTCTATTCTATTCTATTCTATTCTATTCTATTCTATTCTATTCCTTCATTATTCCATTCCATTCTATTCCATTCCATTCCTATTCCTATTCCTATTTCTATTCTTTGGCAGCACCATCCCCCTGGCAAACCACTGGTCCACTTAACGGCTGCTGCATTTGCTTAACAACTGCCACAAGTGTTGTAAAACCCACTTTACGACTGTCACAAGTTATGACTGTGATGGGCAGGTTCCATTACAGTCATAACCTGAGGACCACCTGTAAGGAAGATGACCTGGAGAGAAATATGCAGGAATTGTTCCCTGGGACAATGGCGCTAAAGCAATTTTTTTTGAAGTCCTGAGAAATGAGAGCGTTCAGACACCCCCGCCCCCCCAATTCTCTGAATTAGGAGAGGGGGGAGCACAATCAGCCTTACCAGATTCTGTACCCAATCAAAATGAAAGTATGGGCAGTCCTCGACTTATGACAACTGAGCCCAAAATTTCTGTTGCTAAGCAAGACGGTCGCTAAGTGAATTTTTGCCCCATTTTACGACCTTCCTGGCCCCGCTTATTAAGTGAATCCCTGAAGTTG
Organism: Azemiops feae; assembly: GCA_023970755.1. NCBI lineage: Eukaryota > Metazoa > Chordata > Lepidosauria > Squamata > Viperidae > Azemiops > Azemiops feae. The sequence continues at coordinate 97,679 of JALGBA010004119.1, read as the reverse complement.
TTAAGCTAGTCAGACAGTTGTGAAGTGACCCTGGCTTCCCCCCTTGACTTTGCTTGTCCGAAGGTCGCAAAAGGGGATCATGTGACCCCGGGGACGCTGCGACCGTCGTAAATACAAACCAGCTGCCAACATCTGAATTTTGATCACGTGACTGTGGGGATGCTGCAATGCTTGTGTGAACAATGGTCAAAAGTCATTTTTTTCCAGAGCCGTTATAACTCTGAACGGTCACTAAACGAATGGTTGTAACTCAAGGACTACCTGTAGCTTGACGCTTCCTGTGGGGCTGGTTTCCTGGTCTGATCTAATTTGTGGAGCTGATGCAACCTTGGGATGACGGCTGCTCAAACGGAGGTGGAGGGATAAGTGCCGTGATCCAAAGGACCACAAGCTTCTGCCCCCCCAAAGATGGCTGCCCCCAAAGATGGCTGCCCCCCTTCAGGTGGGAAAGCAGATCGGCTTGCTTCCTTTCAAAATGGCTGCCAAAATGGCAAGCAAAATCTGAAGGGACAAGATGAAGGAAAGGAAAGAAATGAAAAGGGGAGGGGAGAGGAAAGGGAAGTAAATATACTGTATGGGAGAGAGAGGAAGGAAGGAAGGAAGGAAGGAAGGAAGGAAGGAAGGAAGGAAGGAAGGAAGGAAGGAAGGAAGGAAGGAAGGAAGGGAAGGAATGGAAAGAAGAAGGAAGGAGGGAGGGAGGGAGGGAGGGAGGGAGGAAGGAAGGAAGGAAGGAAGGAAGGAAGGAAGGAAGGAAGGAAGGAAGGGAAGGTCCATGGTTGCCCTTCAGAGTAACCCCCAAGGCATCTTCAAGAGGGCATCAGGGATGGCCAACAGGTGGCCTTCCAGATCCAGAACAGCCAGGTGCTGTGAGTTGTGGTTCAGCAACATCACTGCTCAGCCACAAAGGGCCGATTGCAAACGGAAGTGGTTTCTTCCTACCTATTCAACAATCCAGGTCCCCAAACCGAGTGGTTTTGTCTCCGTTGCCAACAACTGCAAATGAGCCACCCACGTATCCAGGGCCAAGACCACGCCCAGAGAGTCTCACCTGTCACCTGGGGCACATAAGGCACCGACAGCCTTTCCACGCTGTAGCCGCTGCCTCCTAAGGATTCCACAATCTTGTGGGTCAGGAAGAACAAACTCTTGTCGTCCTTATCAAAGTTCTGGGGAATGCTGTAAAGAAAAATTAAAAAATGAAGGGGAAAATCAATGAGGTTATAAGTGGATCTCTAACAGAACAGAGCTGGAAGGGACCTTGGAGGTCTTCTAGTCCAGCCCCCTGCTCAAGCAAGAGACCCTATACCATTCCCGACAGATGGCTGTCCAATCTCTTCTTAAAAACCTCCGGTGATGGAGCGGCCACAACTTCTGGAGGCAGGTCATCCCAACGATAAATCGTTCTTACTTATTGCCTTAACAATATCCTTCACGCTTTGCCCTGAATTTCCAAGGTTCTCCTTTCAAATCCACTCAACTTCTTTCCTCTTAGCCGAAAGGGAACTTGGCTGAAATCTTTAATGATGCCATCTCACTGTACTGAAATCTTGGTCGAGTGTTTTTTTTTATTGATAATAAATCCTGCGACACCAATCAAATCTAAACATCAGATTTAGTAAAGTGCTGCAGGTTCATCTTTAGAATGTCATAATAAAAATTAAATTGGTACAACGGAATCGGTGTGCTTTGAACTATCTGTCCAATGGAAAAACCCTAACCTTTCTAGCACTGATGATGTTCCCTAGTTGGGTCATGAAACGTCTGCTCAGCTCAGAGAACACCAGGGACCCCACAGTCGTCTCCTGCTCCTCCTACTCCTGCTCCTCTCCACACACCTCACTCCCTTCTAGGACTGATGAAGTTCCCTAGTCATGAAACATCTGCAAGAAAACTGCCCAGCTCAGAGGGGGGACATGATAGCAGTGTTCCAGTATCTCAGGGGCTGCCACAAAGAAGAGGGAGTCAAGCTATTCTCCAAAGCGCCTGAAGGCAGGACAAGAAGCAACGGATGGAAACAGATCAAGGAGAGGAGCAACCTAGAACTAAGGAAAAATTTCCTGACAGTTAGAACAATTAACCAGTGGAACAACCTGCCTCCAGAAGCGGTGAATGCTCCAACACTGGAAGTTTTTAAGAAGAGACTGGACAGCCATTTGTCCAAAATGGTAGAGGGTTTCCTGCCTGAGCAGGGGGTTGGACCTGATGACCTCCAAGGTCCCTTCCAACTTTATTATTATTATTAAATATTATTAAACACCAAGGACTCTACAGTCCTCTCCTCCTCCTCCTCCTCTCCACACACCTCACTCCCTTCTAGGACTGATGAAGTTCCCTAGTTGGGTCATGAAACATCTGCAAGAAAACCGCCCAGCTCAGAGGGCACCCGGGACCCCAAAGTTCAACGCTGAGCTACAGAGATTCTCTTGTCAATTTTAGCTTCCTTTATCAGCCACACCAGGAGCCTTTTTACCTGCACTTATCTCGAAGGATGGTTTCCGGCAAGAAGTAGGGAGCTTCCACTGTTCTGGTTTCAATCACCTGGAAAGCAGCGGGAGCAAAGTTGTCAAACTTGTTAACCCACAACAGCTCGCTGCCTGCTGGGGGGCCGCTGGGAGAGGCGCGCAAAATGTTCCACAAGGAAGAAGGGCCGAAAAGAAATAAAGAGGAAGAGGGACAAACCGTGACTTTGCTCCCACCCACCCACCTTGCTGACATGCTGGCAGAAAGCCGGGACGGCGATCATCTGGCTCAGGAAGTTGAGGTACGCGGCGACCAGCCCCATGATGCTGCAGCGGTGGAACATGGGTAAGTTGTCCTCGTTGAGAATGGCAATATCCTTCCGGAAGAGGAGAAAAATTAACAAAATCAAGACACACAAAGTGCCAAGTGACTTCCCGGGAAGCATTCCAGGCAGGCGTGTTATTGAACGTCCTTTTGCAGACGTTCACCTGCTCGGGCGTCTTCAACACCCCCTAAGCAGGCTCCCTCCCCCCCCAGCCTGGCCTTCCTCCCCCCTCCCCCCTCCCCCCTCCGAGATACCTGCAGAGCGATGGCCAGGCGGATGAGGTCAGTGACCACTTCCTCGTTGGCCAGCTCGATGGTGACCAGAGCCAGCGAGGTGTAGAGCAGCTCAAAGTTCTTGTTCGCGTTGTCGTCTTCCTTGCAGCCCAAATAGACGTGCCGGTACAGCTGCTGGCCGTGCTGCACGGGGGGGGGGGGGGGGAAGGGACACAACGCAGCCATGAGAGTTTGTTAATGCTCGAGCAAGGCTTAATGGGGCATTTCTCTCTCTCTCCTTCCCTCCCTCCCTCCTTCCTTCCTTCCCCTCCCTCCCTCGCTTCCTTTCCCTTTTCTTGCCTTCCTTCCTCTCCTTTCTTCCTTCCTCCATTCCTCCCTCCCTCCCTCCTTCGCTTCCTTTCCCATTTCTTACCCTTCCCCCTTCCCTTTTACCTCCCTTCCTGCCCCTTCCTTCCCCTTCCCTTTTACCTCCCTTCCTCCCTCCTTTCCCATTTCTTAACTACCTTTCCCCTTCCCTTCTTACCTCCCTTCCTCCCCCTTCCTTCCTCCCCCCTCCCTTTCCCATTTTCTTCCCTTTCCCCTTCCCTTTTCTTCCCTCCCTTCCTCCCCCTCCCTTCCTCCCTTCCTTGCTTCCTTCTCCCTTCCCTTTTCTTACCTCCCTTCCTCCCCCTCCCTTCCTTGCTTCCTTCTCCCTTCCCTTTTCTTACCTCCCTTCCTCCCCCTTCCTTCCTCCCTCCCTCCCTTTCCCATTTCTTAACTTCCTTTTCCCCTTCCCTTTTCTTACCTCCCTTCCTGCTTCCTCCCTCCCTCCCTCCCTTCTTTTTCTATAGCCACCCATTTCAATCAATGAATCTGGGTAGCTTACAACTCCCAAAGTATAAAAACAATTTTAAAAAAAAGCATTTTACAAATAGAAAAACATCCAAAATATATATAAATAGCAGCCGAGATACTTGGTACTCCTCGACCCAATTAGAGACCCGTTTCCTGGCTTTACTGCTTACTGACCAAGTAAGCTTTTTGTTTTAATTGTTTTTATACTTTGGGAGTTGAAAGCTACCCAGATTCATTGATTGAAATGGGTGGCTATAGAAAAAGAAGGGAGGGAGGAATCTTCCATGGGGAAATCCCCCTGCCCCCCCTCCCAAGGCCTCCCCTTTACCCTTGATTTACTCATTTCAGAGACAGGACTACATTGCCTCTCTGCACGCCCTCCCCATTCCCCTCCTTTTTTCTCTCTTTTTATAAACTAAGGACCATTTTTCCACCCCAGAATCCCCCGGCATCTGGACTGCTTTCTATTTAGAGCAAATCCAAGAAAAATAAGGGGATCTCCACAAAAACCACGTTGACAAAGGGTGGGGGAGGGGCCCCTCTCCCGATGAGTTTAAGTCTCTCAAGCTGGGAATTTACCTTCTTCATAAAGCTCACGTCTTGCCGCGAAATTTTGTCTCGCTTGATCTTCAGATCGGAGACGTCCGGGATGATTCTGAAATGGGGAGGAGGAGGGGAAAAAATTGCTCGTTCCTTACAGAAGTAACAAGCGGCCACTTAAAATCAGGAAGCGCTCAGAGGAGAATGGCGACTCTTTGTAAACTACACAGCCCTTGCACCTTTCCTGCTTTGCTGCCAGCAGTTGTATCAAAGCCTTAACCCAGGCAGAGAATTCATCTCAACTGAGAGATCGACGGGCCACTTGGAAAAAGCTACGTGGAAAATTCTGATGGAATATACAGCAGGGGTCTTCCAACTTGGCCCTTTGATGACTTGTGGACTTCAACTCCCAGAATTCCTCAGCCAGGCACACGTGCCTGGCTAAGGAATTCTGGGAGTTGAAGTCCACAAGTCATCAAAGGGCCAAGTTGGAAGACCCCTGGTCTGGATCCAAGCCTGCAGTTTCATCAAAATGGCCGTCTGAGGAATTCTGGGAGTTGAAGTCCACAAGTCATAAAAGGGCCAAGTTGGAAGACCCCTGGTCTGGATCCAAGCCTGCAGTTTCATCAAAATGGCCGTCTGAGGAATTCTGGGAGTTGAAGTCCACAAGTCATAAAAGGGCCAAGTCGGAAGACCCCTGGAATACAGAGAGTCCTCAAATTATAGCCACAAGGGAGCCCACAATTTATGTCGGTAAGTGTGAAACCTGTTCAGTGAGTTTTGCCCTGTTGTACGACCCCCTTTCTTGCCAAATTTGCTCAGTGAATCGCTGCGGTCGTTAAATTAGCCACACGGTCGTTAAACGAATCTGGCTTCCCGCACTGACTTTGTCTGTCAGGAGGTCGCAAAAGGGGATCATGTGACCCCGGGACACTGCATAACCGTCGTAAATAGGAGTCAGTTGTCAAACATCGGATTGTGAATCAGGTGACCAGGAGGAAGCTTCCTAGGTCGTAAATGTGAAAAATGGTCATAAGTCACTTTTTTCAGTGCCGCTGTAACTTCCAACGGTCACTAAATGAGCTGTTGGGAGTCGAGGACCACCTATAACAGGATCCATCTTTGATGTAAACAGGCAGCCACAAAACTGATTAAATCGGAAAGCCCATCCAGGGTCGACAGCGCTTACATAATCATAATCATAATAATAATAATAAATTAATAATAATAATAATAAATTAATAATAATAATAATAAATTAATAATAATAATAAATTAATAATAATAATAATAACAACAACAACAACAACAACAATAATAATAAAAAAGGAAAAAAAGAATAACAGAGTTGGAAGGGACCTTGGAGGTCATCTAGTCCAGCCCCCTGCTCAGGCAGGAGATCCTATACCATTTCAGACAAATGGCTGTCCAGTCTCTTCTTAAAGACTTCCAGTGTTGGAGCATTCACAACTTCTGGAGGCAGGGAGCGATGGGGACTGGGGAGGCAGGGAGGGAAACAGGAAAAATTGAAACCAAGTTGTGCCGTCCCGTGAGAATCAAGGAGAGAAGCAACCTGGAACTAAGGAGAAACTTCCTGACAGAACAATTAACCAGTGGAACAACCTGCCTCCAGAATCTGCTCCAACACTGGAAGTTTTTAAGAAGAGACTGGACAGCCATTTGTCCGAAATGGTATAGGGTTTCCTGCCTGAGCATGGGGTTGGACTAGATGACCACCGAGGTCCCTTCCAAATTTATTATTATTATTATTATTATTATTATTATTATTATTATTATTATTAATCATTGCAGAGTCAGCCAGATGTTCAGACTGGATGTGGCATTTTTGTCTACCTATCGAGTCCTTACCAAGGACCATTATTATTACTATTACTATTACTATTACTATTACTATTATTATTATTATGCACCGGTGTTCCAAGGTCGTGCCAAAAAAATATGCCGAATCAGCAAGCCGGTAAAATGAGGGACCGTTACCCAATTTGTTAACATCTAATTGGACCGTCCCCGATAACCAGGGAGATGGCTGGGGGGGAAAGGGAAAGTTAACGGTAACTTTTGCGCGCAAAAACCTCCGATCCAGCTTTGCTTCCGCTCTAACCACTTGGCCTCTAGTAAAGTCTACTCTTGGCTAAAGGTGGAGTCAGGAGTCCTTCCTTTCTGACTGACAGCTGACACCTACCTGATCCCTCGGAGTTTGGCTCTGTTGTCGTGCCGGTCAATGAGATTGTGCAGGATCTCCAGGACCAGCTGGCGCAGTTCGCAGTCCTCCATGAGGGAGGTGGAGAGCAGCGGGTCCAGGAAGGGCGCCGAGAGTACCGAGGCGATGCTCTTCGCGTTGTAGCCAGAGGTCACCTGCCAAGGAGCGGTCCCGAGTTAGCCCTCACCGTCAGGACCGGCGGCTGCTTGAACGAGCCCAAACGCTACTCAAGCCACAAAGGAGCCCAGGATTCAAAAATACAGGTACTCCTCGGCTTACGTCCCCAAGATTTATGTTGCTAAGCGAAGACAGTTTAGTGAATTATGCCCCGTTTTAACGACCTTTTTTAACGGTTAAGAACGCTTAACAGTTGTTAAGTTAGTGGACACAGTCGTTAAGTGATTCTGGCTTCCCCCTCGATTTTATTTGTCAGACGGTCGCAAAAGGGGATCACGTGACCCCGGGCCCCTGCGACCGTCATAAGTAGGAGTCTGGTGCCAAGCATCTGAATTTTGATCACTGCAAAGGTTGCAACGGTGAATAGCTGTCAAAAGTCACTTTTTTCAGGGTCTGTTCTCACTTTGAGCAGTCACTAAATGGACGATTGTAAGTCGAGGACTACTTGTGAGAGGACAGGGTCACCAACTAGGAGGGTTTCATCCCCACTACAGGGCCTTTGCCACCCGTGCCTTCCAAAGGTTACACCAGAAATCGTCAGCTGCTGCCTGCAAGGTCAGGGGATGCTGGGAGCTGTAGTCCGTGGTCAGGAAATCCACCTGACAGCGTGATCTGCCACCCATTTATCTAGCACAAGGAGCCCCCTGCAAGCTTTCCGGAGAGGAAGGTGCTCATAAGCAGGAGGGCTGGGGAGGGAAGACAGGATACAACAGGGGTCTTCAAACTTGGCAACTTTAAGACTTGTGGACTTCAACTCCCAGAATTCCTCAGCCAGGCACAGCCAAGTTTGAAGACCTCTGGGATATAACAACCCACGCCAATAGATCTCTGAAGCTCAACTTGATATACAGCTAGTCCTCACAACAGTTCATTTTAGTGACCGTACAGCTAGACATAACAACACTAAACCTAGCGTGAGAAACAAGGTTATTGTAACCAGAGCTGATAAGGAATTGGTGGGCTGGAGAACTGGAGAGGAAGCCCACGTTTCAAGCTAATTGGGGAATGTGATTTATGACTGTCAATTGGAGGAGGGAATGGTGCCTTGATACTATGTGCTCAGGGGAGGGGAATTCAGTTTTTGGCTTCGATTATGCGCTGCCGATGTGATGCTACTAAAATAAAGATTCTTTAAGGTAAACAATGCCCCGAAGTTCTTTTGAAGAGTTTCATCTGTCGGAACCAGGACAAGGGTGTTGAGAGCGATAGGGGAGGAGGAATCTGCTTCGGGGACAGGGTATAAAAGGGTGTTTTACATCTCCCTAAGGTGTGGCTTGAAGCCTCCTGTGTGAGCTTCAGTCCACCAAGCCTTTGCAAACGCTTCTTTCCAAATAAAGCTTTGTTCCTGGAATTCCAACTGAGTTTGTTTGTTTTGGGATATTGAGCCACGTTCCAAACAAACAGGATGGAAGCTCTGTTCTTAGGGGAGCTGTAAACACATCTGGAGATGCCACCCCTGAAATTCGGCACTTCACCCCACAGAGCCCCATCCCAGAATTCCTCCTTACCATCAGCAATGACCGCAGCAGCATGATTTGGATCCTCCTGGTTCCCAAATCCCTGCGAGACCGGAAAGAGCAGAGAAAGTATTATATTCTGGAAGGAGACAGGGAAAAAGGTTCAGGGCAGGAGCGATGCTGGGGCTGCCCCCAAAGCCAGCAGCATTCCTGGCTGGAAAACCATCCCCTGGGACAAGACGCCATCGATCTGAGGCACCTGACCTCAACGGCCCCACGGCCTCTCTCCCACTCTGGGAGGCTTTTTAAAAAGTTCTCCAAGGCAGAATTCGCAGAAGCAAAATACACCCAGAAGGGCCTGGTTCCAAAAGCCAGCTGCCAATATTTCAGAGCAGGGAGGAGGAGGAGGAGGAGGACTGTGGGGTCCCTGGTGCTCTCTGAGCTTGGCTGTTTCCTTGCAGACATTTCATTACCTAACTAGATAATATCATCAGTGCTAGAAGGGAGTAGGGTGTGCACCTTCTAGCACTGATGATGTTACCTAGTTGGGTCATGAAATGTCTGCAAGCAAACACCCAAGCTCAAGGACCCCAGAGTCCTCCTCCTCCTCCCCCTCCTCCTCTCCATGAACCCCACTTCCTTCTAGCACTGATGATATTCCTTAGTTGGGTAATGAAACGTCTGCAAGAAAACTACCAAGCTCAGAGAGCACCAGGGACCCTCAGCTACAAAGATTCTCCTATCTTAGTCCAGGCACCCTAAGAATTCATATTAACAGCTGTGCTCTTAATAGCACCTAGCAACAGCACGTAGACTTATATACCGCTCCACGGTGCTTTACAGCCCTCTGTAAGTGGTTTACAAATGTCAGCATCTTGACCCCAACGTCCTGGGTCCTCATTTTACCGACCTCAGAAGGACGGAAGGCTGAGTCAACCTTGAGCTGGTCAGGACCGAACTGCTGGCAGTGGGCAGAATTAGCCTGCAATACTGCATTCTAACCACTGTGCACCAAGGGAGGGAAGGAAGGAAGGAAGGAAGGAAGGAAGGAAGGAAGGAAGGAAGGAAGGAAGGAAGGGAGTCAACCTTGAGCCGGTCAGGATCGAACTGCTGGCAGTGGGCAGTCAGCCTGCAATACTGCATTCTAATCACTGTGCACCAAGAGAGGGAAGGAGGGAGGAGAAGGAGGAGGGGAGGAAGGAAGGAAGGAAGGAAGGAAGGAAGGAAGGGAGGAAGGGAGGGAGTCGACCTTGAGCCGGTCAGGATCGAACTGCTGGCAGTGGGCAGAGTCAGCCTGCAATGCTGCCTTCTAACCACTGTGCACCAAGGGATGGAAGGAGGAGGAGGAGGGGGAGGAAGGAAGGAAGGAAGGAAGGAAGGAAGGAAGGAAGGAAGGAAGGAAGGAAGGAAGGAAGGAAGGAAGGAAGGAAGGAGTCGACCTTGAGCCGGTCAGGATCGAATAGCTGGCAGTGGGCAGTCAGCCTGCAATACTGCATTCTAATCACTGTGCACCAAGAGAGGGAAGGAGGGAGGAGAAGGAGAAGGAAGGAAGGAAGGAGGGAGGGAGGGAGGGAGGGAGGGAAGGAAGGAAGGAAGGAAGGAAGGAAGGAAGGAAGGAAGGAAGGAAGGAAGGAAGGAAGGAAGGAAGGAAGGAAGGAAGGAAGGAAGGAAGGGAGTCGACCAGGATCGAACTGCTGGCAGTGGGCAGAGTCAGCCTGCAATGCCGCCTTCTAACCCTTGGGCCACCATGGCTCCTACTCTTAGTAATACCCGCTTGCAGAAAGAAAAGCAGAACACAAATGGGGGACACGAACCCAAGCTCGCTGGTGTCCAAGGTCTGGGAGGTCACCCCAAAGACGGGGACTTTCCCCATGATAAACATCATGATCTCCGACCGCTGGTAATCGGGCAGGTTGCTTCCGAAGAAACCTACGGGGGGAATGAAAAGCGAAGGCAGCGTGAAACCCTTCCAGCCATTCCTAAAACAGGGAATGCAAGAATAATGGCCGGGAATTTCCCCACCTCTTGTGAAATCCTTGGACCATTTTTTTAAAACAATCCCTTAAAAACGGTCCCTCAACCGTGGCCATTTTAAGATGGGTGGATTTCAACTCCCAGAATTCTGGGAGTTGAAGTCCACCCATCTTAAAGTGTTTGAGAAAACACTGCTTACCTTTTGAACAATCGCTTGAAAACTGCGTTTTGGTCATCCCCCCCCCCCCCAATTCTGTGGATTCCTGCATTTTTTTATTTTTATGTACCAGTTTGGTAACAGAGGGCCTTTCAATTTCAATCTCATCTTTCTTATTTTGATTGGTCTTCCTGTTAACCATTTGCTCTAATAGAGTTTATAGCTGTTGGGCTAATCAATTGCAAATAAGATTTAGTGGTTTAAAATTTGGGGCAGGGGGAGGAAGGCTGTTTCCCAAGGGGTGGGAAACTAATATTCTTGTAACCTATAAGTATTCAACTGGGAGGGGGGGAGAATAAGATATGTGTATGTATTCGGTTTTTTTAATGCACTTTTATGTCTTTTGTTTTGTTTGGGGTTTTTGGCCTGTTTTGTTTGGAAGTTTTTTATTTGTATTTTGTTTTTTGAATAAAATAAAAATAGAAGGCTGGGGGGAAAAAAACCCTGTTTCTCGACCTTAGCTGGGGAATTCTGGGAGTTGAAGCCCACCCATTGACATGGTTAAGAAACACCCCTTAAAAACCAGGAAATGAATGCCAGGCCATCCCCGGACCCTTCCTAGTTCCTCCTAATCCAGAGTTACCAGTAAGAGCGATATCAGGAAACGCTGCCTGTGTGCCTTGTTTGCGTATAAGTTGGAGCTGCATCTGATTCAGTCTGTAGGTCAATATTTTTGTCACCTCCCCACAAAAAAGAGGCACGGCTTAATTTTATGCAAGGAGAGACGTATTAACGGTGGGTGCCCAAGGAAATGGGGGAACGGCTGCAAGGGGAAGGGGCTGGACCCTGCGCGGATTCCCTTCTTCGTAGACCAGGTTTCAAGGTTTGGACATAGTTTGCAGAATTGGGTTGCTGGAATTCGGTATGTCTTGTCTAATGAAGAGAAGGATGAGGGGGGGACAGGATAGCAGCCTTCCAATATCTCAGGGGCTGCCCCAAAGAAGAGGCAGTCAAGCTATTCTCCAAAGCACCAGAAGGCAGGAGAAGAAGCAACGGATGGAAACTAATCAAGGAGAGAAGCAACCTGGAACTAAGGAGAAACTTCCTGACAGTTAGAACAATTAACCAGTGGAACAACCTGCCTCCAGAAGCTGTGAATGCTCTAACACTGGCGGTTTTTAAGAAGAGACTGGACAGCCATTTGTCTGAAATGGTATAGGGTTTCCTGCCTGAGCAGGGGGTTGGACTAGATGACCTCCAAGGTCCCTTCCAACTTTATGATTATGATTATGATCATTAACAACAACAACAACAATAATAAATAACATTTGTTGGGTTGACTTGAATTATGCGGTGGTCACAGAGAGGAATAACCAGAGGGGAAGGGGTCTATTTTGCACCAAGGGGATGAGAAGGTACAAAAGAAAATAATAAAAAAAAAAGATGCAAGGTGAGACTCAGCCCTTGAAACTCACCGATGGTCTGGATGATGGCGTTCTGGACGATGCGCTCGTCGTTCTCCTTGGAGGGGGCGGGGGGGGCCGCGTTGCCGTGAAGGTCCCTCCCGCTGCCCAGCTCAAAATCCACACTCAGGCTCAGGTGCTTCAGCAGGGTGTTGAAGACCTCCAGGACGGTGGGTCCTGCCCAACACAGCATGGTAAAAAAAAAAATTAATTATCCTGTCTTTATTGTTTTTACAAATAACTCAAAGTGACAAACATGTTTTCTTCTTTCCTATTTTCCCCACAACACCAACCCTGTGAGGTGGGTTGGGCTGAGTGTGTGTCACTGGCCCAGAGTCGCCCAGCTGGATTTCATGCCTAAGGCGGGACTAGAACTCACCGTCTCCTGGTGATTTGGCCCAAAGTCACCCAGCCATCTTTCCTGCCTAAGGCATCAGGCAAGAAAGTAGGAGACCGTGAGTTTGAATCCTGCCTTAGGTAGGAAAGACAGCTGGGTGACTTTGGGCCAATAACCAGGAGACGGCGAGTTCTAGTCCCACCTTGGACATGAAAGCCGGCTGGATGACTTTGCGTCAATCACAGGAGATGGCGAGTTCTAGTCTCGCCTTAGTCATGAAAGCAGACTGGGTGACTTTGGGCCAATCACCAGGAGACGGTGAGTTCTAGTCCCGCCTTAGGCAGGAAAGAAGGCTGGGTGACTTTGGGCCAATCACCAGGAGACGGCGAGTTCTAGTCCCACCTTGGACATGAAAGCCGGCTGGGTGACTTTGGGCCAATCACCAGGAGACAGTGAGTTCTAGTCCCGCCTTAGGCATGAAAGCCGGCTGGGTGACTCTCTCTCAGCCCAACTCACCTCACTTCTTCTTAGCCAGCTTCCATAACTAAAGAGGGACTAGAACTCACCATCTCCCAATTTTTTAGCCTTGTGTTTGAACTCAAACCAACCTGAGGTCAGAGCTCAAAGCCCACTCCCTTCTAGCACTGATAATGCTCCCTAGTTGGGTCATGAAACATCTGCAAAAAAAAAAACCCAGTTGAAGTCCACAAGTCACAAAAGGGCCAAGTTGGAAGACCCCTAGTGTAGGGTCTCCTGCTTGGGCGGGGGTTGGACTAGATGACCCACAAGGTCCCTTCCCACTCTGTGATTCTAACTCTAATTCATTTCCCAGCTTCTCATCTGGCTCTTAGCCCAGACTGGCCTCCGGGACAAGCCAACAGCAGTTTCAAAAAGCTGCCATTTTCAGAGGTGCATCGGTTTCTTCCCGCAGCTGAAAGACAGTGACTCACCCAAACGGCCTTTTGCCCGAGGCAGGACTAGCACTCGGGCCTTCCCACCCCTAGTTTGGCGCCTTAACCACTAGGCAAACCGGCTCTAGAAGCCACAAGGACCCAACGAAATGCCTCTTTAAGCCAGAATTAGTCACCTGGCTCAAACCGCCGACAGCCGTCAGCGTGAGAATTCCTGATCTAAGCTCACCGTTTACTCAGCGAACTTGTTAGGAACCCAAGATGGTTTTTCTAATGTTCATAAGAAAAAAGATGCTAGCAAGAACCGAGCTAGGAAATGCAAGTTGTCCTTGAGTTACAACCGTTCGTTTAGTGACCGTTCAGAGTTATGGACCCCCAATCAACCCCCAATTAAAAATGTTCAATGGCCTAGTTAAGAGTAGAAGAACTAGAAGTAAGTTATACTTTAGAACGTCCCTGGAGATTCTCCGTCTTCCAGGTCAGGGTTATCCCAAAGAGGCCACTGGACTTTCTTGTTTTTCTTTGAAGACGTTTCGCTTCTCATCCCAGAAGCTTCCTCAGGTCTAACTCAGTCTAGATATAAACCCTTCCCTTCCCCACCATCCAGTCAGAACCGAAGAAGCTTCTTGGATGAGAAGCGAAAAACACCTTCAAAGAAAAACAAGAAAGTCCAGTTGCCTCCTAAAAAAACCATCTTTGGGATTATACTTTAGAACCGGTTCTCTAGTTAAGCAAAGAAAGAACAAGGGGGGGGGGGAAACCAACCAGGATTAGCAAGTACATTTTTCCGCCTTCTAGCAGGAACCACGGAAAAATTTTGCCCTGGGGAAAACCCGTTTCCTCACCGTCTGGCTCTCCCTTCTCGACTTCCTGGCAGGCTTTGCCATCCTGGGCTGCCATCTGTGCCCCGGTCCTTTTGCTACCGACATCCACAGTTCTTCCCCTGCTCCAACGTGCCTCCCTCTCAATCCAGGATCCCGCCGCGTCTGGACTGGCAGAACTCAGCCAGCACAAGCCAGGATGTCTCAGATGTCATCCCCAGCGCAATTATCTCTAATTAGCCTTTCCACTTGGCGTGATTTTTTTCCCCTTAACCATCCCTGACGTCTGAGCAACGCCAGCCTCTGGTAATGCCACTCATCACGTTCCTGCTTACTCCAGGGCCTTCCCGTCACGCTTCCCTGACGGAGCAACTCTCAGCATCCCAAATCCCCCACCCACGGCTGCCGGGGGAGGGGAGGGGGGGAGGGTAATTGGCAGGCATTCTGTATGGGGAGGACCGGTAGAGATAGTCCCCGACTTAGGACGACAAACTGAGCCCAACGTTTCTGTTGCTAAGCGAGACCCCTGTTAAGTGAACAAGAAGCAACGGAGGGAAACTAATCAAGGAGAGAAGCAACCTGGAACTAAGGAGGAATTTCCTGACAGTGAGGATAATTAACCAGTGGAACTACTTACCTCCAGAAGCTGTGGATGCTCCAACACTGGAGGTTTTTAAGAAGAGACTGGACAGCCATTTGTCTGGAATGGTCTAGGGTTTCCTGCCTGAGCAGGGAGTTGGACTAAATGACCTCCAAGGTCCCTTCCAACTATTTATTATTATTAATTATTATTAATTATTATTAATTATTATTAATTATTATTATTATTATCCCACTTTACGACCTTTCTTGCTGCAGTCGTTTAAGTGAATTTAATTTAATTTAGTGTCACGTGAACCTGGCCCCTCCCACTGACCTTGTCAAGAGGTTGCAAAAGGGGATCACATGACCCCCCCAGGACACTGCGACCGTCGTAAATACGAGTCAGTTGCCGAGCATCTGAATTAAAACCACGTGACCCGGGGGGGGGGGGAGGCTGCAACAGTCGTGTGAAAAACAGTCGTAACTCATTCTTTTCAGTGCCGTTGTAACTTTGAACGGTTATTAAAGGAACAGTTGTAAGTTGAGGACTTCCTGTAGATGGTTTTCAACTTACGACCGTTACTAAGCAAGGCAGTTGTTATGCAAGCCATGTGCCCCGTGTTACAACCTTTTTGCCACAACTGTAGCTGGTAAATGAATCCGGAGGTTAATAATAATAATAATAATAATAATAATAATAATAATAATAATAATAATAATAAAGTTGGAAGGGACCTTGGAGGTCATCTAGTCCAACCCCCTGCTCAGGCAGAAAACCCATTAAGTGGGTCCGGCTTCCCCCACTGACTTTGCAGGTCAGGAGCCGGCTGGGAGGGTCACAAGAGGGAATTGTGTGACACCCCCCCACACCTGCCCCGGATGCCGCAACCATCATACAGGCAGTCCTTGTCTTAGGATCACAGTTGACCCCGAAATTTGTGTTGCTAAGCGAGACAGACAGCTGAGTGAGTTTGGCCCCATTTTACAACCTTCCTGGCCACAAGGTCTTTTTCTCACACCATCATAAGTTGTGTGCAAGTTTGGTAGTTTATATAGGTAGTCCCCGGCTTATGGGCACAATTGAGCCCAAGATTTAGGTCGCTAAGAGAGACATTTGTTGAGTTTTGTCCCATTTTATGACCTTCCTTGCCACAATTGTTCAGGGAATCAATGCAGTGGATAAGTTAGTAACACGGTCGTTATAATGAATCCGGCTTCCCCATTTGACTTTGCTTATCAGAAGGTCGCAAAAGGGAATCGCGTGAGCCCCCTGGGACGCTGCGACCGTCATAAATGTGAGTCAGTTGCCAAGCGTCCGAATTCTGATCCCGTGACCACGAGGACGCTGCAACGGTCGTAAGTGTGAAAAACGGTCCTAAGTCACTTTTTTCAGTACCGTTGTAACTTCAAAGCATCACTAAACGAACGGTTGTCAGGCGAGGACCGCCTCTCCACAGGAGGAAGCCCCACGTCCAACTGCACATCCCTACAACCAGCCAGCTCTCACAACCGCACGCCGGGCGGATCTGACGGGACTCACCGATGGATCCTTTGGCTGCGATGGCCACGGCCTCCAGCAGGACCTGGATGATCCCAGCTCGGACGCGGGGAGAATCTCGCCTGCAGCTGTCCAGATGTGCCAGGATCTCCTGTATCACGTGGTGGGAATATTGGGCCTGGGAAGGAAAAGGAAAGAGACACAAGGTTGGACCTGTTCCAGTGTAGTAGTCAAGTCACTGTCCTCCCGCTCCAGAATGTTTGCGCCTCTTGAGTCCCAACGAGAAACGGGAGTCGTAGAACAGGTTTGGGGGTATCCCAAAAAAGCAGAGGAACAGCTGGAAAGTCAAAGGAAGAATCTCTAAAAAACAGCGTTTGTCACCCTTGGCGACTTGAAGATGTGTGGGCTTCAATTCCCAGAATTCCCCAGCCAGCAAGGGAAGACTTACTTGGATGGAGTACATGATGATCTTGAAGCAATGGACGGCAAATTCATTCGGGTCCCATAGTTTGTGATGGCCTAAATGCCTGTTAAAAACAAATCATTTGTTTATCGGTGCTACGGTGTGCACTGAGGATGTTACCTAGTTGGGTTATGAAAACGTCTGCAAGAAAACCACCAAGCTGAGAGAGCACCAAGGACCCCACAGTCCTCCTCCTCCTCCCCTCCTCCTCCTCCTCTCCATGAACCCCACCCCCTTCTAGCCCTGATGATGTTACCTAGTTGGGTATGATAACGTCTGCAAGAAAACCACCAAGCTGAGAGAGCACCAAGGACTCCATAGGCTTCCTCCTCCTCCTCTCCTCCTCCTCTCTGCAAACCCCACCCCCTTCTAGCACTGATAATGTTACCTAGTTTGGGTCATGAACTGTCTGCAAAAAAGCCGCCAAGCTCAGAGAGCACCAAGGACCCCAGACCTAATTCATTTCCTTCCAAGGTCAACTCCAGAGGGAAAGTTAAGCAGCCAGGTGCAAGGCCACAAGAGGTTGCACAGTCTGTGGCTAGACTCCCTCCACTACTCCACACTGCTTTTAGTTCTTTCTAGGAGCCAGTCCAGTTTGCAAACACGGATCGACACAGAGTGAAGCAGAAGTCAGAATGGCTCGGGAGGAGTTCTTGGGTCAGGAGCCGCAGCTGCCCTCCATCGCTCACCTCTTACTCCTAGCAAAACCCCAAAGATTCTGGAGGGCCCCACTTACGCAAAGACCGGCCTGACAGCATTGCTCATGTTCCCGTAGGTCGCACGGCCCAGCAGTTCTCGGAAGCAGTTCTCCGCCAAGACAGCAGGGTTCTCCTCTTTCTCGCCGGAAGGAGAGGCGGGGGGTCCAATTCGGCTGGAAGGAAGAGAGACACTGCTGGGGCAGGAATGCCAAGCTTGGCAGAGATGCTGAGGGCCACAGGCATTCCCAGAGGAGACATCTGGCTCCCGTGAGCCTCTTTCCTTCTCGGCTGCCCCTTGCTCACGGCTGCTGCCGCCTTGTTTCCCAGGGAAACAGCAATAGTGCTCAACATTGGTCAACAGAGATCAACAGAGGTCAACCTTGGTCAACAGTGGTCATCATTGGTCAAAAAAAGTCAACCGAAGTGAACATTGGTCAATGAAGATCAAAGAGGTCAACCAAGGTCAACAGTAGTCAATGTTGGTCAACCAAGCTCAACAATGGTGAACACTGGTCAACCGAGGTTAACCTTGGTCAACAGTGGTCATCATTGGTCCAAAAAAGTCAACCGAAGTGAACATTGGTCAATGAAGATCAAAGAGGTCAACCAAGGTCAACAGGAGTCAATGTTGGTCAACCAAGTTCAACAATGGTGAACACTGGTCAACAGAGATCAACTGAGTTCCAGTGGTAAACATTGGTCAACAGTGGCCAACTGAGGTCAACCAAGGTCAATAGTGATCAACATAGGTCAAAAAAGATCAACTGAGGTCAACCAAGGTCAACACAGGTCAACAGTGGTCGTGATTAATCAACATTAGTCAACTGAGATCAAGGGAGACCTCAAAGAGGGAAGAAGACAGAGTCTTCCTCAAGGCAGACATACCCATCCGGGTCTTCCGTCTTCTGCATGTTGAAAAGCAGGGAGGGGACAATCTTGTCCATGTGTTGAGGCTCCCAGATGGTGGCTCTGAGCTCATCATTCACCGTCTTACGGACAACTCCCTGGATGCCCCTGATGCCGGCGATCCGGATCCTTGTGGGAAGAGGCAGAAATGTTAGAGAGGGTAACTCAAGGGAACGGGTGAATGCATGATCAATTGCCCTGCAAATCCTATTTCTAAATTAAATCCTTCTGTGCAGGCAGACAGGGTGGGTCTAATGAAGCGATGTGGGGATGAGGGACAGAAAACACGCCAACAGAAGTCAGCACATTTGCTGCTCCTCGACCCACTTTTAGCAGTAAGTTACTATCCCTCTTTTTTTATTGCCCAAGTTGCCACTTACAGAATCCAGAATAACAGGGTTGGAATAGACCTTGGAGGTCTTCTAGTCCAACCCCCTGCTCAAGCAGGAGACCCTCTACCATTTCAGATAAATGGCTGTCCAGTCTCTTCTTAAAAACCTCCAGTGTTGGAGCACGCACAACTTCTGGAGACAACTTCTGTTCCACTGGTTAATTATTCTCACTGTTAGGAAGTTTCTCCTTGATTCCAGGTTGCTTCTCTCCTTGAGTAAGTTTCCATCCTTTGCTTCTTGCTCTGCCTTCAGGTGCTTTGGAGAATAGCTTGACTCCCTCTTCTTTGTGGCAGCCCCTTAAATATTGGAAGACTGCTATTGTGTCATCCCTCGTCCTTCTTTTCATTAAAATAGACATACCCAGTTCATGGATTTAGCAGTCACAGTACAGCTAATCTTTTTCAACTTCAGGTTTTGAAGCTGAGGAACAGCTCCAGGCCATCAGGGACTGTGGTGGAATGTGGTCTGGATTCCCGGGAGGGAGGGAGGGAGGGGCTGCATTCCAGAAGACCAAGAAGTTTAGACTGTGTGGTTGCAAGGAAGAGTGTTAAGACAGCTCCTCCCTAGACGTTCTCAGGATACGTCTCTGATTATGCAGAGAGCCTGCTTTAGTTCGGCAAGATTCTGTCTAGAGGCGAGGAACCCTAAAGGTAACTGCTAACAAGAGACTCGGCATGGCTTTCTTGGTCTTTAAGCCTGACATGGACCCTGCCCAGCCCCTTCCCCTTTGCTCCCCAAGGATGGCAACAACAGGGGAATTCCTGCTGAGGGAGTGCATCTTTCTCACACAGCTTTACTAGAGTTGTACTGTGGGTAGCATCAGTGACTTTCTGCTTATCAAAATACTGTAACGGAATTTGCTCCATTGCATTTTTGCGCACCTTGATGCTGTCTTGAAGTGCTGAGCCACTTCTAATAGCGTTTTTGGGAGGAAAAGGCACACAAAGATCACTGCCCATCATTGTAAAAGCCCCCCCCCTCCCGTCTGTGATGATTAGAGGCGCTGGGCAAAAAAAGAGCAGCTCCTTGCTGTCCTCTGAAATTAATACATGCAGAGAAATGTGTTCAGATGACCTTAAAATGCATAGCACATAGATAGTGTCATGGGGGAGTGATGGCTCAGCGGTTAAAGATGCTGAGCTTGTCAGCTGGAAAGCTATTGTCGCATCAAATTCCTGGGTGTGCAGCTAACGAGTAGGCTGACTTGGTCGCTCAACAGCCAGACCCTGGTGAAGCGGGCACAGCAGCACCTGCATTTTCTGCGTCGCATGAGAAGAACACATCTTCCTTCCCCTGTCCTCACCACTTTCTACAGAGGGACGATCGAGAGCATCAGGAAGGCAGTGCCGAGGGTGGTGAGGATGGCCGAAAAGATTATTGATTATTGTGCAATGGGGTGAGCTTCTGTCACTTGCTCCAGCTCCTGCCCATCTAGCAGTTCGAAAGCATGTAAATGTGAGTAGATAAATAGGTACCACTTCGGTGGGAAGGTAACAGCGTTCCCTGTGCCTTGCGCATATAGTCATGCCAGCCACATGACCACAGAAGTGTCTTAGGACTACGCTGGCCCCCTCGACTAAGAAACCTGTGATGAGCACTACAGCCTAGAGTCGGACATGACTGGACAGGGGAAACCTTTACCTTTAGATATTGTCGCATCTGTTTCTTCCATCATTGTCGATTTTAGAAAAGGCAGGCACAGCTACACTTCTCTGTGCATTAATGATTCACCTGTGGAGATGGTTACCAGCATCATATTCCTGGGTGTGCAGTTAACAAGTAGGCTGGCTTGGTCGCTCAACAGCGAGACTCTGGTGAAGCGGGCACAGCAGCGCCTGCATTTTCTGCGTCACATGAGAAGAACACATCTTCCTTTCCCTGTCCTCACCACTTTCTACAGAGGGACGGTCGAGAGCATCAGGAAGGCAGTGCCGAGGGTGGTGAGGATGGCAGAAAAGATTATTGAATGTTCACTTCTATTCAGGATGTGACCTATAATTTCGGGAGGAGGTTTTGTGGTATCCAAAGCAGATTCAGTCACAGCTTTGTTCCGTATAGTATATGGTATAAAATATTTGTTTTTTTTCTTTTGAGACCGGGCATCAGAATTTCATTTTTTAATGTGTGCCAGTATGTTCACAGAAAAAAGTGACAATAAAGGTTATCTTATCTTATAAAATGAAAGAACACTGTGCTTGGCTGAGAGTCAGTGGACAGAGATTCTGTCAAGGTATTAACAGCTAACCAGGTTATGTAAGATGTAATGTAATGATGAGAATGACTCAGCAGGGTCTGCGTCTCTTTAAGAGCCTTGGTATAAAGGAAAGGCTGTTCTCTCTCTTCCGTTTCCTGCTGTAATTGTGACTTGTTGGATTCTGCTGTATTAGCACGTGTATGTACTGTATATTGTTCCTGGTGTATGATATTGTAGCTAGTATAAGATAAACCACCATTTAATACAAACTACTGTGTTTATTCCTGGATTATCTCAGCACAATAAGAATGTGCACGCTCTGACAGATCCTTGGTTCACTAACTTAAGAAACAATTGGAAAGCTCACACTCACACACGCAACTTACTCATTCCGTATTTCTGGGTCGTCGTGGCAGGAGTGACACATGGCACTGAAGCGGGACACAAAGAAGTCGTAGCGACGGTGATAGGAAGGGGTGTCCTCCTCAATGTTTGCAAACTTCACAAACTGCAGGGGAGGGGGGAGAAGTGGAGGAGGCCGGCCGCAAGATTAGCAACAGAGCAATGACGAGCTCTGAGAAAGTACAGGTTAGTCCTCAGCTTACGACCACAACTGAGCGCATAATTTCTGTTGCTGGGCGAGACAATTGTTCAGGGAGTTTTGTTCCATTTTACGGCCTTTCTCGTCACCACTGCTAAGTAATAATAATAATAATAATAAAGTTGGAAGGGACCTTGGAGGTCATCGAGTCCAACCCCCTGCTCAGGCAGGAAACCCTACACCATTTCGGACAAATGGCTGTCCAGTCTCTTCTTAAAAACTTCCAGTGTTGGAGCATTTACCACTTCTGGAGGCAGGTTGTTCCACTGGTTAATTGCTCTGACTGTCAGGAAGTTTCTCCTTAGTTCCAGGTTGCTTCTCTCCTTGGTTAGTTTCCATCCGTTGCTTCTTGTCCTGCCCTCAGGCGCCTTGGAGAATAGCTTGACTCCCTCTTCTTTGGGGCAGGGAGTCAAGCTAAGTGAATCGCTGCCGTTATTAAATTAGTAACACGGTTGTTAAGTGAATCCGGCGTTGTCTCTTTCAGTCAGCTGAACAAAACAGTCGGGGAATACAGGTAGTAAGTCCTTGACTTACGACATTCTTTTAATGACCGTTCAAAGGTTACAATGGTGACTCGACTTACGACCGTTTTTCACAGTTACGACCTTTGCAGCATCCCCGTGATCACGTGATCAAAATTCAGATGCTCGGCAACGGCTTCATACTTATGACGGTCGCAGCGTCCCAGGGACCACATGACCCTCTTTTGTGTGACCTTCGGAGAAGCACAGTCAGTGGGGGAAGCCGGATTTGCTTAATGACCATGTGACCAACTTAACAACAGCGGCGAGGAAGGTTGTAAAATGGGGCAAAACTCACTTGGCACAATGTCTCACTTAGCAACCAAGATTTTGGGCTCAGTGCTGGTCGTAAGCCGAGGACTTACACTGTACACTGGGGGGGGGGAAGATCTGAAGAAAGGTCGCGCTGCTTCTGCCTTCTTCCACCCCGTTTCCTCCAAAGCTCCCGTGGGAAGCGGACGCCCCCGGCCCCAGACTGCGGGGGAGCAGAGCCCCGAGGGGGGTGGGAGAGCTCACTCACCGAGTTGGTTCCCAGGACCTGCAGTTCGGGGTCTCCGGACTCCAGCAGCTTGGCCACCATGTGCAGGAAACTCTCCACGAAGGGCTTGATGCTCTGGGAGTGGCAGGCCATGAGCAGCTGGTCCAGGGCTTCCATGGCGATGAAGACGTACCTGGGCAGCAGGAGAGGGGAGAGAGGGAGATGCTCAGCCCCCCCGGGGGCTCCTCTGGACGCTTCTGGCAGCCTGGACTCTTCTGCCAGGCCTGCCCGAAGGACGGGCTCTGTCTCCCCTTTGACAGGAGGGGTGCAGGTTCCCAAAAGATAAAGAGGAAAGGAGGTTTTTTTCTCTCTCTCCGGAAGAATAAGGGGAAAGCAATAAGAGTTCCTGCTCTGGCAGGGGGCTGAAGACCTCCAAGGGCCCTTCCGGCCCTACGATTCTATGACTCTATGATCAGGGGGTTGGACTAGAAGGCCTCTTAAGGTCCCTTCCAGGCCTTTGTTTCTATGACTCTATGATCAGGGGGTTGGACTAGAAGACCTCCAAGGGCCCTTCCAGCCCTACGTTTCTATGACTCTATGATCAGGGGGTTGGACTAGAAGGCCTCTTAAGGTCCCTTCCAGCCCTTTGTTTCTATGACTCTATGATCAGGGGTTGAACTAGAAGACCTCCAAGGGCCCTTCCAGCCCTATATTTCTATGATTCTGGACAGAGGGTTGGACTAGAAGACCTCTTCCAGCCCTATGTTTCTATGACTCTATGATCTTGGGCAGGGGGTTGGACTAGGAGGCCTTTAAAGTCCCTTCCAGCCCTATGTTTCTATGATCCTGGGCAGGGGATTGAACTGGAAGACCTCCAAGGGCCCTTCCAGCCCTATGTTTGTATGACTCTATGATCCTGGGCAAAGGGTTGGACTACAAGACCTCTAAGGGCCTTTCCAGACCAATGTTTTTATGATGTTGGGCAGGGGACTGGACTAGAAGACTTCTAAGGGCCCTTCCAGCCCTATGTTTCTATGATCTTGGGCAGGGGGTTGGACTAGAAGACCTTTAGAGTGCCTTCCAGCCCTATGTTTCTATGATGTTGGGCAGGGGACTGGACTAGAAGACCCCCAAGGGCCCTCCAGGGCTTCTAGGAGCCTTTCCCATCCAGACCGGTGCTGAAAGTTGAAACACAACCCACTGGGAGGGTGACAAAAGCCACACTTTGAGGAACAGACCACGGACGCCCAGAGGCCTCACCCGTAGCGATGGCGGATGACATCCCGGCTCAGCCGTTCCGCCAGGTAGGCGCCAATGCGGTCCAGCTTCTCCGGGGCAGAGACCGCGTAGAAGGTCAGCTTCTCCATGTCGGACTTGACCAGGCCATCCTAGGCAGCCGAGAGAAGATCCGGGTGGGTTAAGCCTGGGGAGCTTCCCCCTGGACGCCCCATTCTGGAGGGTCGGCCTCAACCCCCCTCCCCCCCAGGGGAGTGGGCGCGGTAGGGGGCAATCGGTCGGATGCTGCTGACCCTTGGCAACCCCAGAGAGAAGGCAGGAGGAGAAAAATAAAGAAATGTGCAAAAGGAGCAGAAATCACCTTCGGATTCCTGAAGCATTTTTTAAAGGAAGCAAGGAAAGCAGGAAGGAAAGGCGGGAGGACTGGAGGGGAAGGAGGGAGGGAGGATCGGAGGAGAGGGAGACAGGAAGGGAGAAAGGGAGGAAAGAAGGGAGGGAGGGAGGGAGGAAGGATTGGAGGGGAGGGAGAGGAAGGGAGGGAGGGAGAGAGGATTGGGGGGGAGGGAGGGAAGAAGGGAGGGAAGGGAGAGAGAGGGAGAGGAAGGGAGAGGGAAAGGATTGGAGGGAGGAGGAGGGAGAGGGAGGGAGGGAGGAAGGATTGGAGGGGAGGGAGAGAGGAAGGGATGAAGGATGGGAGGATTGGAGGGGAGGGAGAGAGGAAGGGAGGGAGGGAGGGGGAGGGAGGGAGGACCCTTGCTTAGGTCTGCCACCCGTTCTAAAGAACCCTTCAAGGCTCCTGTGTTGAGCAGAAGGGAAAACCTGCTTCTTAATCCTGAGCATGTCAGAATGGACTCTGAAAGGCCGAAGCGCTTGTACCGCTGGCCGCGTCTCCTCTGTGCCCGGCCTTTAAAGAAGAAAGATGGCCGTCGGAGCTGCCCAGCGCCAGAGCCACCGATCGCGGGCCGCCGGGAGGGCTCCCCCACTTACTTTGGGGTCCTCGGGGAATATGTTGTCCACCAGGCGCTTGTATCGCGGGCGCAGGGCCGCACAGCAGCAGCAGACGCCTGCGGGGGGGGGAAAAGGGCCGTGAGGAGGAGGAGGGAAAGAGACGTCCGTGCGTTTTTCTTCTGCCACACAAGAGGGGAGCTTTGCCCTTTGCAAGTTTACGGGGTGCAGAAAGGGGCATCGAGGCCACCTTGCTTGGCATCCCCCCCCCTCAAGTCTCCCCAATGGTCGCTTTCAGACAGTGAAATGGCAGTTGGGCAACCACTGGGGATTGCAACCGGTTTCCGGCAGGGAAGCGCTACAGCCGAAGGGAGAGCAAGTTCACCTCCGCGCTTACTTTTCGTGGTGTCAGACAAACAACGTGTGGCAGCAGCACACAGGCTGTCCTCGACTTATGACAGCGACAGAGGCCAAAATTTCTCAGAGGGCTGTTAAGTGAGTTCGGCTAACCGTTGTTAATAACAACAATCGCCTTAGCATTTAGACCTATACACCGCCCCGTGAGGCTTGGCTGACTCTCCTCCTGTTCACTGACTTTCGTTTTACGACCGCTCTTGCCACAGTTGTTAAGTGAATCACTGCCCTTGTTAAGTTACTAACACGGGTTGTTAAGTGGATCTGGCTTCCCCTGTTGACGCAAAAGGGGATCACGTGACACCCCCGGGACGCTGCGACCGTCATAAATACGAGTCAGTTGCCAAGTGTCTGACTTTTGATCGCGTGACCCTGAGGACACTGCAAGGGCTGTAAGTCATGAAAAGCAGCCATCAGTCAGTTTTTTTAACGTCATTGTAACTTAAATGGTCACTAAATGAATTGTTGTTAAGTCGAGGATTACTTGTGAACATGTAGATGGACCCCTAAATCACCACAGAGAATGACAGTCTAATCCTGGCAGTGGAGAGCACGTGTGAATTGGGAAGCCCCTGGGAAATCAAGGAATTCTTTCTCTAAACGCCGCACTCAGAGTGAAAGACCCTGTGGGGAAAATGTGCAGACGTTCAACCAGGAATAGAATAGAATAATAGAGTAGAGTAGAGTAGGACAGATTGTAGAATAGAATAGAATAGAATAGAATAGAATAGAATAGAATAGAATAGAATAGAATAGAATAGAATAGAATAGAATAGAATAGAATAGAATAGAATAGAATAGGAATTTAATTACAGAATAGAATAGAATAGAATTTAATTACAGAATAGAATAGGAATAGGAATAGAATAGAATAGAATAGAAAATATGGAATAGAATAGAATAGAATAGAATAGAATAGAATAGAATAGAATAGAATAGAATAGAATAGAATAGAATAGAATAGAATAGAATAGAATAGAATAGAATAGAATATGGAATAGAGAATGGAGTGGAGTGGAGTAGGGTAGGATAGGATAGAACAGAATATGGAACAGAGAATAGAATAGAATAGAATAGAATAGAATAATAGAATAGAATAAATAGAATAGATGAAGAGTAGAGTAGAGTAGAGTAGAGTAGAGTAGAGTAGAGTAGAGTAGAGTAGAGTAGAGTAGAGTAGAGTAGAATAGAATAGAATAGAATAGAAGCTGGAAGGGACCTTGGAGGTCTTCTAGTCCAGCCCCCACTTGAGCAGGAGAACCTATACCTTCACAGACAAGTGACTGTCCAGAAAAATCCCAAGTGAGTTAAGCAACCTATTTGTTCCTCAGGGCCGCCTTCAAAGCAGAAGCATTTCCAGAAAGTCACACCAAACTCTGCTTGATAACGGATATTCCCAAGATAAAGATGGGTGAACATTCCTAAGGACGGCAATAAAATTGCATGCCTGGCCCACTGCAGCTGCATTTCAGCCTGCCCAACAGCTGTCTCCAGATGTGTCTCACACTAATAACTCAATTCCCTGGCAACTATTGTGGTAGAACAGATCAAATAATGTGTTTGTTGTTGTTTTTTAAGAAAAACTGGAGCTCTTTACGCCAGGGGTCCCCAACCCCCGGTCCGTGGACTGGTAGCGGGCCGTGGCATGCCAGCAACCGGTCCACACAAACAAGCAAAGCCTGATCCCTGGGATGCAGGAAGCACACAAAACCACACACCCTCCGGTCCATGGCAAAACCTTTCCCCACAGAACCGGTCCCTGGTGCCCAAAAGGTTGGGGGCCTTTGCTTTACGCTAACCGCCAAAACGGCTTCTTAATTCTCAAGAAATCCAAGCTTCTGTTGACGAACTTGCAAAGGGAAAATAACTGCAGGACGTTTCTCAACTCCCTCCCTGAAAAATTCAGCCATTGTAAATCGAATTATAATAATAATAATAATAAAAATGCAGTCTCAGAAAAAAAGAGCAAAGATTCTTTTCAGCCCAGAGCAAATGCACCGATATCCTAGAATAAGCTGTTTCCACTATATTGGAGCATCTCCCCTCCAGAGATGCACCTGGCTCTTGGCTCCATCAAAACCTACCTTTCTGTTACGTCGATAAGATTATTTCACGGTGCAGGAAGGGAGAGGAAGAGGAAGTAGTTCTGGGGAGGGGGGAATTTCATGCTCTTAGGTTCACTAGCCAGAACGAAGTGATTGTGGAAGTATAAAAATCTCGTTCATATTTTTTTTTAATCAGACATTGCAAAAAACATAAACCAATTTATTTATTTATTTTTTGCAAACGAGCAAGCTGATTTTTGAAGACTTTGGCAAATAATAAGTCCGGTTGTCCTCCACGTAGGTGTGTGCTGCCTTCTCTCCCCCATTCCTGCCCCACTGCTTATCTGGACAGGGGGGGGGGCAACGATGGCCCCTTGACGACCTGTGGACTTCAACTCCCAAAATTCCTGAGCCAGCCATACATGGCTGGCTCAGGAATTCTGGGAGTTGAAGTCCACAGGTCGTCCAGGGGCCATCGTTGCCCACCCCTTCCCAGTCTATGGGGTTAAAACCCACACTATCTTCCAGACTGCCAACAGGTTAGCTGCTTCTTGCACAGCCACAACAAACAACCAGGAAACTGCAACAAACTCAGGCCTTGTGTAGCATTGCTGCTCTCCTGACTTTGGAAGAAGCTGGTCTCCCGTCAAGGTCTCCAGCTGAAGAGGAGACGTGTCACCTACTGAAACACGCGCAGGGTCCCGGTTCCCAGGCGGGGTTGTAGGCGTAAGAAGTATCTGGCTCGGCGACAGGAACAGCCACATAGGTCCTCATCCTTGCCAGCTTGTGTCATTCAGCCTTGTGGATGCCCCCGACTCTCCTCCGGTGTCCTTTCAGCCTGCGTTGGAGCATCGCTGAATTCGGACACCGGCAATTCAATCCGCCTTTGACACCGACACCCAGGCTCGCCGGGCGCCAGAGCGAGGCCACATGTGCAATTCCCGTTAATAATGCAGGACCCTGGAAAGGAGAAACCGGCCGGGGTCTCGTGGCCTGTTCCTTCTCCAGGGCGACTCACGAACGGAGCGACAGTGTCCCTCCGCAGAAAGGACACACAGGGATGCGGCGTTTATTCTGCGCAGCCCAGGAAGAGCGGTGAATAACAAGCTTCCCAACAAGTCGGAACACGTCCGGCAAACTGCTCGGGAAGAAAGGTCACGGCTGCTCTTGAAACCTCTAATCATCATTAAAAGTTGCCAGCTCCGAAGTTCGGCTTGGCTTTGCTGTGGCAACAGAGGTGAGTGCAATGCCTCCCCGGGGATCCAGATTTTGGCCTTAAATGACCTGGATTTCAATAGGCCGGCATTTCTTTTCTCTTGCAGCCACTTCGTTTTATTTTATTAATTTTCTTTATTTGGCCAAATCTGGCTAGACACCCAAGGAATTTTTACGGAAGCACTCCGTAGACTTGCAAAACAACGGAATATAATAATAATAATAATAGGTCGGTAAGGATTCGAGAGGTAGGAAAAAAATGCCAAATCTACTCTGAACATCTGGCTGACTGGGTGACAAACTGTGATAATAACATCTGGAGCACCACTTGAACACCATCGGCATTGACAAATTCTCCATCCGTCAATTGCAAACGGTGGCTTGACTTGGAACAGCTTCCATCCAGCGACAAAAATCTGTATCCCCATCAAACACCAACACCTGGCTGTCCCGGGTCCTTGGGAAGGACTCAATAGGCAGACAAAAATGCCAAATCCGCTCTGAACATCTGGCAGACTGTGGGACGAACTACGATAATAATAGTACGAAAGTGTACAGCCAATAAAAAGGGGAAGTAAAGAATAGTAAAAAGGGATAAATGTTGAATGTTGATGTAGGAAAAGGAAAGATGGGAGCAGATCCAGATGTGTTTCCTCTATTGGAGGAAGCAGCCCTCCATATCTAAAGGTTGAATCATGGCAGCTGGACCACATGTTGTTAATCTGGGATGTTCCCTTTGCTCATCCAAGCAACTTCGTCAGTCAGAGCAAAGTTAGGCAGAGAATCAGAGAGTCGTTGGAGTGTACCAACTCCTGCCGCGTGAACCTCAGGGGTTTCTCCCCAAAATGCTTTCCAATTAACAGAGGGATAGAATCAAAGTCAGGTGAAGTGTTAATACCACTTTACAACACCTTGGTAAGGCCCCACTTGGAATCCTGCATCCAGTTTTGGTCGCCAAGATGTAAAAAAGATGTTGAGACTCTAGAAAGAGTGCAGAGAAGAGCAACAAAGAGGATCAGGGGACTGGAGGCTAAAACTTACGAGGAACAGCTGCTGGAATTGGGGATGTCTAGTTTAATGAAGAGAAGGGCGAGGGGGGACATGATAGCAGCCTTCCAATATCTCAGGGGCTGCCCCAAAGAAGAGGGAGTCAAGCTATTCTCCAAAGCGCCTGAAGGCAGGACAAGAAGCAACGGATGGAAACTCATCAAGGAGAGAAGCAACCTAGAACTAAAGAGAAATTTCCCAAAAGTTAGAACAATTAACCAGTGGAACAACCTGCCTCCAGAAGTTGTGAATGCTTCAACACTGGAAGTTTTTAAGAAGAGACCGGACAGCCATTTGTCTGAAATAGCATAGGGCTTCCTGCCTGAGCAGGGGGTTGGACTAGATGACCTCCAAGGTCCCTTCCAATTATTATTATTATTATTATTATTATTATTATTATTCAACCACCCAGGCCAAAGGTGTCTCAAGGTTGAATCATGGCAACTGGACCAATCTGGACCAGCCCTGCCTCTCGGAGTCAAGCCGGGATCCAGAGACTGAATCCACCCCATGCAATCCAGCCGGCCCTCTTCTCGCTCACCTGAGGCTGTACCTGTTCCATTTTCAGGACATCAGTATGGGATAACTTTCCAGGGGACCACCCCCCTCCCCATTTGTAAGGGAGGAGAAAGAACCATCTTCATTTTAGTACCAAAATCTTCCAGTTGCTTTACATTTTGCCTGAATCTCTAGCAAGATGGGTTTTTTTGTTTCGGTTTTTTGAACCGCTGTCAGAAATCTGATCTTCTTCAGATTTGTCCCAAGGGTGCTTCCCCCCCCCCGAAAGGCAAGTGGACTTTCTTTTGTTTTTTCCTTGAAGACGTTTCGCTTCTCATCCAAGAACTAAAGAAGCGTCTTGGGTGAGAAACCAAACGTCTTCAAGGAAAAAAATAAATAAAAGAAAGCCCACTTGCCTTTTGGACAACAACAACAAAAAAAGTCATCTTTGGGACAACCACGACCTGGACGATGGAGAACCTCCATCGACTTCTTCTGACTTCCTTCGTTATTCACTTTTTTAACAGATGTATTTTGGTCAAATTTTGATTAATGTAATGGCAACATTACATTTCAAATTTCAAGACTGCTCCAAAGAAACGTTGATTTTTTCCCCTGGAGAAAAAGGGGCAGCTTCTTTTAAGTGGAAGGCTGCATTGGGCCTTCAATGACGTACCAAGGCCGTACTGCAAACCGGGGCCAAAACAAAACGTAAATTGGACTTAATGGAGATTGATTTAAATCTAGGTAGTCCTCGATTTACAAACAGTTCATTCAGTGACGGTTCAAAGTTACGAGGGCACTAAAAAAAAGCGACTTACATTTTCATACTTACAACTGTTGTAGCGTTCCCAGGGTGAAACGATCAAAATTCGGGACGCTTGGCAACTGACTTGTACTTACGACGGTTGCACTGTCCCGGGGTCACGTGATCCCCTTTTGCGACCTTCTGACAAGCAAAGTCAATGGGGGGAATCCGGATTCACTTAACAACCGTGTGACCATCTTAACGACTGCAGGGTTTCCCTTCACAATTGTGGCAAGAAAGGCCGTAAAATGGGGCAAAACCGACTTGTGTCTTGCTTAACAACAAAAATTTTGGGCTCAGTTGTGGCTGTATGTTGAGGACTACCTGTAGTAAAATATGCCCTAAAACAAGGATTCTCAGAGTGTGGGGCATAAACCCATACATAATCGTGAGCAATGATATGAAAGACAGGGAGAGAGAAAAAGTCTGAATAATGGATGTTGCAGGAATTGAAAGAACTGGAGAGTGGCAAAAGGAATGTGGAAAAGTAGTAATAAGTGCCTCGAATGCAATCCCAAGACATCTGGGGAACCACTGGAACACCACCGGGATTGACAAATTCACCATCAGTCAATTACAAAAGGCAGCTTCACTTGGAACAGCTTCCATCCTGCGGCAAGACCTTAACACAGGGGTCTTCAAACTTGGCCCTTGGATGACTTGTGGGCTTCAACTCCCAGAATTCCACAAGTCATCCAAGGGCCAAGTTTGAAGACCCCTGTCTTAAAGCATCCTGGCTGAGGAATTCTGGGAGTTGAAGTCCACAAGTCATCCAAGGGCCAAGTTTAAAGACCCCTGCCTTAAAGCATCCTGGCTGAGGAATTCTGGGAGTTGAAGTCCACAAGTCATCCAAGGGCCAAGTTTGAAGACCCCTGTCTTAAAGCATCCTGGCTGAGGAATTCTGGGAGTTGAAGTCCCCAAGTCATCCAAGGGCCAAGTTTGAAGACCCCTGCCTTAAAGCATCCTGGCTGAGGAATTCTGGGAGTTGAAGTCCACAAGTCATCCAAGGGCCAAGTTTGAAGACCCCTGTCTTAAAGCATCCTGGCTGAGGAATTCTGGGAGTTGGTCCACAAGTCATCCAAGGGCCAAGTTTGAAGACCCCTGCCTTAAAGCATCCTGGCTGAGGAATTCTGGGAGTTGAAGTCCACAAGTCATCCAAGGGCCAAGTTTGAAGACCCCTGTCTTAAAGCATCCTGGCTGAGGAATTCTGGGAGTTGAAGTCCCCAAGTCATAAAAGGGCCAAGTTTGAAGACCCCTGTCTTAAAGCATCCTGGCTGAGGAATTCTGGGAGTTGGTCCACTAGTCATAAAAGGGCCAAGTTTGAAGGCCCCTGCCTTAACACCACCACTTTTGCCTATTCCAGGTCCTTGGGAGGGATTCGATAGCAACAGCAATAGATGTCAATGCTGTGACAAGGGATGTTACACTTATACACTTTACAGCCCTCTCTAAGCGGTTTACAGACTCAGTCTATTTGCCCCCGACATTCTGGGTCCTCATTTTACTGACCTCGGAAGGAGGCTCCCAGCATCATCTAACTCTAAAAGCAAAAGGGAAAAAGATGGCTACATTTCCATCTGTTGTCAATGCAAAATCATCCGATGTTAGCAGCGTTGACAATTAACAGATTTGTGTACTCACGTGCCGGCATCATGAATGTGTCATTTGACCTCTATTTCCCACATGCTGATAATCTGCGAGAAAGAAGAAAAAAGGCCACATCAGAACCGTTTCACTGATAACTGATAGCTTTACCAATTACAGCTTGTTTAGTGACCGTTTGAAGTTACAAAGGCCCTGAAAAAAGTGACTTACGACCGTTGGGTCACGTGATCAAAATTCAAGACACCTGGCAACTGACTTGTACTTACAACAGTTCCAGTGTCCCTGGGTGACGTGATCCCCTTTTGGGACCTTCTGACAAGCCAAGACAATGGGGAAGCCAGATTCGCTTAACGACCGTGTCACACGGTCGTTAAGTGAATCTGGCTTCCCCATTGACTTAGCTTGTCGGAAGGTCCCAAAAGGGGATCACATGACGCCGGGATATTGCGACCGTCATAAATATGAACCAGGTGCCAAGTGTCTGAATTTGGATCACCTGACTGTGGGGAAGCTGCAACGGTCATAAGTCCCTTTTTTCAGTGCCGTTGTAACTTTGAACGGTCACTAAACAAAAACTGTTGTAAGTTGAGGACTTCCTGGGGAAGGGGAACACATGACCCCAGAGCATAGAACAGGGGTAGGCAACCTTGGCTCTTTTATGACTCGTGGACTTCAACTCCCAGAATTCCTGAGCCAGCCATGCTGAGGGGAAAGAGAGAGGTTTCCAAGCTGAGCCACGCTGGCTCAGGAATTCTGGGAGTTGAAGTCCATGAGTCATGAAGGGGCCGTAGTTCCCCCATGCTGGCTCAGGAATTCTGGGAGTTGAAGTCCACAAGTCATAAAGCGGCCTAGGCCTAGGACAGGGCTAGGCAACCTTGGCTCTTTTATGACTGGTGGACTTCAACTCCCAGAATTCCTGAGCCAGCCATGCTGAAGGGAAAGAGACAGGTTTCCAAGCTGAGTCATGCTGGCTCAGGAATTCTGGGAGTTGAAGTCCACCAGTCATAAAAGAGCCAAGGTTGCCTACCCCTGGATAGAAGAACAGAAAGTTCCAGCTTCAGATCGGAAGATGTGGAGAGACCTGGCCCAGAGGATCACCAAGAATCGGACACGGCTGAACGGATCACCCGATCACCACTCACCAATATCCTCAGAGATTACTTGCAACCAAACTGAATTTAAATTGCAGGAGTGCAGCTTTTTTTTTTTTTTTTTAGAAGCTTCATATTGATGTGGTTACTTGCAGAAATACTAGGAAAATGTCTATATTCAATTGTTTTTTTTGTAGTTTTTTATTAATTTTTTCCCCATACAGTAATAATTTTTCAACCAACGTGCTGTCTGAGTTTACATTCGCGAATACATATTTAATTGCTAATCCTTTATTCTTTCCTCTAGCCATCGATAAAATAAATCCCAAATTTGATATTGTTTCTTCTTTTTCTTTCAGTCTCATAGTCAATCTGTCCATCTCTGCGCATTCTAGTATTTTTTTTATTATTTCTTCATCTGGTGGTGTTCCTTCATTTTTCCAATATTGCGCAAATATAATTCTTGCCGCTGTTGTGACATGTAAAATCAAATAAAAGCTTTGTCTGTTAGTCTTTTCTGGTATTATACCTAATAAAAAAAAGTTCAGGTTTAAAGTCTACATGTTCTCCCAACATCTTTTCTAGCCAAGTATGTATCTTTTTCCAATAATTTACTTTATCACAAGTCCACCGAACATAATACATGCCTGACTTATGTTTACATTCGTATTTTATCTACTAAAATACGAAGAAATGTAATAATAATAATAATAATAATAATAATAATAATAATAATAAAGTTGGGAGGGACCTTGGAGGTCATCTAGCCCAACCCCCTGCTCAGGCAGGAAACCCTATACCATTTCAGACAAATGGCTGTCCAGTCTCTTCTTAAAAACTTCCAGTGTTGGGAGTATTTACCGCTTCTGGAGGCAGGTGGTTCCACTGGTTAATTGTTCTAACTGTCAGGAAGTTTCTCCTTAGTTCCAGGTTGCTTCTCTCCTTGATCAGTTTCCATCCGTTGCTTCTTGTCCTGCCTTCAGGCGCTTTGGAATAGCTTGACCCCCCCCCGTCTTCTTTGGGGCAGCCCCTGAGATATTGGAAGGCTGCTATCATGTCCCCCCTCGTCCTTCTCTTCATTAAACTGGACAGACCCAATTCCAGCAGCCGTTCCTCATATATGTTTTAGCCTCCAGTCCCCTAATCATCTTTGTTGCTTTGTTGCTAAGTGTACTAATTTAAGGTTGATAAAGAGAATATTATTGCAAAAAGAGAAAATCAAGGAAAGCTACTCTGTGGAGTATGGAATTATAGAAACTAATTGTTATTGTTTGTAAATATAAACCCAGACAACACACTCTTTACCAAATATTAATGGTAATTATGTTAAAAAAATTAATAAAACATATTTTTTTTAAAAAAAGGAAATGGCAGGAGTGCAACGGGTAGAATTCAGGCCAGACTCTCATTTGAAAAGGATTTGGCCTCAATTTTTACTCACAGATTTAATTATTTTTTCCCCCAATCTGATGGGGGGGAAAATACGCCATCCTATTATGAAAGAAAAAAATGAACAGAGCGTCTACTTTCGTTTCCACATTTTACGCAGCCAGGAAAAAGGCAGAAAGACGCTTCTGTACCTTTGTAAGTCTCGCTGTTTTAAACGTGCGTAGTAAAAAAACTATTAGGGCATACAATTAGTGAAGCCTTGGCATCAACTGTTTTGAAAAAAATTTTGATGTGGATCACCGACGGCATTTCAGAAAATTGTCTCTTTAATGTCCTATGTAGAGAATTTCTTGGAAATATCAGCTGCCTGGGGAGAGAGGCAGACGTTCCTCAAGTATTGCTGGGCATAGAGCTATATCATGACGCAGTATATATTTTTAATTTCACGTCTTTTATATTCTTTTTTTAGCTTTTAAATGACTGTTTGCAACTTAGCTTTTCTACGCTGGTCTGTGACCACAATAAGGATTGACCTAGTCGTTTTAATGGAAACAACTTACAGCTGTTACACTCAACTGGCTACTTACCACCATTTTCCAAAATAGCTGCA
This sequence comes from Azemiops feae, assembly GCA_023970755.1. Lineage (NCBI taxonomy): Eukaryota > Metazoa > Chordata > Lepidosauria > Squamata > Viperidae > Azemiops > Azemiops feae. The sequence continues at coordinate 62,533 of JALGBA010004119.1, read as the reverse complement.
GGAAACCGATCAAGGAGAATATCTGTAGCTCAGGGTGAAATGAGGGGTCCCTGGTCTCTTCTGCCCTTGTTTTCTTGCAGACCTTTCAGGACCCAAATTAAGGGTCTCATCCGTGTAGATGATGTTGCCTAGTTTGGGTCAGAAACCTCTGCAAGAAAACCAGCAGGCTTAGAGAGCGCTGAGGGAGGGGGAAGGCGAGGAAATAGGGAAAGGAGGAGAGGCAATAGGGAGAGGAGAGGAGAGGAGAGATGAAATAGGGAGGAGAGGAGAGGAGAGAGGAAATAGGGAAAGGAGAGGAAATGGGAAAGAGAGGAGCGGAAATAGGGAAATAGAGGAAGAAAAAGGAGAGGACAAGAGGGAGAGGGAAAGGAGAGGAAAGAGGGAGAGGAGAGGAGAGGAAATAGGGAGGGAGAGGAAATATGGATAGGAGGTAAATAGGTAGGAAGAGAGGAAATAGGGAAATGGAGTACTATGGAGAGTAGAGGAAATAGGGAAAGGATATAGGGAGAGAGTAATAGAGGAGAGAGAAATAGGAGAGGAAGAGGAAATAGGGAGAGGAGAGAAGAGGGGGGGAAAAAAAAAAATAGGGAGAGGAGCGGAAATAGGGAGAGGAGAGGAGAGTGAGAGAGGAAAATAGGGAAAGGAGGAGGAAATAGGGAGAGGACGAGGAGAGGAAATAGGGAGAGGAGAGGAAATAGGGAAAAGAAGAAAGAGGGAAAGAGAGGACAAGAGGGGAGGAGAGGAAGAGGAGAGGAATAGGGAGAGGAGAGGAAATAGGGAGATGAGAGGAGCAGAGGAAATAGGGAAAGGAGAGGAAAGGAAATAGGGAGAGGAGAGGAAATAGGGAGAGGAGAGGAAAAATAGGGAGGAGGAGAGGAAAGGGAGAGGAGAGGAGAGGAAATAGGGAGAGGAAGGAAATCGGGAGAGGAGAGGAGAGAGGAAATAGGGAAAAAAAAAAAAAAGGAGAGGAAATAGGTGAGAGGAGAGGAAATAGGAGAGAGAGGACCCGAGGGAAATAGGGAAAGGAGAGGAAATAGCCGAGAGGAGAGGAAATAGGGAGGGCAGAGGAATAGGGAGAGGAGAGGAAAGAGGGAGAGGGAGAGGAGAGGAATAGGGAGAGGAGAGGGAAATAGGGAGGAGGAGAGGAAGAGAGGAAATAGGGAAAGGAGAGGGAAAATAGGGATGAGCGAAGGAAATAGGGAGAGCGAGAGGGAAATAGGGAGCGGGAGAGGAGAGGGAAATAGGGAGAGGAGAGGAGAGGAGAGGAAGGAAAATAGGAGAGAGAGGAGAGAGGACATAGGGAAAGGGAGAGGAAATAGGAGGAGGGAAATATGCGGAAAAAGAAGAAAGAGGTGAAAGGCAAGAGGAGAGGATATATAGGGAGAGGACGAGAGAGGAAATTAGGGAGAGGAGAGGAAAGAGGAGAGGAGAGGAGAGGGAAATCGGAGAGGAGAGGAAATAGGGAGAGGAGAGGAGAGAGGAAATAGGGAAAGGAGGGAAAATAGGGAGAGGCGAGGAGAGGAAAATAGGGAGAGGAGAGGGAAATAGGGAAAGAAGAACAAGGGAAAAGGAGAGGAACGATGGAGAGGAGAGGAGAGGGAAATAGGGGAGAGAGGGAAAATGGAGAGCGAGAGGAGAGAGGAAATAGGGAAAGAGAGGAAATAGGGGGAAAGGAGAGGAAATAGGCGAGAGGAGAGGAAATAGGAAGAGGGGAGAGGAAAGAGGGACGAGCGCGAGGAAGAGGACATAGGAGAGAGGAGTGCAATAGGGAGATGAGCCGAGGAGAGAGGAAATAGGGAAGGAGAGGAAATAGGAGAGTCAGGAGAGTAAATAGGGAGAGGATTTTCTTGAGGAGAGGAAATAGCGGAGGGAGAGGACGAGGAAGGAAAATAGGGAGAGGAGGAGGGAGAGGAAATAGGGACCGAGAGAGGAGAGGAGGAAATAGGGAAGGAGGGAAAATAGGGCAGGAGAGAAATAGGGAAAAGAAGAGAAATAGAGGGAAAGGAGAGGAGAGGAAATAGGGAAAGGAGAGGAAAGAGGGAGAGAAGAGAGGAAATAGGGAAAGGAAAGAGGGAGAGAAGAGAGGAAATAGGGAAAGGAAATAGGGAGAAGAGAGGAAATAGGGAGAGGAGAGGAAAGAGGGAAAGGAGAGGAGAGGAGAGGAAGAGATCCCTGATGATGTTACCTAGTTTGGGTCGTGAAACCTCTCCAAGAAAAGAACCCAGATCAGGGAGCAGCCGGGTTTCAGGAAACGCCTGGTGTTCCTTTGACCACAGATGCTCCCTGCAATTTCCTAGGCGCTTCCTGAAGTGCCTTTGACGGGACCGTCACACTGTCACAGCAGGAAGATCGTTGCATCCAGCCCATCATGCAGGCGTCGCCCGACATGTCCCCAGGCTGCGTCAGGATTGCATAAGGCCCCTCAGGATGGCCGGCCCTGACCGACCTTCTCGATGAACCCTCCTCCAATGAGTGGAGGGCAGAAATTATGCTCTGGAGGAGAGCCCACCGACCCTAACTCCAAACGAGGGGGTCCTTGGTGCCCTCTGAGCTCGGTTGCTTTTTTGCAGACCCAAAGGTGCTTTTTTTCGGAAGGCAGCTGGACTTTTTCTCCTTTGAAGACGTTTCGCTTCCCATCCAAGAAGCTTCCTCAGCTCTGACCGAATGGTGGGGAATGGAAGGATTTATACTCCTTGCAGACAGCCGGTCATTTGCCTCCTTTTAGAGAGTCATTCAGGCCACCTGGAGGTTTCCCTGTGTCCTCAGGGTAGCCTGAGTGGTGCAAATGGGTGTGGAGCCTTCTTGGAACTGCTGACAGGACTGTGTTGCAGACTGGAGATAGATGAGGTCCTATCCCTCCCCCTCTGTTGACGGAGGGGTGTTCAATTTGGAGATAGATGGCCTCTTGGACCCCCCTTTTCAAACCAGCGGTCCTCTCTGTCCAGAATGTGGAGTTTGCTAGCTTCGAAAAAGCAGCCTTTGTCTTCTAAAGGCAGATGGAGGGGCTGAATCCTCTCCCGATGGGCTGGTTCTCCTGTGTTGTGCCAGGCGTTTGTGAGGTGGTGGCTTTGTTTCCCTAATGTACAGATCCGCACATGTCTCATTGCACTGCACCGCATAGAAGTATAAATCCTTTTATCCCTCACCATCCAGTCAGAGCTGAAGAGGCTCCTCGGATGAGAAGCGAAACGGCATCAAAGAAAAACAAGGAAGTCCAGCTGCCTCCTGAAAAAGCACCTTTGGGACAACCAGGACCTGGAGGACGGAGAAGCTCCAGAGACTTTATTGCACACCTTTCATTACCCAGCTAGAAGGGAGTGGGATTTGAGGGGGGGGGGGGGGGGGAGGACTGTGCGGGTCCTTTGTGCTCGCTGAGCTTGGTGGTTTTCATGACCCAACTAGGTTGCATCATCAGTGCTAGAAGGGAGGGGAGCTTGTGGAGAGGAGGAGGAGGAGGAGGAGGAGGAGGAGGAAAGGACTGTCCTGGTGCTCTCTGAGATGGGTGATTTTTTTTGCAGACGTTTCATGACCCAACTAGGTAACATCATCAGTGCTAGAAGGGAGTGGGGTCTGTGGAGAGGAGGAGGAGGAGGAGGACGACGACTGTGGGGTCCATGTGCTCTCTGAGCTATGTGGTTTGGTGCACATTTCATGACCCAACTAGGTAACATCATCAGTGCTAGAAGAGAGTGGGGTCTGTGGAGGAGGAGGAGGAGGAGGAAAGGACTGTGGGGTCCCTGGTGCTCTCTGAGCTTGGTGGTTTTCTTGCAGACGTTTCATGACCAAACTAGGTAACATCATCAGTGCTAGAAGGGAAGGGGGTCTGAGAAGAGGAGGAGGAGGAGGAGGAGGAGGAGGAGGAGGAAAGGACTGTGGGGTCCTTGCTGCTCTCTGAGCTTTGTTGTTTTCTTGCAGACGTTTCATGACCCAAACTAGGTAACATCATCGGTGCACATGGTTACCCTCCCCTTTCTAACACTGATGATATTACCTACTTGGGCAATGAGACATCTGCAAGAAAACGAGAGGACCACAGACCCCCCCCCCCCCAGTCATCATTGTCATCCTCCTCCTCCTCCTCTCTGCAATTCTCCCTCCCTTCTAGCCCTGATGGTGTTCCCTAGTTGGGTCATGAAACGTCTGCAAGAAAACCACCACAGAGAGCACCAACGACCCCACAGTCCTCTCCTCCTCCTCCTCCTCTCTGCAATTCTCCCTCCCTTCTAGCCCTGATGGTGTTCCCTAGTTGGGTCATGAAACACTTGCAAGAAAACCACCATATTCAGAAAGCACCCAGGACCCCCCAGTTCATCCATCCCTGAGCCACAAGCATTCTCACCAACCCCAAATGCTGCACAGGGGCTCCAGGTGAGCAGGAGCCGTTTTGACCCGCAAATGAGACAGGCAAATGAGTGGGGGTGGGCTGGACAAGCCCCCTCCCCCTTCCAAAGTCCAGCTCTTCTGTGCCCAGGACAGTTGGGGGGGGGTACGTTTCCAGGGGCTCGAAAGGGACAGAATGGACTCCGAGGGGGGAGTCAGGATAAAACCTGGGAGTGGGGGGAAAAAGTCCTTATCCTGGGTTTGATCCTGGTTTCCGCCTGGCCTCCCCAGACTGCCCACCCTGCCCTCCCTCGGCTGGCCCGGAGGGAGGGCAGGAGAGCAGCTGGTCCTCCTCCCGGGACCCCCCTGGATTTCCTTGGATCCCCTCTGAAATGGATAGGCCGCCCTTCGGGCCGCGAGGCGGCTCACAAGAAGCCAAAGCAGCAAAACGTTACGATGTTGCAATCTTGAAAGCCTGAAAATTAATTAATTAACCTTTGAAGCCCCCCCCGGGGGAAAGGAATTGATCCAAGGGGGGGCAGTCCCGGGTCTGGGGGCTCCCTTGGGACCCCCGGCTGCAACCCACCCACCCACCCACCCACTCACACACACCCCACGCCCAGGTGCTCCCCCCAAGCCGGAACCGCCCCCCAAGAGACCCCCACCTCCCTACCCCCCACCCCCACGGGCAGGGGTGCAAGTTGAGACCCCTCTGGCTGCTCCCCCTCCCCTCTGACCCCCCCTTTTCTGCGGCAAGAGGCAGCCCGGGAGCCCTTCGCCAAGCGGGCGCCCTCCGGATTGGGGAGGGGGCTCCCCTAAACCGCTTGGGTGGGGGAGGGCGGCGGTAAAGGGGCCGTCAGGGGGTCCCTGGGGAGGGGTCTTAGCTCGCGACCTCCCCCCCTCCCCGGTCCCAGCGCCCGCGGACTCACCCAGCGCCCGGACGCAGCAGGCAGAGCAGCCGCAGCGGCAACGACGGCGCCGCCGCCATCTTGGCCCGCCGCGCGATGCATTGTGGGCGTGGTAGTTCTGCGCCCCAGGGAAGGGAGGGAGGGAGGGGCCTCCCCGCCTGCCCCCCTCTCTCTTTCTCTCCCTCCCGTTCTCGCGGGTTTGGAGGGTCGTGTGAACCCACTCGCGTGTTTAATGCGTTGCTTCCCCCCCCCGTCTCTGCCTCTCCCGGGAGTTTTGGGGTCTGGTGTCCCTTTCGGTGCTCCTTGACCCCGGCCCAGCCCTGCCGAAGCGCTGGGGGCGGACAACGTGGGAGGGGGGAGTCCGGAGGACCCCCAGATTGCACACTGGGGCTCTCTGGGGCAGGGGCCAGGCCGTGCAGGAGCAACGGTGGTGCATTCCCAGATCCTGGAGACCCCCCAACCCAAATATTATTAATTATTAATTAATTATTAATTACTGTATTATTATTATTGCCTGAGCAGGGGGTTGGACTGGATGACCTCCAAGGTCCCTTCCAACATTATTATTATTATTATTATTATTATTATTATTATTATTATTATTATTATTATTATTATTATTATTATTATTATTATTATTATTATTATTATTATTATTATTATTAACAACAACAACAATAATTTCATTATTAATAATATAATAACTGGTTCCCTGGACAGATTGCAAAATTATCTCGATTTTTAAAGAATAAATTTAGGAAGGGGATGACATGTTATATTCAGGATAATACAGCTGTCCACGGGGGGGGGCTAAATGCATCAGATCATGGAGAGGAGGAGTTTCTGGGCATAAACAGAGCGTCCCCAAGCAGAATCCGCACTCTATGCAGAACCTCAAGGTGTAACTTCCAGTTATGGCCACTAGGTGGTGCTGATGCTCCGTGAGAGGTTAGAGCAGGGGTCTTCAAACTTGGCCCTTTTATGACTTGTGGACTTCAACTCCCAGAATTCCCCAGCCAGCATGCTTTTAAAGGAGGGGGAGGGGACTTCAATTCCCAGAATGGCTGGCTGCAGAATTCTGGGAGCTGCAGTCCACAAGTCTTAAGAGTTCCCAAGCTTGGATACCCCTGGTAGAGGGTCTCCTGCTTAAGAGAGGGGGGGGTGTTGGACTAGAAGACCTCCAAGGTCCCTTCCAACTCGATTACTCTGTTACTAGCCCCCTCTGGGGGGGTTAAAGCCTCTTCTCAGAGCCTCTCCCCTCCCTCTCTGGCTCTGCCAATAAAATTGTGGCTGCGCGACCCAGGTGGGACTTGAACCCACAATCCCCAGCTCCGGAGGCTGATGCCTTATCCATTAGGCCACTGGGCCCCCCTTCCTCGGCGCCCTCTCAGCTGCTGCTGCTCCTGCAGCTAACAGTGGGGGGGGGATGAGGGGGGGGGGTGAGCCAGCCTTGGCACCGAAAGGGAATGTCTGGATGCAGCTGTGAATTCTCTGGCAGAGAGGAAGATCCAGGATGGAAGATCAAAAGATCAGCATGGCGGAGGCTGCCGCAGCGGCTTTAATGACCGTCGTGGCCCTGATCTCGGGAGACGGAGCCCAGCCAGGTTCTGCCACAGAAGCCACGAGCTGGGTTTGGAAGCGAGTCAGCTTGTGAATCAGAATCCGCTTCACGTTCAACATTTGCCTCCAGAAACTGTGGGCGCTCCATCACTGGAGATCTTTAAGAAGAGACTGGACAGTCACTTGTCTGAGACGGTGTAGGTTCTCCTGCTTGAGCAGGGGGCTGGACTAGAAGACCTCCAAGGTCCCTTCCAGCTCCTATTCTATTCTACTCTACTCTACTCTACTCTACTCTACTTATTATATTATATTATATTATATTATATTATATTATATTATATTATATTATATTATATTATATTATATTATATTATATTATATTATATTATATTATAATATAATATAATATAATATAATATAATATCATTATTCTATTCTATTCTATTCTATCCTGTAATTCTATTCTATTCTATTCTATTCTATTCTATTCTATTCTATTCTATTCTATTCTATTCTATTCCATTCTAAAGGCTGGCAAAGCGAGTCAGGCTGCGGAAGGCAGATTTCAAAGGGGGGAAAAAACTGGAGGCTGACTTTCTGCCCAGGAAACACGGCCCGATCCACTTAAAAAATGGACACCACAACGGTGGGATCAAAGCTCTACCTTTTTTATCAGACGCTACCCATAAAAAAAAAAAAAACAATTACACTTGGTCCTCCACTTGCAAGAGTTCATTTAGCGATTGTTCGAAGTTACAACGGCACTCAAAACAGCGATTTAAGGACGGTTTTTCACACTTAACGACCGTTGCAGCGTTCCCCCGTGGTCACATGATTTACGTTCGGATGCTTGGCAACTGACTCGCATTTACGACGGTTGCAGTTTCTCGGGGTGAGGGGATCCCCCTTTTGCGACCTGCTGACAGCCAGTGGGGAAGCCGGTTTCACAACAACCGGGCGACTGATTTAACGGCTTGCAGCGATTCACTTCACAAATGTGGCAAGAAGAGTCTCACAATGGGGCAAAACTCGCTTAACGAGTGCCTCGCTTAGCAACAGAAATTCTGGGCTCCGTCGGGATGGTAAGTCCAGGACTATCTGTAATAGTTTGGGGGGGATAAGGAAATCAGGCTGGGATCATTCTCTTGAGAGGGCCTGAAGTCTTCTCCATCACACACAGACACACACACACACCGGCTTTTTACTCACTATAAAATCCCCCTGATATAGATCATCCCTCAGTTGTGGGTGATGCAGGATGCTCTCTGCTCAACACCTTTTAATTGACATATTTGTATCCTGCCTCTCTTATTTTTATGCAGATAACGTAAGATGGCAGACATATCCTCCTCCTGCTTCCCTCACAACAACCCTGTGAGGAGAGTTGGACTGAGAGAGCAATTGGCCCAAAGTCACCCGGTCAACTTTCATGGCTAAGGCGGGACTAGAACTCACCGTCACCCGGGGATCGGCCCAAACTCACCCAGCGGGCTTTCATGGCTAAGGCGAGACTAGGACTCACCGTCACCCACTTTCTAGCCTGGTGCCTTAACCTCTACTAAACTGGCTCTCTTTTATAGGATAATTTCTATTTATCTTATTTTTTACAGAAGACCAATTCTTACATCATTGCTTAAGTTTGCCACAGCTTAATTTCGTCCCGCTTGTTTGCAGGCGTGCAGTTCTTGTGCAGAGACAAATATTTGTTTTTCAGACTAAGTGGGTCCATTTTGCTTACGTCTAAATTCCTGTGGTGACACCTGAGACGTGGTGGGAGGCCAGCAAGGTTAAGTTTGAGGTAGCAAACGAGTAAAGGACTAATTAGCGCGTCTTCCAACTAACGCATTTCATTTTCGTGTTAGCCTGCCAGTCAGGAAACATTTGAATAAGGCTGGGGAGGTGGAGAAATTGCACCAGATTCCTTCTGATCTTAAAGCTTATATCCATACAGGGAGTCCTCGCTTTACGACCACAACTGAGCCCAAAATTTCTGTTGCTAAGCGAGTTTTGACCCATTTTACAGCCTTTCTCGCCACAGTCGCTAAGCGACTCACTGCAGTTGTTAACTTAATAACCCGGTCGTTAAGTGAATCCGGCTTCCCCATTGACTTTGCTTGTCAGAAGGTCGCAAAAGGGGATCCCGTGATTCCCCAGGACGCTGCGACCGTCATAAATACAAGTCAATTGCCAAGTGTCCCGAAATTTGACCCTGGGGATGCTGCATTGGTTTTTGTAAGTGTGAAAAATGATCGTAAGTCACATTTTCCTGGTGCTATTGTAACTATGAACGGTCACTAAATGAACTGTCGTAAGTTGAGGACTTCTTGTACACTCATACACATAGTCCTCGACTTATGGCACTAAAAAGAGTGACTTACAACCGGCCCTCGCTCTCACGACCGTTGCAGCCTCCCCGTGGTCACGTAATCAAAATTCTGGCGCTTGGCAACTGGCATATACTTGTGACTGTTGCACTGTCCCAGCATCACGTGATTGCCGTTTGCAACCTTCCCGGCCCGTTTGGAGACCCCAAGACCCCCCTCTCTCCAACTGGGCACCGAATTTTGCAAAATGCCAAGCTGGCAACAGCACACAAACTCCTGCTCTACCTGGGTTCAGAGTCTTCCCCAAAAGTAGTTAATACAGATTTAGTCCCCAACTTACGACAGTCCGCTTAGTGACCGCTTGAAGTTACGACAGCACTGAAAAAAGTGACTTACGAACACTTTTCACACTTACGACCGTTGCAGCGTTCCCGTAGTCACGTGATCAAAATTCGGACGCTTGGCAACCGACTCGTATTTATGACGGTCGCAGCGTGTTCCGGGGTCACGTGGTCCCCTTTTATGACCACCTGACAAGCAAAGTCCAGATTTACTTAACGACCGTGTGACTCACTTAACCACTGGTGATTCGCTTAACAACGGTGGTGAGAAAGGCTGTAAAACGGGGCAAAACTCACTTAACAACCGTCTCGCTTAGCAACGGAAATTTGGGGCTCCTTTGCGGTTGTAAATCGAGGACTCGATGTTTTTCCGCAGAAACAAGAGGCAGATCTCCGAGTTCCACTTCCCTGAGTCAATATTGGCTCAGATATTTATAGAAAAAGTCTCAAACAGGCCGTTCTGTGCGGTTTCTTTGCACAAGTTTCGTCTTCACGCTCGGGTTGATGATATTTGTCGCGTTCGGTACAAAGCTTTACTTCTGTCGGATTTCGAAGGAGTTTTACTCACGGTGTGGGTCCTTGGGAAACTTTCCTAATCTTGCCGCCTTGTCACAAACTTCCTGTGGCTTGTTGGTGCAGTTTCGCAAAGGGAGGCGAGGCTGAAAGCGTCCCGTGGATCATTTAATCCGTTCTAAAATTAGGTGTCTTGTTTTTAACCCGGGTTGCTTAGTTCCCGGCTGAGGCGGCGTCCATAGCATTATTTGTCTTCTGATCAATGGGATTCCTTTCCTATAGTAGAACAGGGGCGCCCAACCTCGGCAACTTTAAGACTTGTGGACTTCAACTCCCATAATCCCCCAGCCAGCATGCTTTAAGAGGGAGGGTGTCAACTCCCAGAATCCCCCAGACAGCATGCTTTAAGGGGGTGGGACCTCAATTCCCAGAATCCCCCAGCCAGCATGCTTTAAGGGGGGGCATCAACTCCCAGAATCCCCAGCCAGCATTTTAAGGGGGGGGCTTCAATTCCCAGAATCCCCCAGCCAGCATGCTTTAATGGGAGTGGGTCCTCAACTCCCAGAATCCCCCAGCCAGCATGCTTTTAAGGGGGGCATCAACTCCCAGAATCCCCCAGCCAGCATGCTTTAAGGGGAGTGGGACCTCAACTCCCAGAATCCCCCAGCCAGCATGCTTTAATGGGGGTGGGACCTCAATTCCCAGAATCCCCCAACCAGCATGTTTTAAGGGGGGGCTTCAACTCCCAGAAATCCCCAGCCAGAATGCTTTAAGGGGGGGCATAAACTCCCATAATCCCCCAGCCAGCATTTTAAGGAGGGGACTTCAATTCCCATAATCCCCCAGCCAATATGCTTTTAAAGGGGGGCTTCAACTCCCAGAAATCCCCAGCCAGAATGCTTTAGGGGGGGCATCAATTCCCAGAATCCCCCAGCCAGCATTTTAAGGGGGGGACTTCAATTCCCAGAATCCCCCAGTCAGCATGCTTTAAGGGAGGGATTTCAATTCCCAGAATCCCTCAGCCAGCATGCTTTAAAGGGGGGCATCAACTTCCAGAATCTTCCAGCCAGCATGTTTTAAGGGGGGGGGGGGTGGGACCTCAGTTCCCAGAATGGCTGGCTGGGGAATTCTGGGAGTTGAAGTCCACAAGTCTTAAAGTTCCCAAGTATTACAATTAGGTTTTATTTCCACGAGTCACAGAAGGATTCAGTTGATATCACATCATCCCTACTTCATTATCATCACTATGAATAACCCACCCTGAGCTGACAGAGGAGGGGGCCCTGGCTAGACTGTCCTATGTGGCTCTCCTACTTTGCCCCCCCCCCAAAAAAACCGAGGGTCTTTCCTGAACTGTGAGTCCTACTGTCCCCCCCTCCCCAGCTGCTAAACTCCCTGCCAGGATCCAGCCTCCGCCTGTTTTTATGAGTGCCTTATCAGCTCTCCTGGGATCAAGGGACAATCAAGAGGCAGGGGGCAGGGGGCAAAGGGCTCCCAACTGGCAGGGCAATGGCAGTAAATTCTTGGGGGGGGGCAGGAGGAGAACTGCACCCCCCCTGCAAGCAAACAATACCCAAGCAGATTTCCTAGAAAGTACGAAAGGGCGCTCTTGCACTGTCAGCATAGAAACACAGATGGGACCTTGGAGGTCCTCTAGTCCAACCCCTTGCCAAGGCCAGGAGACCTTATTGCATCCGGGACAAACGGTTGTCCAATCTTTTCTCAGTGATGGAGCACCCACAACATCCAGCAAACCCTACAAGGACTACCCCCCGAATCTCCCCAGAGGAATTCTGGGAGTTGAAGTCCACACGCCTGATCTTAAAAGTTGGCCAAGTCGAGAAAGATGCTCCAGAATCTCCTTTGGGTTGTATTTCGAGTGACTTCCCAGCCAGATCTTTGTCTTTGTCTTTTTTTTTTTTTTTTTTTTTGGAAAAACAGCAATTTTGTCTTCCTCCACTTCCTTGTCTCAGCCAAGGGGATTCCCCTCGGTAGATTAATCAATACTGATAGTTTCCAAAGTCAGCTGCAGCAGGTCACGTCGGCCACCCAGCTAGTAGATCCCCAGCCAGAGCTTAGCAGCAGAGGTCCTAAAAGTGAGTGATTCTGGGTGGTTTTTTGTCCCCCCCCCACTTTTATTTTTTTTCCCCTGATGTTAAAAGCAAAAATCACGTGATCAAAATTCAGAGGCTTGGCAACTGACATGTACTGAGGACGGTTGCAGTGCCCCTGAGTCACGTGATTAAACGGGGGGCACCGGATTCACTTAACAACCGTGTTACTGACTGAACAACGGCGGTGATTCGTTGAACCACTGTGGCAGAAAAGGTCGTAAAATGGGGCAAAATTCACTTAGCCATTGTCTTGCTTAACAACAGAAATGTTGGACTCGACTGTGGTCGTAAGTCGAAGCTGTTCAGTAAATACGCTTGCCTGGAAGAGGCTGTGCCTGATGGTCCTCTTGTCTTGCTGATGAGCTTCCCGAGTGGGCTGGCTGGAGGGCTGCAGGCACAGGGGAGCCTGCCGGGTGGCTGGGCTTTCATTGATAGTGAATAATTATACATCAATTAAGCCGCAGGTATTCACTCGTCCTGCTGGGCGACATCTCCAGCTCCAGCTGATTACAGATTGTGACTTCTCCCTCCCTCCCTCCCTCCCTCCCACAGGGGGGTTGCTGCCTCTGCGGGGGCTTCATCCTGGCTGCTGTGATCTCCGCTGGGGGACGCCTTCCTTTCTTCCCTCCAATGTCAGGAAGACATCTCCCACGCACACCTATCACTGTCGAGAATATGCAAAAGCTAACTTCCTTCCTTCCTTCCTCTTCCCATTCTCTCCCTCCCTCCCTCCCTCCTTTCTTTCTTTCTCTTTTCTTTCCTTCCTTCCTCCCTCCCTCCCTCCCTTCCTCTTCCCATTCCCTCCCTCCCTCCTTTCTTTCTTTCTCTTTTCTTTCCTTCCTTCCTCCCTCCCTCCCTCCCTTCCTCTTCCCATTCCCTTCCTCCCTCCCTTCCTTCCTTCCTTTTCCTTCCTTCCTTCCTTCCTCTTTCCATTCCCTCCTTCCCTTCCTTCCTTTTCCTTCCTAACCCTAACCCCTCCTTCCTCTTCTCATTCCCTCCCTCCCTCCCTTCCTTCCTCCCTCCCTCCCTCCCTCCCTTCCTTCCTTCCTTCCTCTTCCCATTCCCTCCCTCCCTTCTTTCTTTCTTTCTTTCTTCTTTCTTTTTCTTTCTCTTCCTTTCCTTTCCCTTCCTCCCTCCCTCCCTCCCTCCCTTCTACTTCCCATCCCTCCCTCCCTTCCTTCCTTCCTTTTCTTCTTCCTTCCTTCTCCCTCCTTCCTTCCTCCTTTTCCTTCCTAACCCTAACCCACTCCTTCCTTTCTCATTCCCCCTTCCTCCTCCCTCCCTCCCTTCCCTTCATTCTCTTCCTTCCTCTTCCATTCCCTCCCTCCCTCCCTTCCTTTTCCTTCCTTCCTTCCTTCTTTCCATTCCCTCCTCCCCTTCTTTCTTTCTTCTTTCTTTTTTTCTTCCTTCCTTCCTTCCCTTCCTCCCTCCCTCCTCCTCCCTCCTTCCCTTCCATTCCCTCTTCCTTCCTTCCTTTTTCCTCATTTCCCTCCTCCCTTCCTTCCTTTTCTTCCTAACCCTAACCCCTCCTTCCTCTTCTCATCCCTCCCTCCTTCCTCCCTCCCTCCCGTCCTTCCTTCTTCCTTCCTCTTCCCATTTACCCCCCCTCCCTTCCTTCCCCTTCCTTCCTTCCTTCCTTCCTCCTCTTACCCATTCCCTCCTTCCCTTCCTTCCTTTTCCTTCCTAACCTAACCTTCCTTCCTCTTCCCATTCCCTCCCTTCCTCCCTCCCTCCCTCCCTCCTTCCTTCCTTCCTTCCTTCCTTCCTTCCTTCCTTCCTTCCTTCCTTCCTTCCTCTTCCTCTTCCCATTCCCTCCCTCCCTCCCTCCCTCCCCATGTTTTAATTTCTGCCCTGCATCTGTTGCTTGGCCTGAACCGGGCATAATTACGCTGGCACAGCTCTTATCCACCACCATCTCTTGCAAAACGTCCCTCCCCCCCAGAGGCTGTTTCGGTTCCACTGGATCCCTGACAGCCTGGAACATGTTGGGACTTGGAACCGAATCGCTTCGCATCAACTCTCCTCCTTTTCCTTCAGGTCGTGATGGTGCCGTGCTAATTTCCCCTCCCCCCCCGTAGCTCCAGAAGTGGAGCCGGGTCAAGCAGCAGCCGGAGACGGCCGGAGATGCCCTGGGCCTTTCTCTGCTCCCGGACAAGTCTGGACCCAGCACTGGACTGCTGGACCCTTTTAGAAGCTGGAGGCTGCACACTGGAAAGCTCAGAAAAATCACTTCGTTCCCCAGAGTTTCATTTTCGGTGTTACGACCACAGTTGAGCCCAAAATTTCCGTTGCTAAGTGAAGCGTTTCCTAAGTAGGTTTTTTCCCATTTTACGACCGTTGTTAAGTGAATCACTGCCGTTGTTAAGGTAGCAACACCTTGTTAAGGGAGTCTGGCCCCACTATTGACTTTGCTTGTCAGAAGGTTGCAAAACGTGGTCACGTGACCTCGGGACTCCGTGACCGTCATAAATATGAGTTCCGTTGCCAAGCCTCTGAGTTTTGATCACGTGACCACGGGGATGTGCAACGGTCATGTGAAAAACGGCCATTATCTCCCTTTTTCCAGTGCCGTTGTAACTTTGAATGGTCACTTAACGAATAATTGTAAATCTAGAACTCTTTGTACTGTGGGAAGTCAGCCCCCCCCCCAGAGAAGGAAATATTAAAAGGGCAGAAAAATATATTTCCTCAAAGGATCTTAAAGAGGCAGAAAAGCATGCCCAGTTTTTTTAATAGCCCCAAGTCTCCCTCCCCCAAGCAGAAACCAGCTCTGTAGAGATGCAGATGTAAATAATCCAGGAAGGCTAGAAGATTAAGAAGACAAAGACACCTAAAATCTACATACCCCACCCAGACTCTAAGACAGGACATAATAGGATTAACCCACAGATACCAAAGGGCACACTCAGACTCAGGTCAAAGTTCATGCCACAGGAACAACTCCAAACAAACGGCTCCAGAGGGTATAAAAACCCACTCCCTACGTGTGCGCTCTCTCTCTTTTCTTCCAGAGCCATCTTCCTGTCTGGCTCTCCTCTCCAATAAACTGCAACCTTCTTTCTAAAACAGTCGCCATGTTGTTTATTCCCGGCTTGGACTGGACCATGATGAAGACTTTTCCTTCAACAGTACAATCTACCTGCTGAGTGTCTGGGGTTTTAGCAGAGGCACAAGGGCAATTTTTACTTAAAGGGGCTCTATTTTTAAGGCCCACCTTTAACCCTGTACCCCCATTTTGGGTGTAAGGAGGAACCTGAACACATTGGCTTATATTCAGCAACACCTTAGCTTGGCAAACCGAAAGGACGCTTTCTTCTCATTCAGTTCATATTCCTTGAATAAATATTTCCCCACTTTGAATAAACATTTGCTCTTTAAAGACCAACGTAGAATTTATTTTCCCACAAAAGAAAAAAAACTGAATTCTCGGTATATCAAACTTCAGAGTAGGGATGGGCAACTATGGACCCTTGATGACCTACGGACTTCAACTCCCAGAATTCCTGAGCCAGCCATAGGAATTTCAACCATTCCTTCTTGTCCTGCCTTCGGGTGCTTTGGAGCAGGGGTCCCCAGCCCCCCCCAGTCCGTGGACCAGTAGCAGGCCGCGGCATGTCAACAAACAAGCAAAGTCCCATCCACAGGATGCAGGTAGCACACAAAACCACACACTCTCCAGAACTGGTCCCTGGTACCCAAAAGGTTGGGGACCTCTGCTTTGGAGAATAGCTTGACTCCCTCTTCTTTGGGGCAGCCCCTGAGATATTGGAGCACTGCTATCATGTCCCCCCTCGTCCTTCTCTTCATTAAACTAGACATACCCAATTCCTGCAACCGTTCCTTGTATGTTTTAGCCTCCTGTGGGAAGTCAGCCCCCCCCCCCAGAGAAAGAAATATTCTTGGAGATATTTAAAAGGCAGAATGTATTTCCCTAAAGGATTTTAAAGGCAGAAACCAACCCCCCCCCCAAGTCTCTCTGTCCCAAACAGAAACCAAGTTTGCAGAATGCAGATATGATAATCTTGTCAGACTGGAATCAGGAAACTGGGATTAGGAAGAAAGATCCTTAGAATCAACACACCAAAAATTTAAGAGTCATCAGCCACAGCCACAGGGAAGCAGGATATGACCCTTGGGACATATTAGGTTTAACCCACCACCATCAGAATACCAGAAAGGCACACTCAGATTCAGGTCAAAGTTCATGCCACAGGAACAACTCCAAACAAAAGGCTCCAGAGGTTATAAAAACCCACTCCCTACATGTGCTCACTCTCTTTTCTTTCTGTCTGGCTCTCCTCTTCAATAAACTGCAATCTTCTTTCTAAAGCAATTGCCATGTTGTTTATTTCCGGCTTGGACTAAATCCTGATGAAGACTTTTCCTTCAACACTCCAGTCCCCTGATCATCTTTGTTGCTCTTCTCTGCACTCTTTAGAAAGAGTCTTAACATCTGTTTTACATCATGGTGACCAAAACTGGATGCAGTATTCCAAGTGTGGCCTTACCAAGGCCTTGTAAATTGGCGTTAACACTTCACGTGATCTTGATTCTATCCCTCTGTTAATGTAGCCAAGGATTGCATTGGCCTTTTCGGCAGCTGCAGCACACGGCTGGCTCCTATTTAAGTGATTGTCCACTAGGACTCCGAGATCCCTCTCGTAGTTACTACTGTTGAGCAAGGTACCACCTATACTATACCTGTGCATTTGGTTTTTCTTGCCTAAGTGTTAAACCTTACTTTTTTAAAGAAGCGACTAGACCAGGGGTGTCAAACTGCCGGCCCACAGGCCGGACGCGTCATCCGGAAGCCACGCCCACCCCATTGCCGGCAATGGCAAAACCGTCCCGATACGTTGAGCGACGTCACATGATGTCGCGAGTTTGACATGTCTGGACTAGACAATCACTTGTCTGAAATGGTATAGGTTTTCCTGCTTGAGCAGGAGGCTGGACTGGAAGACCTCCAAGGTCCCTTCCAGCTCTACTCCACTCCACTCCACTCCACTCCACTCCATTCCATTCCATTCTATTCTATTCTATTCTATTCTATATTTTCTTTTCTATTCTATTCTATTCTATTCTATTCTATCCTATTCTATTCTATTCTATTCTATTCTATTCTATTCTATTCTTTATTCTATTCTATTCTATTCTATTCTATTCTATTCTATTCTATTCTATTCTTTTTTATTCTATTCTATTCTATTCTATTCTATTCTATTCTATTCTATTCTATTCTATTCCATATTTTCTATTCTATTCCTATTCCTATTCCTATTCCTATTCCTATTCCTATTCCTATTCCTATTCCTATTCCTATTCCTATTCCTATTCCTATTCCATTCTATTCTATTCTATTCTATTCTATTCTCACTACCGAGTTTCATTTTGTCAGATTCTATCCTTCTGTTGACACAGGCCTGGGCTGGGTTGGCTTTTCTGGCAACGGTGTCGGCTTTCTTGGCTCGTACTTAAGTGGTTGTTCGCTAGGACACGGAGATCCCTCTCCGAATTGTTCCTCTTGAGTTTTGAAGCCATGCCAAGAACTGTGGCTGATTTGATTTATTAAGAGTACTTTTAAAAGCTTCCATCATCTTAATGGATTCTTAAAAGCTTTGGGCAGGACCCGTGCGGAGTCCGATCAGGAAAAGGCAACCTGACAAATAGCTGGAGAGCTGGTTTCCCATGGCAGCCTCTGTCCGGCCGGCCGAGCTTTGCTTGGGGCCTCTTTGCCAAGTGTTCTTGGGCAAGACCTGACTCTACGCTGCGACCGGATCCGGGCACCCGGTGAGGGCAGAAGCTGGCAACATCCCCCCCCCCCAGTGAGGATCTGACCTGGCGGTCCAAGCCCCTCGGGCACGCCCCTCCCCCGGCCCCTCCCAGGTATTTGGAGAGGGGCGACGTCCGTGGCCAAGACATCTCAGCTATGAGGAAGTGGGCAGGGGTGACGCCATGGGGCAGCCCCAAAGCAAAGCTGGACAATGGAAGGCGGCTGCCTGTGGCCCAATGTGCTTCATTTCCCACACTAGGCAGGTAGAAATCATGCCAAAGTTTCATTGCAAGTTCTTGTAAAGGTGGAGGCTGACAAAGAAGATGGATGGGAAGGGAAGGAGACGGGCGCAAAGCCAGGGCAGGTGGTTGGCTTTCTTTTCTCTTTTCTTTTCTTCTTCTTTTCTTTTCTTCTTTTCTTTTTTCTTCTTTCTTTTTTTTCTTTTCTTTTCCCTTTCTTCTTCCTTCCTTCCTTCCTCCCTTCCTTACCCTTCCCTTCCTTCCTTCTGTCCGTCCCTCCCTCCCTTCCCATCTCCCTTCTTCCCTCCCTCCCTTCTTCCCTCCTTCCCTCCCTCCCTCCCTCCCTTCCTCACCCTTCCCTTCCTTCCTTCCCTCCCTCGCTTCCCATTCCCATTCCCATCTCCCTCCTCGCTCCCTCCCTTCCCATTCCCATCTCCCTCCCTCCCTCCCTTTCCCTTCCTCACCTTCCTTCCTTCCTCCTTCCCTCCCTCCCTCGCTTCCCATTCCCATCTCCCTTCCTCCCTCCCTTCCTTCCTTCCTTCCTTCCTCCCTCCCTTCCTTCCTTCCTTCCTTCCTCTCTCCCTCCCTCCCTCCCTCCCTTCCATTTCATGACCCAACTAGGGATCGCTATCAGTACTAGAAGGAAGTGCGATTTGTAGAGTGGAGGATTATGCAGTCCTTGGTGTTCTCTGAAGTTCTTTTGTTTTCTTACATTCAGTGCTAGAAGGGAGGAGGAGGAGGAGGAGGAGGAGGAGAAGGAGACTTGTGGGGTTCTTGGTGTTCTCTGAAATCGGTTCTTGCAGACGTTTCGTGACCCAACTAGCCTTCTAGCACTGATGATGTTACCTAGTTGGGTCACGAAACGTCTGCAAGGAAACCCCCAACCTCAGAGAGCACCAGGGACCCCACAGTTCAACCCTGAGCTACAGAGATTCTCTTTTATGGCCAACCAGTCCTAACATCCCAGCGAGACAATGCTCTGGGGAGGTCCTGTGCGAAGGAGGAGAGAAGCTTTCCACAGGCACACCTGGCAATTTCCAGACGGACTGACGTGTTCAGGCCTCAACATGCAAGAAAGGCTGTTTTGAACTCCGAGTCAGGGCTGGGGATGACGGGAGCCGGGAAACTGAAAGGGCCGGAGAATTGTAAGCCGCGAGGTTGCAGGGCAATGAAATGCAGGAAGTTCAGAAAAGATCGTGACTTTATTCAGAGGAATCTTTGATAAGAAGTTGTGGATCGTAAATACAAACACTCGCCCAGTCATGAGCCAATAAACGCCTGTTGCCTCCCTGTTTTCCTAGAGAAAAACAAGCTATATCTCGGTTGATATCTTTGTAATTGCAGCTCCTCCAGTGCGAGATAAAAGACGGAAAAATCCAGGGATGGACCGAGGAGGTAGGCCTTGTCAACAACTCTGAACTTTATGCCCAAACGGCCCATCCTCTTCTTCCTCCCTCCCAAGCCATTTTGGACCACCAGAGCAGCAATTATTCCCCATCTGGACCCACAGCTATGGGGCAGACCTGCATCCAGCTGACGGAAGAATAGATTTTGCCTCCAGCAAGAAACTGCCTTAAAACCCTAGACTGTTTGAAGCAGGAAAACTACCAATATAATAATAATAATAATAATAATAATAATAATAATAATAATAATAATAATAATAATAATAATAATAATAATAATAATAATAATAATAATAATAACAATAATAATAATAATAATAATAATAATAATAATAATAATAATAATAATAATAATATTAATAATAAATAATAATAATAATAATATTAATAATAATAATAATAATAATAAAGTTGGAAGGGACCTTGGAGGTCATCTAGTCCAACCCCCTGCTCAGGCAGGAAACCCTATACCATTTCGGACAAATGGCTGTCCAGTCTCTTCTTAAAAACTTCCAGTGTTGGAGCATTCACCACTTCTGGAGGCAGGTCGTTCCACTGGTTAATTGTCCTCACTGTCAGGAAATTTCTCCTTAGTTCCAGGTTGCTTCTCTCCTTGAATAATTTCCAACCATTGTTTCTTGTCCTGCCTTCAGGGGCTTTGGAGAACAGCTTGACTCCCTCTTCTTTGGGGCAGCCCCTGAGATACTGGAAGGCTGCTATCATGTCCCCCCTCATCCTTCTCTTCATTAAACTAGACATACCCAATTCCAGCAACCGTTCCTGATATGTTTCAGCCTCCAGTCCCCTAATCATCTTTGTTGCTCTTCTCTGCACTCTTTCCAGAGTCTCAACGTCTTTTTTACATCGTGGTGACCAAAACTGGATGCAGTATTCCAAGTGTGGCCTTACCAAGGCATTGTAAAGTGGTATTAATACTTCACGTGATCTTGATTCTATCCCTCTGTTAATGCAGCCTAGCACTGTGTTGGGTTTTTTGGCAGCTGCAGCACACGGCTGGCTCCTATTTAAGTGATTGTCCACTAGGACTCCGAGGTCCCTCTCACAGTTACTACTATTGAGCAAGGTACCCCCTATACTATACCTGTACATTTGGTTTTTCTTGCCTAAATGTAGAACCTTGCTTTTTTCACCATTGAATTTCATTTTGTTAGATAGCGCCCAGTGTTCAAGTCTGTCCAGATCCTCCTGTATCTTGAGCCTGTCTTCTGGAGTGTTGGCTATTCCTGCCAGCTTGGTGTCATCTGCAAATTTGATGAGTTCCCCATCTATCCCCTCGTCCAAATCATTGATGAAGATGTTGAAGAGCACTGGGCCCAGAACAGAGCCCTGGGGCACCCCACTGCACACTTCCCTCCATGTAGATGCGGTTCCACTGAGGACCACACGCTGAGTACGGCCGGTCAGCCATTGTTGGCTGTTGACTTAATTAGAAGGGAAAGGCTCAGAGGTGTGTATTGTGAGTTGGTGACCTGCTTTTGACGGATGCCGCCTTCACAGGTCAGAAGTAACAGGGCTGGGCCACACTGAATGGGGTTCCTGACCCTCCGTAGGGGGGGTGTGTGTGTGTGGCAAGGATGGGTGATCAAAGCGACTTTTCCCACTATTGTGGACTGCGATTGTGTTGACGGGAGGCTGCTCTCCCAAGCCTCAGGAGACAATAGCCCCGGTTTGGGGAATGTACTCTTACCTGAACACGGCTTCAGCTGAACCAGTGATGTCTGAACAAAAGCCAGTCAGGCAGGGAATTCAGGCAAGCCGTTTGGAAAAGGGTTTCTTGAGGAAGAAAGAATCAGGGGCAACTTTTCCAAAA
Organism: Azemiops feae; assembly: GCA_023970755.1. Taxonomy (NCBI): domain Eukaryota; kingdom Metazoa; phylum Chordata; class Lepidosauria; order Squamata; family Viperidae; genus Azemiops; species Azemiops feae. The sequence goes on along the minus strand of JALGBA010004119.1, from coordinate 41,204 downwards.
AAACCCACATTTTATTTTAAAAAATCACTGAATGATGACCGTGAGGCTGAAAAACAAGCTATCCTACATAATAGTGTCAGAGTGCCCAAAGAGAGCCCATAAGGGAGATTTGGGGCTATGGCAAATGAAGCAAAAATTTATATTTGTACAGTAACAACAGAGCTGGAAGGGACCTTGGAGGTCATCTAGTCCAACCCCCTGCTCAGGCAAGAAGACAAACGGTTTTCCAATCTCTTCTTAAAATCCTCCAGTGATGGAGCACCCACAATTTATGGAGGCAAGCGGTTCCACTGGTTAATTGATCTGGGATTATAGAATTACAGAATAACAGAGCTGGAAGGGACCTTGGGGGTCATCTAGTCCAACCCCTGCTCTCGCAGGAGACCCTGTACCAGGGGTAGGCAACCTTGGCTCTTTTATGACTCGTGGACAGCTATGCTGACTCAGGAATTCTGGGAGTTGAAGTCCACGAGTCATAAAAGAGCCAAGGTTGCCTACCCCTGCCCTATACCATTTCAGACAAGTGGCTGTCCAGTCTCTTCTTTAAAAAAAAACACTCCAGTTTTGGAGCACCCACAATTTCTGAAGGCAGCTTCTGTTCCAACCGGGGTTAATGTTTCCCACTGTTAGGAAGTTTCTCCTTAGTTCTGCGCTCTGTAATCTTAGACAGGCGTTTTTAACATTTTAGATTTTATATTTCATACTTTGCATTCTTATCTCTTGGGTTTTCCTGGAAAAGTGATGTGAGCGTGCCGTGCAGTAAACAAATAAATATGAAAAGGCATAAGCACAACTCTCTGCTTAATCTGAGGAGCCGCTGATGTAAACATGACGCTATTATTCCATTTTACCACCGAGTTCCTATTTTGAAATGTTGCGCAAACAAGAAATAATCTGAGCGCCATAAAGATACGCTTTGCACTCTGCTCTGATGCTTATGCAGCACCAGAGCCAGGCCGGTGAATACCGCCCCAGAATTACAGGTAATAATAATAATAATAAAGTTGAAAGGGACCTTGGAGGTCATCTAGTCCATAGACTTTCAACAGTTTCAACAGATCATCGACTTTCAACAGTTTCTTTAGCGTCCGTTTGAAGTCACTGAAAAAACCTGACTTATGACCGTTTTTCACACTTACGACCGTTGCAGGATCCCCACGGGCACTTGATCAAAATTTAGACACTTGGCAACTGGCATGTACTTATGACGGTTGCCATGTCCCGGGGCCATGTTGATTCCCTTTTGCGACCTTCCGACAAGCAAAGTCCATGGGGAAGCCGGATTCGCTTAACGACCGTCGGACTCACTGAACGTCTGCAGTGATTCACTTAACAGCTGTGTCAAGGAAGATCACAAAAAGGAGGCAAAACTTACATGACAATTCTCTTGCTTAGCAACGGGAAATTTGGGGCTCCATTGTGGTCGTAAGGCGAGGACCACCTGTCGTATTGCAAATAAAAAAAAATAGCCTGAGCACCATAAAGTCCTCAGTTCAGGAATTCCTTCAAGCTTTTTAAAATTCAACTCTGTTATGGTATAGTTTCTCCTGCTTGAGCAGGGGGCTGGACTAGAAGACCTCCGAGGTCCCTTCCAGCTCTATTCTATTCTATTCTATTCTATTCTATTCTATTCTATTCTATTCTATTCTACTCTACTCTACTCTATTCCATTCTATATTCTATTCTATTCTGTATTTTATTATTCTATTCTATTCTATTTTATTCTATTCTATTCTATTCTATTCTATTCTATTCTATTCTATTCTATTCTATTCTATTCTATTCTATTCTATTCTATTCTATTCCATTCTATTCTGTATTTTATTATTCTATTCTATTCTTTTCTATTTTATTCTATTCTATTCTAATTTTCTCTTCTCTTCTCTTCTCTTCTCTTCTCTTCTCTTCTCTATTTCATTCCATTCTATATATCCTATTCCATTCCATACCATATTTTCTATTCCATTCCATTCCATTCCATTCCATTCCATTCTATTCTATTCTAATTCTAATTCTATTCCTTCACTCTGGCCAAACAGAAATCAGAAATCCAACGGCGGATCGCTGAGAGATTTAATAGATCCGGGGATTATTACTTTGCTCTCTACGCTGGGATAAAAAAAAAAAAAATCTCCTTATGCAGCACCAGAGCCGAGTCAGTGAGCTCCACCCAACAATTACTGCTGGATTAGAGAAAGCTGCGTTTTAGCAACTTGACGATCTCACAATCACACAAACCCTTGCAACTTAAAAAGGGCTTCATTGTTTACGGGCCACGCAATTGAGGAAGGAGGAAAGTCTAGTCAAGCTCGCTGAGATGATCTTTGATGGAAAGGGAGGGGTGGGGGGGAGACTTCAGACTTTATATAGTTCGAGTTGAACGACCTTGCGTGGTGAATAACCTGGATTGCAACCGATGGACGGGTGAGCCTTCATCGATCTGCAGAGGTCGTTCACCTTTATGGTGGCTGCGTGTCCCTGGAGATTCTCCGTCATCCAGGTGATGGTTGTCCCAATGGTGCTTTTTCCCAGGAGGCACCCGGACTTTCTTGTTTTTCCTTGAAGACGTTTCGCCTCTCATCCAAGAAGCTTCTTCGGCTCTGACTGGGTGGTGGAGGGTTCAAGGATTTATATTCCTTGCAGACAGCGGATCATTTGCATCCTTTTACAGAGTCATTGAGGCCACTTGGAATGCAAATGACCGGCTGTCTGCAAGGAATATAAATCCTTCCCTTCCCCACCATCCAGTCAGAACTGAAGAAGCTTCTTGGATGGGAAGCGAAATAGCAGTAAGAATCGTATTTGTTTAGTTTCCGAGAAATGAAGAAACATGGATAGAGCGATATGGAACGACAAAGAAAAAGAGGATAGAGAATAATTTTAAATGTGGGATATAGCTTATTATTGGTCAGAAAAAAAGAGATAGAGATTAGGAACTTAATGGGTATTTTTAAGTAAAAAACGGACCCAGACAACACGTCGTTTACTAAGCACTTATGATTTGTAAAAAATAAAAAATTAATAAAATATTATTATAAAAAAATAATCTTCCAGTATTTGGGGGGTTGCCACAAAGAAGAGGGGGGGGGTCAAGCTATTCTCCAAAGCACCTGAGGGCAGGACAAGAAGCACCGGATGGAAACTAATCAAGGAGAGAAGCAACCTGGAACTAAGGAGAAACTTCCTGACAGTGAGGACAATTAACCAGTGGAACAGCTTGCCACCAGAAGTTGTGAATGCTCCAACACTGGAAGTTTTTAAGAAGAGACTGGACAGCCATTTGTCCAGAACAGTTGAAGGTTTCCTGCCTGAGCAGGGGGTTGGACTAGAAGACCTCCAAGGTCCCTTCCGATTCTGTCATTCTGTTATTCAGATGTGATCGTAAGTCACGGATTATCTGTACTTCCACTCTCTAATGCCAGGCTATTTTTTTTATCCTGCAAGAAGATCAGCTTTCTTCGTGTGGGTAAGTGAGAACAGCCACACCTCCGCAATTTCTGGAAACCCAGGTCGGGCCGGAGCTGTTTCTCTAAAGGATAATTATCTGCAGGGTGGGGTGGAATTAAAACCAGCCGAGCGGAATCAATTCTCTGTTTTGTTGCTGCATAAAAACCCGTCCAAATCGGGTGAAGTCTAAGTGGGAAAGTGGACCTGGGGCTCTGGGACTGTCACACCTAAAGTTTGCGAGACTTTTTTCACACCGGGAAGGAGAGAAAAGCTTGGATTTGGGAGACCTTTGTGTTGCAAAGTCAACACAACTTCGGGGACTTCAGAATGGCCAAATCCAGATTTTGTTGGGATGTGGAGGTCATCTCCACCTCCATTCAGGGCAGGAATCTAAATTACAGGTCGTCCTCACTTTACGACAATGGAGCCCAAAATTTCCGTTGCTGAGCGAGACAGTTGCTAAGTGAGTTTTGTCACCATTTTACGACCTTTCTTGCCACCGTTGTTAAGCGAATCACTGCAGTTGTTAAGTGAGTCACACGGTTGTTAAGTGAATCTGGCTTCCCCCATTGGCTTTGCTTGTCAGAAGGTCGCAAAAGGGGATCACGTGATCCCGGGACGCTGCAACCGTTGTAAGTACATGCCAGTTTCCAAGCGTCCGAATTTTGATCACGTGACCACGGGGATGCTGCAGTGGTCGTAAGTATGAAAAACAGTCTTAAGTCCCTTTTTTCAGTGCTGTTGTAACTTGGAACAGTCACTAAATGTGGCCGTAAGTTGAGGACTCCCCGTAGTCCTCGACTTACGACCACAATTGAGCTGCAAATGTCCACTGATAAGCAAAACAGTTGTGAGATGAGTTGTGTGCTCCCATTTTACAACCTTTTTTGCCGCAGTTAAGTCAATCCCTTCGGTTGTTAAGTGGATCATGTGGCCGTTAAGCGAATCTGGCTTCCTCCATTCACTTTGCTTGTGGGAAACCAGCCGGGAAGGTTACAAACGGTGATCATGTGACCCCGGGACCTTGCAACTGTCATAAGTACAAGCCAGTTGCCAAGCATGTGAATTTTGATCCCGTGACCCGAGGAATGCTGCGACAGTCATAAGCGTGAAAAACGGTCGTAAGTCCTTTTTTCCGTGCTGTTTTAACTTCAAACGGTCACTAAACGAATTGTTGTAAGCCAAGGACTACCTGTATTCTAGTGTTTCTGAACCGTGGCAACGTTAAGCGGGGTGGACTCCAATTCCCAGAATTCCCCAGCCAGCTTTGCCACGTCTTTCAGGAGGGTGAACGGGGTCCTCAGCCAGGCAGGCTGTCCTCGGCTTATGCCTGCACGGGAGACCAGAATTTCTAATTGCTAAACAGGGCGGTTGTTTAGATGTGGTGGTTGTTACACAAACCCTTTGTTCTCTATGGCCCTTTTTTTGCCCAAAGCCAATTTTGGGGAGAAAAGAGTGTCGTAAATTGTGGTTACGTGACTTTGCAAATGGCTGTAAAGGTGGGGCGGTTGCTGAATGCCCAGAATGCTGTCACGTGGCCGGTGGGGGGGGGGCGTCAGAATTTCAGAGAAGGACGAGGGGGGACATGATAGCAGTGTTCCAATATCTCAGGGGCTGCCACAAAGAAGAGGGAGTCAAGCTATTCTCCAAAGCGCCTGAAGGCAGGACAAGAAGCAACGGATGGAAACTAACCAAGGAGAGAAGCAACCTAGAACTGAGGAGAAACTTCCTGACAGTTAGAACAATTAACTGGTGGAACAACCTGCCTCCAGAAGCGGTGAATGCTCCAACACTGGAAGTTTTTAAGAAGAGACTGGACAGCCATTTGTCCGAAATGGTATAGGGTCTCCTGCTTGAGCAGGGGGTTGGACTAGATGACCTCCAAGGTCCCTTCCAACTTTCATTATTATTATTATTGTTATTGTTGTTATCTTTGAACAGACAGACTCCGGTGGCCCAGAGTCCAAATTCTGATCACGTGACCACGAAGAAGCTCCAACGGTCGTTAAGTGTGAAAAGTGGCCCTAAGTCCTTGACTCACAACAGTTCATTTAGTGACTGTTTAAAGTTACAACAGCACTGAAAAATGTGACATGACTGTTTTTTCACGCTTACAACCATTGCAGCGTCCCCGTAGTCACGTGATCAAAATTCGGACACTTGGCCACCGACTCAAGAGTTATGACGGGTGCAGGGTCCCTGGTGTCACGTGATCTTCTTTTTGTGACCGTCTGACAAGCAAAAGGCAATGGGGGAAGCCAGATTCATTTAACAACTGTGTGACTCACTTAACAACTGCACTGATTCACTTAACAACGGAGGCAAGAAAGGTCATAAAATGGGGCAAAATTCACTAAACAACTGTCTCATTTAGCAATTGTAGTTGTAAGTCAAGGACCATCTGTATGCCTTTTTTTGGATCTGTTTTGGTTCTGCATCTTCGGTCCAGCCTGGAAAAGTCACGGACACCCACTGAAAATCCGGGCTATGCAGGGTCTCCAGCATCAACCAAGGATATGTGGTTTGTCTTCTGTCAAGGTATTAATTTGGCAGCTAACCAGCTTATGTAGTGTGGGATGTAAGATGGAATGTAATGATGAGAATGACTCAGCAGGGTCTGAGTCTCTTTAAGAGCCTTTGTATAAAGGGAAGGCTCTGCTGACGTGTTCTCTCTCTTCTGTTTCCTGCTGTAATTGTGGCTTGTTGGATCCTGCTGTATGAGCACGTGTATGTATATTGTTCCTGGTGTATGATATTGTAGCTAGTGTAAGATAAACCACCATTTAATATAGACCACTGTTTACTGTGTTTACTCCTGGATTATCAGCGCAATAAGTTAGTGCACGCTCTGACATCTTCCTTAAGCCAAGAACAAACCAGACTTTGGATTCCCAAGCCCTTCTGCAAGTCCTTTACTTATGACCAGAACTGGGGCAGAATTTCTGTCGCTAAGCGAGGCGTATTAAGAGATTCAGGGTTGATTTTATAACCTTCTTTTCCCACAGCTGTTAAGTGAATTAGTGCAGCAGTTAAGCGAATCACATGATTGTTATTAAGGAAATCACTGCGGTCGTATCGTGCAGTCGTTAAGCGGATCCAGACTCCCCTGTTGAATTTCCTGGTCGGAAGCTGACAGGAGGGTCCCAAACGGGGATCACGTGACCCTGAGACGCTGCAACCGTCATAAATACGGGTCGCCAAGCACCCGAATCTCGATCGTGTGATCCTAGGGCTTCTGCAAGGGTCGTAAGTGCGAGGACCGGCCGCGTCATTTTTTTCAGGGCCACTGAAACTTCGGTCACTAAATGAATGCTTGTAAATTGAGGACTGTCTGTCTTTAGACTCCAGAGCCCTCCTGGCAGCTGCAGAACCCATCGGCCTGCCCCCTCCCCTGCCTGCTGTGGGAAGATGTCTGGGTGATTCAACAAGGATCGGGTTTCGCACCCAGAAGCCAAAAAAGGCTTGTGTCATCTTGTGGTTCAAACGGAAACCAGTGGATGAGTCAAATCCTGCAGTCTCTCCTCTTGAGGAACCCAAGGAAGGGAAAAACCCAGATTGAGCACGACGTGAACCCAACAGCCGGCTGAATAACAGAAAGAATAACAGAGCTGGAAGGGATCTTGGAGGTCATCTAGTCCAACCCCCTGCTCAGGCAGGAAACCCTATTCCATTTCAGACAAATGGCTGTCCAGTCTCTTCTTAAAAATTTCCAGTGTTGGAGCATTCACAGCTTCTGGAGGCAGGTTGTTCCACCGGTTAATTGTTCTGTCAGGAAGTTTCTCCTTAGTTCTAGGTTGCTTCTCTCCTTGATTAGTTTACATCCGTTGCTTCTCGTCCTGCCTTCAGGCGCTTTGGAGAAGAGCTTGACTCCCTCTTCTTTGTGGCAGCCCCTGAGATACTGGAAGGCTGCTAACATGTCCCCCCTCGTCCTTCTCTTCATTAAACTAGACATACCCAATTCCAGCAACCGTTCCTTGTATGTTTTAGTCTCCACTAAAAGCCGATCCTACCTCAATATTTATGGAGACCGTCAGTCATCCAGGCCACGGGTGTCCCCAAAGGGCTTTTTCCCGAAAGGCAACTGGACTTTCTTGGTTTTTCCCTTGAAAACATTTCACTTCTCATCCAAGAAGCTTCTTCAGTTCATGAAGAGCCGAAGAAGCTTCTTGGATGAGAAGCGAAAATTTTCACAGAGAAAAAACCCCAAGAAAGTCCAGTTGCCTTTCAGAAAAAGTACCTTTGGGACGATCCTGCCTCAAACGCATTTCTTTAATTTTTTGGCGAATTTGTCTTCAGATCCTGGTCTCCTTCGTTGTTCTCCTCTTCTGAGCATCGGCAAAATCCTCGCTCGCAAATTTGCCGTTGCTGGGAAGGGCCAGGCTCTTTCAACATGGGCAGAGGCTATGCCTCATCTGTCCCTCAGCTCAAGAAGGGGGAAGATCAGCAGAAACAGAATAACAGAGTTGGAAGGGACCTTGGAGGTCTTCTAGTCCAACCCCCTGCTCAGGCAGCAGACCCTTGCAGAATAACAGAGTTGGAAGGGACCTTGGAGGTCTTCTAGTCCAACCCCCTGCTCAAGCAGGAGACACTTGCAGAATAAGAGAGCTGGAAAGGACTGTGGATGTCTTCTAGTCCAACCCCCTGCTCAGGCAGGAGACACTTGAGGAATAACAGAGCTGGAAGGGACATTGGAGGTCTTCTAGTCCAACCCCCTGCTCAGGCAGCAGACCCTTGCAGAATAACAGAGTTGGAAGGGACCTTGGAGGTCTTCTAGTCCAACCCCCTGCTCAGGCAGGAGACACTTGTGGAATAACAGAGTTGGAAGGGACCGTGGAGGTCTTCTAGTCCAACCCCCTGCTCAAGCAGCCATTTCTGACAGATGGCTGTTCAATCTCTTCTTAAAAACCTCCAGTGTTGAAGCTCACACACAGTCCATGCTCTCCATCGGAACCGGCACCCAAATTCTGGCAGCACCGGAATCCTTTTACTGATCAAATAGTTCTTCTAAACATCCCCCCCCCAAATAAAAACTCCCGCCCACATGACTCAACCCGGCTTGCAAAGGGAATTTCCCTGCCCGCCCCCAGCCAGCCGCCGCAGCGGGGTTAGGAAAGAGCCCAGCGCCCCTGCCACCCTCCGCGGGGGATGAGCTCATGGGCTTGAGCAAGAGCCTGGGCGCCTTCCCTTCCCTTCCCTTCCCTTCCTTGCGGCTTGGCTGGCCGGGCCGCCCTGCCTCCTGCTCCTGGCCCTCCTTGCCCCACCTCGCCTGCTCCCCCTGGCCAAGGCCTGCCCTCCCATCTGGGCAGGGGCTCGGTGGAGCCAGACAGGTTTCGTGGAATGGTTAACCTGGGGCAATTGCACCCTGAGCCAATCACCTGAGCCCAGCCGCAGCAGCCACAGCAGCCGACGCAGCCGGAGACCTCAGCGCCCAGGCACCTGTTCCAAACTTCCCAGGGCGGAGAAGAAGACACCTGTGGCAGCCGCCTTGCCAGCCGAGCCCTCCTGCCCAACCATGAGTCTCATCCAGGTGGCCCTGACGCTCCTCTGCCTGCTGGGGGCTGCCCTGCCGGAGCCCCCCCAGCAGCCGGCTGTGCAGGACCTCTGGGCTCTCCTGTCTGGCAGCCGGGAAGGCGCTCTGCCCCGTCGCTCGGTGGATGCCCTGTTAAGTATTGCAAGGTCCCGGGTGCAGTGCTCGGCCGTGCCGTGTGAAAAGGTACCGTGTGGGGCTAGCAGGCGGGCGGGCGGGGTCCTCCCTGCAGCTGGAGAGCCTGGGTCAAACTCCAGCCTGGGTGCAAAGGGCTGGGGCGCCGGGCAGGAGGGGACAGCGGCCTCAGCAAGAGCAGCTGCAGCAGCTGCTTAAAGGGAGAGAAAGAGGCGCCGGAGAAGAGAAGTGGGGAGTGGGACTTGGGCCTGGCTTTGCTGACCCCCAACCCCGACACACACACCCCCAATTTGCTAACTTCTGCGACAGGCTGTGCCCGTGGGAGCCCAGGCACCACAAGGCTGCCCCTCGCCCGGGCCAGCTGGCTTCAGACCGCCTCCATCTGCTTGACCGTTCCAAAAGAATACAGAAGAACAAGAGTTGGAAGGGACCTCAAAGGTCTTCTAGTCCAGCCCCCCCTGCGAAGATAGGAAACCTTGTAACATTCCGGATAAATAGCTGTCCAGTCTTCTCTTCCAGTGTTGGAGCATTCACAACTTCTGGAGGGAAGTCGTTCCACGGGTTTATTGTTCTCCCCGTCTCTCTCCTTATAGGAGGCCCTAGAGAAAGAGCGGGGTCTTAATCTACGATGGCCCCCAAATCCGGGGGATTCTCACCCCCATCCCAGCTACTCAATTGGCTTCACAGGCAGTTTGGCGAGCTTCGTCAGAGGCGCAGAGATGAAGGAAGCCGCGGTGCAGAGAAACTTCTGCTTTTGAACGTTTTGGGGGAGTTTTGGAATTGCGTTAGTTGGGAAAACCGTCACCGGATAAGACAGGGAGGGGGGCTTGGGGGCTGGCTGCCAGACCCCAGAAGGAGGCTTCATCTAGAACAAAGAAATGGGTTGGGGGCTGGAATCAAGAGGAGGCAGCCTGGGGAGGGAGTCTCTCTCTCTCCCTTTTTAAAAAAATTAGTTTATAATATAAAATACAAAAATACAAAAGGAAACAGTAGGAAAAATAGGGGAGGGAGAAGGCGGTGTAGGGGTGTAGGGTCTCCTGCTTGGGGGGGGGTTGGACTAGATGACTTCCAAGGACCCTTCCAACTCTGTTCTATTCTAAGGGAAAGGAAAAGGGTAAAAAGAAAGAAACGGTGTTTACGTCCGACACCCTTTGGTGTGTAGGAGAATAATCAAATCAAACCTCAACTTTTTTACTTTTACGTAATAATATAAACTAGCCATTTCTATAACAACAAAGCTATCGCATCGGTGAAAACCCCAAATCAAAGTTTCGTTTTTTCCCCCCCACCTCGAACACAAAGTCCAGAAGTGGTTTCCAAGGAGAAATAAAAGTAATTGTCTTTTTTGCTTTAATCAAAGTAATCCGTTTAGCGGCCGCAGGGGTAGGCAACTGTGGCTCTTTTATGACTGGTGGACTTCAACTCCCAGAATTCCTGAGCCAGCCATGCTGAGGGGAAAGGGAGAGGTTTCCAAGCTCAGCCATGCTGGCTCAGGAATTCTGGGAGTTGAAGTCCACCAGTCATGAGGGGGCCACAGTTCCCCCATGCTGGCTCAGGAATTCTGGGAGTTGAAGTCCACCAGTCATGAGGGGGCCACAGTTCCCCCATGCTGGCTCAGGAATTCTGGGAGTTGAAGTCCAGCAGTCATGAGGGGGCCACAGTTCCCCCATGCTGGCTCAGGAATTCTGGGAGTTGAAGTCCACCAGTCATAAAAGAGCCAAGGTCGCCTACCCCAACTTTAGCCTTCTCTGCAGACTCCCTCAACTTTCCCTCAACTTCTGCAGCTCTTCGTCCGTTGTGGGAATCTAAAAACAATGTCCTTCCGTTTTTGTGCATAATCTTGTGTGTGTGTGTGTGCGTGTGTGTGGTCTCTCGAGAGGGTGACGGGGAGAGGAGGCTATAAGATGGAGCCAGTCACCCCAAGCACGATGCCACCACATAGTCCTCAGATTATGACCACCGTTGAGATCAGGGTTTCCGTTCCCCAGTGAGGCAGTTTTTAAGTGAGGGGCGCCAGGTTTTACCACCTTTTTGGCCACCGTTGTTAAGAGAATCATGCGGTCGTTAAGCAAATCTGGCTTCCCACGTTGACTTTGCTTGTCGGAAGCCGGTTGGGAAGGTCACAAATGATGATCACATCAGCCTGGGATGCTGCGACCGTCATAAAGAATGTTGATCTGTGACCCTGAGGATGTGGTGGTCATATGTGTGAGGATCTGTCGTAAGTCACTTTTTTTCAGTGCTGTTGTAGCTTTGAATGGCCAATAAACAAAGGGTTATAAATCGGGGAAAGAATAGAATAGAATAGAATAGAATAGAATAGAATAGAATAGAATAGAATAGAATAGAATAGAATAATAAAATACAGAACAGAATAGAATAGAATAAACCGAGTTGGAAGGGACCTCGTAGGTCATCTAGTCCAACCCCCTGCTCAAGCTGGAAACCCTACACCATTTCAGACAAATGGTATTTTCTCAAAGAGCAAAATATATGAGTCTCCCCCAAGCTTATGGGGCCTAGGGGCATTGTCGCCCCAGACTCCTGCAGGTTGGGGAAGTCCCCCCCATCTTAAAGTTGGAAAGTTGGAAAATCCTGCTACGAAGCCAAGGCAGGAAAAGTTCTCAGGCCGCTTCGGCACGGGAAAAACTGGAAATATCACTTGAGCGAGAAGCCTTCAAGGAAAATGCCGGGAGCTGCCTTGCGTTCCTAGGCGCTGAGTGCGGGAGGCTGGCAGGCAGATCCTCGCCCAGCAGATGGGTTGCACAATGTTTGTGCCCAAGACAGGAAAGTGTTTCGGTTGGGAGGAGGAAGAGAGAGAGAGAGAGAGGGGGAAGGAGAGAGAGAGAGAGGGAGAGAGAGAGAGAGAGAGAGAGAGAGAGAGAGGGAAGGAGAGAGAGGGAGGGTAGAGGAGTGAGAGGAGAGAGAGGAGAGAGAGAGGGATGGAGAGAGAGGGAGAGAGAGAGAGAGAAGAGAGAGAGGGAGAGAGAGAGAGAGAGAGAGGAAGGAGGAAGGAGAGAGAGAGGAAGGAGAGAGAGAGAGAGATAAGAGAGAGAGAGAAGAGAGAGAGAGAGAGGAGGGAGAGGGATAGAGGGAGAGAGAGCAGAGAGGGGAGAGAGCGAGGAGAGAGAGGCAGGAGAGAGACGAGGAGAGAGAGAGAGGGGGAGAGAGAGAGGAGAGAGGGAGAGAGAGAGAGCAGAGAGAGAGAGGGAGAGGGAGGAGATAGAGAGAGAGAGAGGAGGGAGATAGGGGAGAGAGAGATAGAGAATGGAATGAGGAGAGAGAAGAGGAGAGAGAAGAAGGAGGAGGAAGGAGAGAGAGAGAGGAGAGGAGGATATAGAGGGAGGAAGAGAGACAAGAGGGAGAGGGGAGAGAAAAAGAGAGAGAAGAGAGAGAGGGAAGGAGAGAGAGAGAGGGAAGGAGAGAGAGAGAGATGTTTCTTGTTTTGCTTTGCTTCCCTTCGTCATCCCTTTACTTCCTTTTCTTTTCTTTCTTTTCCTCTTCTCCTTTCCTCTTCCCTTCTTCCTTTCTTTATCCATTTACTCCCTTTTCTTCCTTTTCTCTTTCTCCTTCCCTTCTTCATCCATATTTTTTTCTTTTCTTCCTCTTCCTCCTTTCCCCTTCCCTTCTTCCCTCATCCATTTACTTCCTTTTCTTTCTTTTCCTTTTCCCCTTCCCTTCTTCATCCATTACTTTTCCTCTTCTCCTTTCCCCTTCCTTTCTTCCCTTCTTCATCCATTTACTTCCTTTTCTTCCTTTTCCTTTTCCCCTTCCCTTCTTCATCCATTACTTTTTCTTTTCTTCCCTTTCCTCTTCTCCTTTCCCCTTCCCTTCTTCCCTCCTGCCAAGAAAAGGGGCTTCAGCAGAGGGCAGGTTGCTGGAATCGCCCCTCCCACCGTCCCACCCTGTCCCAGCCTCGGTCTTTGCCCACCTTAGCAAGACAATCAGATCTTCCGCAGTCGAACCCAGACCCAGTGCCCAGGCCCCCACCCTGGAGGGTCGTTAGCAAGAGGGAATGGCCCAGGGAGGGTCAATTATGCTGGGCTGATAAGGAGCACAAGATGTGGCCAAGTGGTCCAGCTGGTGGCCGGACACACCAAGAAAAGAGGCAAAACTTTGACTGGGCTGTTCTACCTGTGTTTGCCCCCCCCCGTGCCCCCTTTGCCCCTTGCCCCGTGCCAAGCCTTGCTCAGATCCAGTCTTGACCCTCGAACGTGCTTTAATTCCTTTCTCCTCCACTCCCTCCAGTCGCAAAACGTTTGAAAACTCGGTGTGGAACAGCGCACACCTTTGATTAACTGGATCCGCCCGGCTTCGGTTAGCGGTGGGCAGCCTTCCTGGCTTGCAAATCCAGGCTGTGCCATCCTGGGCAGCCTGATCTGCCAGGCCGGGCAGACTTGAAGCCGGCCGCTGTGACGAATTTCTGCAAACCTCGAGTCAGCCCGGACGAGTCCATGCGGTTTTCTTGCCACCTGCAAAGTGGTTTTGCCCTGCTTGCCCTTTTTTTTTTTCCTGGCGCTGAGCGTGAATAACTGGGCCAGACTCAGCCGGGATTCGTGCCTAAGGCAGGATCAGAACTCAGCTCTTCCAGATTCTAGCTAGGTGCCTCTAGCAGGTAGTTCTCAAGTTATCTCCACGATCGTTCGAAGTTGCGACGACACTGAAAAAAAGGGGACTTACGCCTGTTTTTTTTCGCCCCTACGACCGTCGCAGCCTCCCCACGATTATGGGATGAAAGCTTCGAGCGCTTGGCAACTGGCATGTACTCAGGACAGTTTTATTTATTTATAAAACAATAAATAAATAAATAAATAAATAAAAGCTGAAGGCAGCTGTGCTGTCCTGGGTCATGTGATCGCCACTGGTAACCTCCCCAGCTGGATTCTTTCGAGCCAAGTCAACGGGGAAAGCCGGTTTCGCTTAACGACTGCGCGTTTCACTTAACAATGGCAGCAATTCGTTTAACGACCCTGGCCAAAAAACAAAGGCCGTAAAACGGGACGACGCTGGCTTAGCAACTGCCTGGCTTAGGCGCAGAATCGTGGGCTACGAGGCGGGCGGCAAATCAATTCGATCGATCAATAAATAAATATTCTGGTCGGTAAGGCGAGGACTGGTGCTACCCCTGCTGCCAGTGTGAATGGGTCATCTTAGTTATTTTTGGGGGGGACCCCGGAGAGAGAAGGGGAGCAGGAAATCCAGAGCAAGCCTTGGGTGCCTTCGTTGCCAGCCTGAATGAGGGTGTTTTCTTTCGCTATAACCCTGGCAGTTCTCTCTAAGTGGCCTGTCTGTCAGCCTTCCAAGCTAATTATTTACACCTCCCATTTACAGGAAGACAACTGGAGCAGGTTTATTATTTCTGGCAGGGGCTTGTGTATTATTTGCATAAACTCTGTGTAAGCACTTCAAACTGAGCAGGAATCCGGAGAACTATTAACCGCTCTCCAGATTAGACCCCAAGCTTTTCCCCTGCACTGTTTGTTGTTCAGTTCAACGTTTCTCCAGCTTAGCAACTTGAAGTGGGGAGGACTTTGACTCCCAGAATTCCCCAGCCAGCTTTTTGCTGGCTGGGGATACCTGGAAGTCAAAGTCCACCCCTCTTCAAGTTGCGGAGATTTGAGTGACACTAATTGGATCTCTTTCGATTCTCCTTTGTGTTCACTCTCGTAAGAACCTGCTAGGATTCGGAATCAGAATCAGAACAGAGCTGGGCGGGACCTTGGAGGTCTTCTAGTCCAACCCCCTGCTCAAGCAGGAGACCCTATACAGTTTGAGACAATCTCTTCCTAAAATCCTCCAGTGTTGGAGCACCCACAACATCTGGTGGCAAGCCGTTCCACTGATTAATTGTTCTCCCTGTCAGGAAATTCCTCTTTAGTTCCAGGTTGCTTCTCTCCTTGATTAGTTTCCATCCGTTGCTTCTTGTCCTGCCTTCTCCACAATATTTGCTCACCATCCAAGTCCAGTTGTCTGCAACTTTATCCAGCATCACCAACCAAAAACGTGCATTTTCTTTCTTTCGATGGTCCACTTTCCCCAGCAGGATGGGGAAATCATGTCAAAGAAGGATTAGGTTGTGACATGGTAGCAGTCTTCCAGTATTGGAGGGGCTGCCACAAGGAAGAGGGGGGTGTCAACCTATTTTCCAAAGCACCTGAAGGCAGGAGAAGAAGCAACGGATGGAAACTCATCAAGGAGATTAGCAGTCTGGAACTAAGGAGAAATTTCCTGACAGTGAGAACAATTGACCAGTGGAACAGCTTGCCACCAGAAGTTGTGGTGGTCCATCACTGAAAGCTTTTAAAAAGAAACTGGATAGCCACTTGTCTGAAATGGTATAAGGTCTCCTGCTTGAGCAGGGGGTTGGACTAGAAGATCTCTAAGGTCCCTTCTGACACTGTTATTCTGTTATTCTATAATCCCAGATCAGTTAACCAGTGGAACGGCTTCCCTCCAGAAGTTGTGGGTGCTCCATCACTGGAGGTTTTTAAGAAGAGATTGGACAGCCTTCTGTCTGAAATGGCATAGGGTCTCCTGCTTGAGCAGGGGGTTGGACTAGAAGACCTCCAAGGTCCCTTCCAGCTCTATTCTCTATTATCGAATTGGACTTTGGGATCAGCGTGATGTCCCTGCGCCTTAATTTGTCTCAATTCCCTCCCTCCCTCAGTGTGCTTCTTCTGTAGGGTTTATTACTTACTTACTTACTTACTTACTTACTTATTTACTTACTTACTTACTTACTTACTTACTTACTTACTTACTTACTTACTTACTTACTTACTTACTTACTTACTTACTTACTTACTTACCTTACTTATTTTGCTGACTGGGGAATTCTGGGAGTCGAAGTCCATCTGCCTTTAAGCGGTCCAGTTTGAGAAACACCAGCTGGGCCTCCTTGGGGTTCATTTTATACGGTCCTCTGCTGTTCTCCACGATACAGATAGTCCTCAATTTACGACAGTTCATTTAGTGACCATTTAAAGTTACAGCAGCACTGGAAAAAGTGACTTAGGACTGTTTTTCACACTTACGACCGTTGCAGCCTCCCCGTGGTCACGTGATCAGAATTCGAATGCTTGGCAACCGAGCATGGGGAAGCCAGATTCACTTAACAACTGTGTGACTAACTTAACAACTGCAGTGATTCGTTTAACAAATTGTGGCAAGAAAGGTTGTAAAATGGGGCAAAACTCACTTAACACATTTTGGGCTCAATTTTGATCCTAAGTCGAGAACTACCTGTAACCTTATCTCCACATATTCCAGAGATGTACAATCCAATAGAACGGCACTTAGACTTATATACCGCTTCACGGTGCTCCTACAGCCCTCTCTGAGCAGTTTGCAGTCAATCTGGGTCCTCATTTTTCCGACCTTGAAAGGACAGAAGGCCAACCCAATGTTGGACCTCATCAAGATTGAACTCTTGTGCTTCCTGTCCTTCCTTCCTTCCTTCCTTCTCATTTCCTTTCCTTCCTTCTCATCTTCCTTCCTTCCTTCCTTCCTTCCTTCCTTCCTTCCTTCCTTCCTTCTTTCCTTCTTTCCTTCCTCCCTTCCCAAGCAATAGCACTTAAACTTATATCTCGCTTCACAGCGCTTTACAGCCCTCTCTAAGCGGTTTACAGAGTCAGCATGTTGACCCCCCCAACAATCTGGCTCCTCATTTTACCGACCTCGGAAGGACGGAAGGCTGAGTCATCCCTGAACCTCATCAAGATTGAACTCCTGTGCACCACCATGACTTCCTTCCTTCCTTCCTTCCTTCCTTCCTTCCTTCCTTCCTTCCTTCCTTCCTTCTTTCCTTCCTTCCTTCCTTCCTCCCTTCCCAAGCAATAGCTCATAGACTTATATGCCGCTTCACAGTGCTTGACAGCCCTCTCTAAGCGGTTTACAGAGTCACCATATTGCCCTGACAATCTAGGTCCTCATTTTACCGACCTCGGAAGGACGGAAGGCTGAGTCAATCTTGAGCCCTGTCAGGATCAAACTCCTGGCAGTGAGCAGAGTCAGCCTGCCATGCTGCCTTCTAACCTCTGTGCCACCACGGCTCCTTCAACCCAAGGTTGAAACCCATTTTGGAATAAACCGGGCGGAACCCATGTTGACCGAGGTCAAGACCGTGTCAATCTTCTTCTCTTCTGCAGTGCCTCTCGCCCGCAAACATCTTTGAGCTGGTAGGGAAGACAACTTCTGGAGAGGTCAACCTCACGTCCCCGGAGCTGCTGACCTTCTCGGCAGGGCTGGTGGTCTACTTCTCGGATCCCGTGGCCACCTGCACGGCGATGACCAAGAAACTCTGGGTGTCTGAGGTCCATGGCTTCCAAACCAAATTCTTCGATGGGAACCCAGCGGCCGGACCCACCTCGGAGAAAGTCGCCCGGCAGATGCTTGTAATCCAGAGGAATGCCAAGTCTGTCAAAAAGGAGGAGGTAAGGGGCAGCGGCGGGGCCATAGCTGGCTGGAAAGAGTCCTAAATGAGAGAGGTCACCATAGACATATCAGCGTTGGGGGTCTGCTGAGTTCCAACTGACTCCAGAGTAATAAAATTCGTCATAAAATCATCAAGCCTGCCACATAAACCGATGTAGTGCAGATAGAATTCAGAATTACTATAAAACCTACAGACTTGCCATGAACCCTCACTGATGAATTAAAGTCCTGGAGAAGCCACAAACCTCAATTGGCCTTCAAAGGCCAGTGAAGTGAAGTTGGTCCAGGTTTCCAGGAAGAGGCTGTTGGGTCAAGATTTGAGAAGATGGACCTTCTCTGAGAAGGAGGCTTAGACAGCCTCAGAATAGAATTAATAGAATAGAATAGAGTAGAGTAGAGTAGAATAGAGTAGAGTAGAGTAGAGTAGAGTAGAGTAGAGTAGAGTAGAGTAGAGTAGAGTAGAGTAGAGTAGAGTAGAGTAGAGTAGAATAGAAATAGAATAGAATAGAATTAGAATTAGAATTAGAATTAGAATTAGAAATAGAAATAGAATAGAATAGAATAGAATAGAATAGAATAGAATAGAACAGAACAGAACAGAATAGAATTACAGAATAGAAAATGGTAGAATAGAATAGAATAGAATAGAATAGAATAGAATAGAATAGAATAGAATAGAATAGAATAGAACAGAACAGAACAGAACAGAATAGAATTACAGAATAGAAAATGGTAGAATAGAATAGAATAGAATAGAATAGAATAGAATAGAATAGAATAGAATAGAATAGAATAGAATAGAGTTGGAAGGGACCTTGGAGGTCTTCTAATCCAGCCCCCTGCTCAAGCAGGAGAACCTATACCGTCTCAAACAGGTGATTTTCTAGTCTCTTCTTTAAAATCTCCCGTGATGGAGCGCCCACGATTTCTGGAGGCAAGCTGTTCCACAGCACCAGATGGATTTGTAACTGGCTGGCAAACCGTACTCAGCGAGTAGTCCTCTATGGTACTACACCCACATGGAGGGAAGTAAGCAGTGGGGTACCACAAGGTTCCGTCTTAGGCCCAGTACTCTTCAACATCTTCATCAATGACTTAGATGAGGGAATTGAAGGGGAACTCATCAAATTTGCAGATGACACCAAACTGGCAGGAGTAGCCAACATCCCAGAAGACAAACTCAGGATCCAAAAAGATCTTGACAGACTTGAACAATGGGGCCTATCCAGCAACATGAAATTTAAGGTGGAGAAAAGCAAGGTTTTACACCTGGGAAAGGAAAACCCAAAGGTACGAGTACAGATTAGGTGAGACCTGGCTCAAAAACAGTAACTGTGAGAGGCACCTTGGAGTCCTAGTGGACGATCCCTTAAACATGAGCCAGCCGTGTGCGGCAGCAGCCAAAAAAGCCAATGCCGCATGATTGCTTGGTGAATTCTGGGAATTGAAGTCCATAGGTTCCCAAGCATGGAGAATAGAGTCTCCTGCTTGAGCAGGGGGTTGGGCTAGAAGACCTCTAAGGTACCCTTATTCTGTTATGGGGAGGATTCAAGCTGCTGAAATATCCCATCGCTCTTTAACCCTTTGAAATATGGGAAAGCAACTTTTGCTCTTTAAACATGGCAAAACCAGCTTTTTAATTCTTGTTCTCTTCAATAGGGAGTAGACATACCTCGCTCCCTCAACCATCATTTATGAATTAATTAATTGTGTTTATTAGTCGCTCTTCGTCTCTAGCTGGAAAAAAAATCACGGCTGTGCTGACAAAAGGGGGAAGCCCAGCCTAAATCTCTCACCTGCTCTCCTCCGCTTACCCAGCCCTGTGCAGAAGTGGGCCAGATCCTTAAAAGCAGCACCTCCGTTTCCCGCCACGTGGCACCGAATCCAGCCGGGCAGATGTTGGCGTTCCTCTCCTACCACGTCTTACGAGGCGGCTGCTTCCACGCTCTGCCTCACCAACACTACTTTTTGGATTACATTTTCCAACACTACAGCAACGGGACTCACAACCTCACTCTGGCAGGTAAGTCTCCAAGCTGTAGGCTTGCTCACCTGGGTGGGGCGGGGGTAAGGATTTGAGAACACCCATTTTTAGAGATGCCAATTCCCTTGCGTCTCCTTATTTTGGCGCCTGGCTTGGGAAGTCTGTCTTAAAGGGAGGTCTTGCAACGTTATGAGGTTAGGACCAAAGCAGAATTTGCCCAGAATTTGGAAGGGGTGGAGACACACCCCTGTTGCCCTCACTGTGGGCTATTTAGTGATGGAGTAGAGCATAGGTGTCAAACTCGCCACGTCACGTGACATGTCGCAAAGTATTGTGACGTTTTTTGCATTGCCAGAGGTGGGGTGGGGATGGTCTCCGTATGACGCCGGCAGTTTGACACCCCTGGAGTAGAGTTACCATCCTGATCTGCAGCTGTTCGGAGCTCTTATGATGGAAGAGAATATTTGTTACTCGGGGTTGAAGTGATCTACCTATCAGCACTAATATTGCCACCTAGTTGGGTCATGAAACGTCTGCAAGAAAACAACGAAGCTCAAAGAGTAACAAGGACCCCACAATCGTTGTCCTCCTCCTCCTCCTCCTCCTCCTCCTCCCTCCGCCTCCTCAAACACCCATCCCTTCTCACACTGAGGATGTGCCTAGTTGAGTAACGAAAATCTGCTAAAAAAAACCCCACCAAGTTCAGTGAGCATCAGGATATGCCCAGTTCAACCCTGATTCTCTTATACTAATGCTTCCATTCATTTGCTAACGATTTCATGATACCATCTTACACTTGCGGACAAAGCCATGGAAGTGAGGTATAAATAACACAATAGGCCTGGGACACACACACACCCTGTCTGTATCAGCTGTGTCAAATCTGGGCAACTTTAAGACTTGTGGACTTCAACTCCCAGCATGCCCCAGCAACGATCCTGGGAGTTGAAGTCCACTGGTCTTAAAGTTGCCAAGGTTGGGGCACCCGTATTCTACCTCATGACCAGGGTAGAGAGCTAAAACAGACTTCTCCACAGGACAGCCTTGAGCTGTTCTGGGCTTCAACACTTCCTAGTCAACATGGCAAATGTTTAGGAGGACACAAGTCAAGCTCATAAGAGACTAGTTTGATGGGATGTAGGTCACTGTGGAAGGAATTCAAATAGAGAGATTATAGGACTCCCCCCAGATGGGCAATTTCCCATGATTCCTTTGGGTCAGGATTAGTTCAAACTTTGGAGGGGCATCTCTGCTTAGTGGCCAACGGAGTCTAGAGGAACTCCAAGTGAGACGATGAGTGAGAAGAACAGGTAGGATGGGAAAGTGGGTCTCCTAAGAAAGTACAATGATCTCTGGATTCCCAACAGGGTTGACAAATAATGGTCCAGTTGGAGGTGGGTCCTGGGAGAGGAAAACAGGCGACCATGGACATGATGGACATGACCACAGCGACCATGGGCATGATGGACATGACCACAGCAACCATGGGCATGATGGACATGACGGACATGACCACAGCGACCATGGACATGGACACACACACGATGAGCATGACCATGATCATGGAAATGCCACACACAGTCATCCAGATGGCCATGATCATGGAGACCACGAAGATCACTCAGACCATCACCATGGCGATGAAACAGGCCATCACCACGGCAATGAAACAGATCACCACCATGGCGATGAAACAGGCCATCACCACGGCAATGAAACAGGCCATCACCACGGCAATGAAACAGGCCATCACCATGGCAATGAAACAGGCCATCACCACGGCAATGAAACAGATCACCACCATGGCGATGAAGCAGGCCATCACCACGGCAATGAAACAGATCACCACCATGGCGATGAAGCAGGCCATCACCACGGCAATGAAACAGATCACCACCATGGCGATGAAGCAGGCCATCACCATGGCAATGAAACAGATCACCACCATGGCGATGAAGCAGGCCATCACCACGGCAATGAAACAGATCACCACCACATGGAGCCCCATGGAAACAGAAGTGAAAGTTCTCCGGTGCGCTCAAAACGAAGTCCTGCTGGCTTGGAAGAACAAGATGCCCACCAGAACATCTGGGACACGGTGAGGCTGGCTCTCCTTTAACACTGCCATACAAGGGAGGGAGGGAGAGAGGGAGGAAGTGAGGGAGGGAGAAAGGAAGGGAGGGAGGGGGGAAGTGGGTGGGAAGTTGGACTAGATGACCTCCAAGGTGCCTTCCAACTTCTATTCTATTCTATTCTATTCTATTCTATTCTATTCTATTCTATTCTATTCTATTCTATTCTATTCTATTCTATTCTATTCTATTCTTTCTGTTCTGTTCTATTCTATTCTATCATTATTCTATTCCTTATTCTATTCTGTTCTGTTCTGTTCTATTCTATTCTACTTTCTGTTCTATTCTATGCTATTCTATTGTCTATTTCATTCCATTCCATATTTTCTACTCTACTCTACTCTACACTCTACTCTACTCTACACTCTACTCTACTCTACTCTACTCTACTCTACTCTACTCTACTCTATTCTATTCTTTCTATTCTACTTTCTGTTCTGTTCTATTCTATTTATTATTATTCTATTCTGTTCTGTTCTATTCTATTCTACTTTCTGTTCTATTCTATGCTATTCTATTGTCTATTCCATTCCATATTTTCTATTCTACTCTACTCTACTCTACTCTATTCTATATTCTATTCCAGTGATGGCGAACCTTTTAGAGACTGAGTGCCCAAACTGCAACCCAAAACCCACTTATGCATCGCGAGTGCCGGGTGGGTGTGGCCCATTGGCTGGGTGTTTGCCACCACTGTTCTATTCTATTCTTCTGAGTGTAAATTATGCCAGCTCTTCCCTGCCTCATCCCAGCCTGGTAGGGATGGTCCACCACGTAGCCCTCAGCCATGAGAAGAGCTGGGTTCATGTGGTTGGCCCCTGAGAGGGAGAAAAACAGGACTGGCCGTTCCTGCAGCTTTCTTAGCTCAGATCCAACCCAGCTCCACTTTCCAGCATGGCGGTCAAACCCCTCCACTCCCACGTTCTACAGGTCACTGCCCAGAGCCCTCCCCTCCCCCCACCAAGCCACTCAGGGGCCTCTTTGTCTCCTTCCAGGTCTGCCTCAGCCCCAGCGACATCTTCAAGATTTATGAGATTGACGATGCCGCCGGAATCAGCCGCCCAGATTTCACCCGCCTGAGCCCAGCTCTGGTGCAGCAGAAGCTCAGCCAGGCCTGCACGGCCCCTCGGAAGGTTCCAGAAGACGGGCGCCTCACCACGGCCGAGAGTGAGTCCATCCCCTGCCTGCCCCAGCCCTTTCTAAACCAGGGATGGGTCCAACCTTGGCAACTTGAAGACCGGTGGACTTCAACTCCCAGAATTCCCCAGCCAGCGCATGCGAATTCTTGGAGTTGAAGTCCACCGGTCTTCACGTTGCCAAGGTTGGACACGGCTGCTCAGGAAAATGGCTCCCGCCAGAATCAACCATCTGCCTTGGAGGTCTCCCACGGGGAATCTCCCTTCTGTTACTCTGCTGCTTAGAAGACCTCGGAGCTTCTGCCTTCAGGTCAGGCCTGGTTGTTGCTGGTCAGAAGGTCAGGAGTTGTGGACCTCTGAAGGTTTAACCAAGGTGGAGGTGACCAGAAGACTTATCTCTCTAGGAAACGCTCAAACCACCCCATGGAGAAGCCTCCTGAGGCACGTAGGAGAAGGACGTCTCTTTGGAATCACCCTTGACCCCTTCTTGCATGGGGGTGAAAGCTTTGGTGACACACAAACACACGCCTTGAATAACGCATTTTGCAAGTGCACCGAGTGCTTCTGTGCCGGAGACAAATTCCTTGTGTGGCTACCACACTTGGCCAAATAAAGCTATTTTTCTTTTCTTTTCTGTTTTTTCTATTCTATTCTATTTTGTTCTTTTCTTTTCTATTCTATTCTGTTTTCTGTATCCTATTCTGTTCTGTTTTCTATGTTCTGTTCTATTGTTTTTTTTCTATTCTGTTCTATTCTGTTCTCTATATTCTATTCTTTTCTATTCTTTTCTATTCTGCTCTGTTTTCTCTGTTCTGTTCAGTTTTCTATATTCTATTCTATTCTGTTCTGTGTTTTCTATTCTGTTCTGTTCCCTCTGTTTTGTTCTGTTCTGTGTTCTCCTCTTCTGTTCTAGCCTAGCCTAGCCTAGACTTGTCTATAGTCTAGTCTAATATTGTCTTGTCTAATCTAGTCTAGTCTAGTCTAGTCTAATCTAATATTGTCTTTAGTCTAGTCTAGTCTAATCTTGTCTGGTCTAGTCTAGTTTTGTTTAGTCTAGTTTAGTCTAGTCTATAGTCTTGTCTAGTCTAGTCTTGTTCAGTCTACTCTGGTCTGGTCTGGTCTGGTCTGGTCTAGTCTAGTCTAGTCTAGTCTAGACTATAGTCGAATATTATCTTGTCTTGTCTAGTCTAGTCTAATATTGTCTTTAGTCTAGTCTAGACTAGTCTTGTCTTGTCTAGTCTAGTCCTGTCAAGTCTAATATTGTCTAGTCTAGTCTAGTCTAGTCAAATATTGTCTAGTCTAGTCTAATATTGTCTTTAGTCTAGTCTAGTCTAGACTAGTCTTGTCTTGTCTTGTCTAATATTGTCTTGTCTTATCTTGTCTAGTCTAGTCTAGTCTTGTCCTGACTAGTCTAATATTGTCTAGTCTAGTCTAGTCTAGTCTAGTCCTGTCTAGTCTAATATTGTCTAGTCTAGTCTAATATTGTCTTTAGTCTAGTCTAGTCTAGACTAGTCTTGTCTTGTCTAATATTGTCTTGTCTTATCTTGTCTAGTCTAGTCTAGTCTTGTCCTGTCTAGTCTAATATTGTCTAGTCTAGTCTAGTCTAGTCTAGTCTAGTCCTGTCTAGTCTAATATTGTCTAGTCTAGTCTAGTCCTGTCTGGTCTAATATTGTCTAGTCTTCTCTAGTCTAGTCTAGTCTAATATTGTCTTTAGTCTTGTCTAGTCTAGTGCTGTCTAGTCTAATATTGTCTAGTCTTCTCTAGTCTAGTCTTGTTTAATCTAGTCTATAGTCTTTAGTCGAGTTGAGTCGAGTCTAGTCTAGTCTGCTTTTTTACGTTGTTCCCCCCTCCCCTCCCTCTTCCTCAGAGTACATCTACGGCTCGCTGGCCACGCTGCTGGTGTGTGTGTGCTCCCTTTTCGGCATCGTGGTTCTGCTCTGCACGGCTTGCATCAGCGCCTACCAATACATCATCCAGACCTTCGTCAGCCTGGCCGTCGGATCGCTCACCGGGGACGCCATGCTGCACCTCATCCCCACGGTCCGTGCCGGGGGGGGAGCAGGGGACTTGAAAGGGGGACCCAAAGATTTGGGGGAAGGTCACGGTTTGGGCACTCCCTGAGGGGCTGGATTAGGTGGGGGTCTGCAGCCCGGTTGGTCCCTCCCATCCGAAGGTGGGAACTCTGGGCGTGAAAAGGGAGACAGATGAGATAATAGTCCTTGACTTACAATCGTTCGCTTAGTGACCGTTTGAAGTTACAACGGCCCTGAAAAAAAGGGACCTATGACCATTTTTCACACTTACAACCGTTGCAGCATCCCCAGGTCACGTGATCAAAATTCAGACGCTTGACAGCTGACTCACATTTACGACGGTTGCAGCGTCCCCTGGGGGGGTCACGTGACCCCTTTTAGGAACTTCTGACAAGCGAAGTCGATGGGGGAAGCCGGACTCGCTTAACGACTGTTTTACTAACTTAACAGCTGCAGTGATTCACTTAACAACTGTGGCAAGGAAGGTCGTAAAATGGGACAAAACTCACTTAACAAATGTCTCATTTAGCAACATAAATTTTGGGCTCGGTTGTGGTCGTAATCCGAGGACTACCTATAGGTGGGTGTGAGAAGAAAGGCTGGGGTTCTGGGCTGGGGGGGGCTGGAAAAAAAAAGTGGAAAAATTGGGGAAAAAACAGGGTTTTTTTTTCATTTTTTTTCCAAACGGCTTTGAGGGAAAAAAAGGAAAGAAATGGAAGAAAAAACTGGTTTTTTCCTCCAATTTTTCCACTTTTTTTCTCAGGCCTTCCTATCTCTAGGTCTAACACAGCCTTGTTCCTCCCCCAAAGTATTTGAGAAGAGCGCTGTACAGGTAGTCCTCTAGATACGACCGGTCACTTAATGGCCGTTTGAAGTTACAACAGACACCCCCCCCCCAAAAAAAGCTACTTATGACCCTGTTTTGAAGTTATGGGGACTGTGGTGCCCCCAGTCATTGACCCTTGCAACCAACCACAGGGATGCTGCAGTGCCCCCTGCCTATCTGCCCCTCCATCCCGCCCCACTAGGACCCCCGTGGGCCTCGGACCTACCTGCCACATGCCCGTCACCCATTGCACTCTAATCTTTGGAAGATCTCTGGACGTTTCTCGCTTAACGGAGGTCACCCCTTGCTGCAGGCTCCATTACGGTCGTATCTCAAGGTCCACCTGCATTTGGGAAGGGCAAAAAACTAGTGGAAGTGTAACTAGTAGCTCTGCCAGACCCCACCTCTCGCGATGGGCAGGCTCCATTCGTTTCTCGAGGACTATCTGGGCAGGGCAGAAATGTAACGGAAGTGTAATTAGTAGCTCTGCCAGACCCAACTCTCTCAGGATCCGCTTGCTTTGAAAGACCACCCTGCCCTCCTGTCTTGGGTTGCAATCACACTGGGACCACCACTCTCGTTTCAGTTCCTGGGCCTCCATTCTCACTCCCACGGAGGGGACGATGCCCACGTCCACCACGGAGTTGACGGTCAGGACAAGCTCTGGAAGCTCCTGGCCGTGCTAGGGGGTCTCTACCTCTTTTTCCTCCTGGAGAAGTTCTTCATCCTCCTGGGACATTCGCACAGCGAGGTGAGTGGGCTGCTCGTTCTGGGCCCCAGTTTCCCACAACCACAGAATTGGGGGTGAGGGGTGGACAAGAAGTATAGAAGGATGGAATCAAGATCACGTGAAGTGTTAGTACCACTTTACAACGCCTTGGTAAGGCCACACTTGGAATACTTGCATCCAGTTTTGGTCACCACGATGTAAAAAAGATGTTGAGACTCTAGAAAGAATACAGAGAAGAGCAGCAAAGATGATTAAGGGACTGGAGGCTAAAGCATATAAGGAACGGCTGCTGGAATTGGGTATGTCTAGTTTAATGAAGAGAAGGACGAGGGGGGACATTACAGCTGTCTTCCAGTATCTCAGGGGCTGCCCCAAAGAAGAGGGAGTGAAGCTATTCTCCAAAGCGCCTGAGGGCAGGACAAGAAGCAACGGATGGAAACTCGTCAAGGAGAGAAGCAACCTAGAACTAAGGAGAAACTTCCTGACAGTTAGAACAATTAACCAGTGGAACAACCTGCCTCCAGAAGCGGTGAATGCTCCAACACTGGAAGTTTTTAAGAAGAGACTGGACAGCCATTTGTCCAAAATGGTATAGAGTTTCCTGCCTGAGCAGGGGGTTGGACTAGATGACCTCCAAGGTCCCTTCCAACTTTATTATTATTATTATTATTATTATTATTATTATTAGTAGTAGTAGTAGTAGTAGTAGTAGTAGTAGTAGTAGTAGTAGTAGTAGTAGTAGTAGTAGTAGTAGTAACAGGTGGGAACTTATCGACGAGAGATTCAATCTAGAATTCAGGAGAACTTTTCTGAAAGCGAGAACAATTAATCTGTGGAATGGCTTTCCACTAGAAGTCGTGGATGCTCCATCGTTGGAGGTCTTCGAGAAGAGATTGAAAAGCCATTTGTCCAGGATGGTATATAGTCTCCTGCCTGAGCAGAGGGTTGGACTGGAAGACCTCCAAGGTCCCTTCCAATTCTGTAATTCTGTCATTCCAAAGCACCTCAAGGCAGGACAAGGAGTAAAAGATGGAAACTTATGAAGGAGAGCTGGAACTGAGAAGAAATTTCTGAACAGTGAGAACAATTAACCAGAGGAAGGGATTGCCTCCAGAAGTTCAGAGTCCTCCATCCCTGGAGGTTGCCAAGAAGAGATTGGACCGCCATTTGTCTGGAATGGTAATTAGAATAGAGCTGGAAGGGACCTTGGAGGTCTTCTAGTCCAGCCCCCTGCTCATGCAGGAGAACCTATACTATCTCAGATAGGTGGCTGTCCAGCCTCTTCTTAAAAACCTCCAGTGATGGAACACCCACGATTTCTGGTGGCCAGCTGTTCCACTGGTTAATTGTCCTCACTGTCAGGAACTTTCTCCTTAATTCCAGGTTGCTTCTCTGCTTGGTCAGTTTCCATCCGTTACATAGAGAGCAAAGGTCCAACCTTGGGAACTTTAAAGACATGGGGACTTGGACTCCCAGAATTCCCCAGCCAGCATTCCCAAGTAATTCTGGGGGTTGAAGTCCACAAGTCTTAAAATTCCCAAGCCTGGATACCCCTGGCACTAGAGCAGGGGTTGGACTAGAAGACCTCCAGGGTCCCTTCCAAGCTATTATTCCGTGGATCAAATTGAGGTGCTCTTCCTGACATCAATTTAGCCGGTTCTATGTTCTTCCAACCTGCTGGTCTCCAAAGCTATGGCATGTGCGCCCCGGGAACTGAAGGAACCAGTTCAAGAAAGTCCCCTTTCCACTCGAACCCAGGGTCAGCACTGCTTCCTTAAAGGAACAGCACAGCCATTTGCAGACTTCAGCTTTGCCCGGCCTCTCTCTATCATTTTGCTTGAGGAAGTGGGAATACAGGGCTGACCGGTGGAGACCAGCGGAGAGGGAGGTATTTTACAAAGACTTGGATTGATTGCACTTCTCAAGTTTCTAGCCCTGGAGGAAAGTGGGGAGGGATCGCTAGGGGTAAATTTCTGTTTGGCTACAGAGCTAATCCTTGAGTTACAACCATTCGTTTAGCGGCTAAATTTACCACAGCCCTGAAAAACGCGATTGTATAAACCAGGGGTCCCCAACCTTGGCAACTTTAAGACCTGTGGACTTCAACTCCCAGAATTCCCCAGCCAGCCATGCTGGGAGTTGAAGTCCACAAGTCTTAAAGTTGCCAAGGTTTGGGGACCCCTGGTATAAACGGCTCACCCATGTGACTAACCCGATTTTATGTTCTTTTTGTGGCGGTCATTAAGCGAACACATTGGTCGTTAAGTGAGCCAATTGTTTGCTACGGGGCAAACAGAAATGCCAGTTTTAAGCAAAAAATGTCATTAAATGTTAACTACAGGACACTACAAATTCCATACCATTCCATCCTATTATTTTATTTTCTATTTTATTTTATTTATTATTTTATTTTATTTTATTTTATTTTATTTTATTATTCTATTCTATTCTATTCTATTCTATTCTATTCTATTCTATTCTATTCTATTCTATTCTATTCTATTCCATTCCATTCCATTCCATTCCAATTAATTCTATTCTATTCTATTCTATTCTATTCTATGCTATTCTATGCTATTCCATTCTATTCCATTCCATTCCAATTAATTCTATTCTATTCTATTCTATTCTATTCTATTCTATTCTATTCCATTCCAATTAATTCTATTCTATTCTATTCTATTCTATTCCATTCCATTCCAATTTATTCTATTCTATTCTATTCTATTCCATTCCATTCCATTCCATTCCAGTCCATTCCATTCCAGTCCAATTAATTCTATTCTATTCTATTCTATTCTATTCTATTCTATTCTATTCTATTCTATTCTATTCTATTCTATTCTATTCCTATTCCATTCCATTCCATTCCATTCCTATTCCATTCCATTCCATTCCATTCCATTCCATTCCATTCCATTCCATTCCATTCCATTCCATTCCATTCCATCCCATCCCATCCCATCCCATCCCATTCCATTCTAGCTTAGCAGGAAACAGGCTGCCAAAATAGTCTATGGAGGACTTTTCTGAAGCCCCCTGCTGCCCCCTGGTGGCTCTCCAAATATTGGTAACTTGAGTCGAATAGTCCAACTACTACTAAAACTTTGTTTGTCACCTTCGGTTACCCACAACGCTGCCCCACAGCAGAACAAGGGTTGCGTCAGGGCCCCTCAAATCCACTAACTTAAAAATTCAGGGTACCACTATTTTTTTATGTACAGGTGGTCCTCGACTTGCAACAGTCTGTTTAGTGACCGTTCAAAGTTACAACAGCTCTGAAAAAAGGGAGTTACGACCGTTGTTCACACTTACGACCGTTGCAGCATCCCCAGGGTCACCTGATCAAAATTCAGACGCCTGGCCAATGACTCATATTTATGACGGTCGCAGCGTCCCGGGGTCACGTGATCCCCTTTTGCGTCAATGGGGGAAAACCAGATTCACTTAACAACCGTGTCCTTAACCAGTGTAGTGATTCCCTTAGCAACGGTGGCAAGAAAGGTCAGACCACGGAGCAACTGTCTTGGGGAGCCCCAGAAATTTTAGGCTCAACTGTGGTTCTAACTCGGGGACTATCCGTCAATGAAACGGGCACCTGGGTGATGCCAATTGAACATCCCCCCCCCCCCGGTTCTCTTCGTAGGAGTCTTCTGAATCCAGCAAGGCCCACCAGTGCGACCACGGACTCTCCCTGCAGCTGTACCAGGACGAGATGAAGAGGAGGAAGCAAGAGAAGGGGGCTTCCAACGCTGACCTGGTAGGTCTCCAGGCCCAGCGCCCTGGAGGAGGAGGAGGAGGAGGAGGAGGAGGAGGACTGTGGGGTCCATGGTACTCTCTGAGCTTTGTTGTTCTTGCACATGTTCATGACCCAACTAGGTAGCAACATCAGTGCTAGAGGAAGGACGTGCCCAGAGGAGGGGGAAGGGGGGGAGGAGGAGGAGGAGGGGAGAGGAGGAGGAGGAGGGGAGGAAGAGGAGGAGGAGGAGGAGGAAGAGGAGAGGAGGAAGAGGAAGAGGAGGAGGAGGAAGAGGAAGAGGAGGAGGACTGCTGTGGGGTCCGAGCTTGGTTCTTTTCTTGCAGACGTTTCATTACCCAACTAGGTAACGTCAACAGTGCTAGAAGGGAGTGGGGTGTCTGGAGAGGAGGAGGAGGGGGAGGCCCAGGGTCTGGGGAGGGCAGTGGCCTTGCAGCTGGTCCAGGCCGGAGGGGGGGAGCCCCCTTTCCCAAAGTCTCCTGACGGGACTCCCTGCTCTGATCCCCGCAGGTCTCAGTGGAAGAAATCGACTTTGGCCGGCAGGAGCCGAACACGGAGCTCAGCCGGGGTGAGGAGCGAAGGCGGCCCCCGGCCCGACCCCTCCGGAGATGCTGAGCGCCGGGACTCCCTGGGAGGAGGAGCCCGGGAGCCTCTGGAGCCCCCCACCCACCCCTCCTCACCGCCCCCCTTTCTCACCCCCAGAGCTGCGCATGCTGCCCTACATGATCACCATTGGGGACGCTATCCACAACTTCGCGGACGGCCTGGCCATGGGCGCCGCCTTCTCCGCCTCCTGGAAGACCGGGCTGGCCACCTCCCTGGCCGTCCTCTGCCACGAACTGCCCCACGAGCTAGGTGGGCTGCGGGGGGTCAGAGGGGGGCGGGAGGGATGGGACCCCCTGGGGATGGAGGGCACATTCAGATCATCAGCAATCTCCCTCCCCTCCCTTCTTCCCTTCTTCCCTTCCCCCTCTCTTCTCTTCTTCATCCCTTTGCTCCCCTCCCCTCCCCCCTTTTCCTTCCCTTCTTCTCCTCCCTTCCCCCTCCTCTTCTTCATCCCTTCCCTCCCCTTTCCCCTCCTTCCCTCCTTCCTTCTCTTCTTCATCCCTTCCCTCCTCCCCTCCCCTCCCCTTTCCTCTCTTCTTCATCCTTTCCCTTTCCTCCCCCTCCTTTCCCTTCTTCATTCCTTCTCTTCTTCCCTTCCCCACCCACAATTTTCCTTCCTTCCTTCCTTCCTTCCTTCCTTCCTTCCTTCCTTCCTTCCTTCCCTCCCCTCCCCTCCCCTCCCTCCCCTCTGAGCCTGGCTGTTCCCTTGCAGACATTTCACGACCCAACTAAGTAACCTTATCAGGCCTGGCCTGTGGGGATGGGTGCAGCCATCAGCTCAGCTCACCTTTTGGCCAAGTCCTCCCCCCACCCACCTTTCTCACTGGCCCCTTCTGCCCCCCCCCCAGGAGACTTCGCCGCTCTGCTCCACGCCGGGCTGAGCGTCAAGCGGGCGCTGCTGCTCAACTTCCTCAGCGCCTTGACTGCCTTCCTGGGCCTCTACATCGCCCTTTCGGTCAGCACGGGGGAGGAGTTCGAGGCGTGGGTCTTCACGGTGGCCACGGGCCTCTTCCTCTACGTGGCCTTGTGCGACATGGTGAGTCGCCCCCATCGCCCCCAACTCCAAGCCGGAGTCTCTGGGCCGGCCTTCCCCAACGCTCCGGCCCTGTGGGGGAGCTGGGCTGCCAATCCCATCGTGGGGAAGGATGGGAGTTATGGGGCTTGGGGTCCCAAAGGGCAGCGGCGTGGAAGAGGCAGAACCAGGATCGTCAAAATGCAAATCTGGAGGGTTCTGTGAGGGTTAGTTCTTGGGGGGGAAGGAGTGAATAGTGGTTAGATGCCAAAGCAATGAAAGAATGTCGGAAAGAGGCAAGGGTCCCCCAGTCTACACTGGAAGAGCCGGAGGTGGGAAAATCTTTATTTATATCCCACCTTTATTATTATTTATAAATATCTCAAAGCAGTGAATATGCCTAATACACCCTTCTCCTCCTTTATTCCCACAACAACCCTGTGAGGTAGGCCAGGCTGAGAGAAAGAGATTGGCCCAGAGTCATCCAGCCGGCTTTCATGCCTAAGGCAGGACTAGAACTCACCGTCTCCTGGTGATCGGCCCAAAGTCACCCAGCCGTTTTTCATGCCTAAGGCAGAACTAGAACTCACCGTCTCCTGGTGATTGGCCCAAAGTCCCCCATTTTTTCAGTGCCATTGTAACTGAACAAGTTGTAAGTGGAGGACTGTCTCTAACAGTGTCTGACCACAATTGCTTCTCCCTCCAGCTTCCGGCCCTGATGAACGTGAAGGACAAACGACCCTGGTTGCTGTTTGGCTTGCAAAACCTGGGCCTCCTGGCCGGCTGGGCCATCCTCCTGCTGCTCTCCCTTTTCGAGGACCACATCACCATTTAACCGCAACGCTCCTGCGGGTCAGCACTGGGCCCCCCTTGGCCCCCCTGCCACCCCCGGCAGGCATGGCCACGTCAGGGACACAAATGGGGGGTGAGGTCTTTGGGGGGGGCGGGCCAGAGCACAAGCTGTCAGGGAAGGCGCCCAGCTGTCAATCTCACCTTTCCACACGTGGCCCCAAATTCCTCCGTGGGGTCTCAAACACCACGTGGCCTGGCAGAGTCTTGGTGGCAGGGAAGAAGGAAAGATCGGTCCGCTGCAGCAGACAGAAAGGAAAGCTTGGCCCAGGGTTCAAATTCTAGGCCTTTTCCTCCTTCTGGCTGTCTGAATCAGCAGACCTGGGTCATTCTCCTGAGGGGCTTCCCTAACCTGGACATCCCCCGTCTCCACCTTGCCAGTTTCCATTTTTGCATCAGCACAGCCTGGAAGGTTGTTTATCCTGCCTTCCCCTTCTGCAGTATTTATTGTATTTATTAAATCCTTATTCTTGTTCAGAGACATCCATATACCCCTCCTCCTCCTCCTCCTTCCAAACCCCACTGACTTCTAGCACTGATGATGTTACCTAGTTGGGTAATGAAACATCTGCAAGAAAACAGGCAAGCTCAGAGAGCATGGAGGACCCCAGTCCTCCTCCTCCTCCTCCTCCTCCTCCCATTTTTTCCACAGGGGCATGGTCCGTTTTTTTTTCAGACATACACATAGGCCCCCCTTCCAAGATACTTAAAAGGCACAGGAATTTGGGCCAAACGACACTCCTTCAAATTCTCCTTTTCCTTCAGACTCTCCTTCCAGGGCAGCTTTTCAGCAAGTGGTCAGTGGACAACTGAAAATAAGACCCCCCATTTCAATTCATCCAGAGACGCACGGAGTGTGGAAAGCCCTTCAGCCAGATCATTTGAATTCATCGCATTTGATGTGCGCTGTATTGCAAACAGAATTATGCAAGGGAAGGGAATGACTTTCCTATCAAAAAACAACAACAACACTGCTTATACCCACTAGGTATAATATAATATACCTAAGGAACTAGGGTTGTTTAATCTAATAAAGAGGAGGACCAGGGATGACAGGATAGCAGTGTTCCAATATTTGAGGGGCTGCCACAAAGAAGAAGAGAGGGTCAAGCTATTCTCCGAAGCACCAGAAGGCAGGACAAGAAGTAACGGATGGAAACTCATCAAGAACCAACCTAGAACTAAGGAGAAATTTCCAGACAGTGAGAACAATTAACCAGTGGAACTGCTTGCCTCCGGAAGTTGTGGGTGCCCCATCACTGGAGGTTTTCAAGAAGAGACTGGACAGCCATTTGTCTGGAATGGTCTAAGGTCTCCTGCCTGAGCAGGGGGTTGGACTAGAAGACCTCCAAGGCCCCTCCCAACTCTGCTATTCTATGTTCTACTTAGATTTGTCCATGCTTTGCACAACACCAATTGAGGAGGCTTAAACTTTGCCCTCTGGAGACTGAGCTGGTACAGACCGATGTGGAACTGGGTTAGTTCTGTGCCACTGAGTCCCAGCTGCATAAACCAGGAAAAAGACTTACAGCTCAGAGGCACAGAGTCTCAAAATCAGCCTTGCACCCGCAGCACAGAGATTCAGCCAGCAGGAGTCCCGCTGGAGTACTTTTTACTAGTCGATCAAAATATAAAATACGGAAACGTAAAGAAAATGAAAATAAGAGGAAAATAACGGAGGAAAAGGGGAAGAGGAAAAAGTGTATCGGAAAGGGGGCAAGAAAAAGACAAGCATTGACTTCCAGCTCCTTTGGGTGCAAGGGAACCATATAATCACATACAACTCCACAATTTACTATTAGATGGGAAGACATACTAGCCATTTCTATAACAGCAAAAGCCAAAATCAAAATTTATTTTTCCCCCACCTCAAGCCCAAAGCGGTTTCCAAGTAGAGACAAAATAAATTCTGCTCTTTTCTTCAATCAAAGCAGCCTGAGCTGAGACTCATATATAATAAAGTTGGAAGGGATCTTGGAGGTCATCCAGTCCAACCCCCTATAGTACCATTTCAGACAAAAATAATAAAGGACGTGCGTTCATCCTTTCTTCGCGAGCATCACCAGGGCCAGTGATTAAAGAGGGAGGCTGAATTACCAACCCAGTTCAGAGGTATACACAGTTCATTGAGTGACCGTTGCAAAGTACAACAGCCTTGAAAAAAGGGACTTATGACCGTTTTCCACACTTATGGACCATGGCAGCATCCCCCGCGGTCCCGTGATCAAAATTCAGACACTTGGCAACTGGCATTGATTTAGGATCATTTTTCACACTTAGGACTGTTGCAGTATTCCCAAGGTCATGAGACTAGGCGACTGACTCATACTTATGATGGTCGCAGCATCCCAGGGGGTCACGTGATCCCCTTTTGCGACCTTCCGGCACGCAAAGTCAACGGGGGTAAGCTGGATTCGCTTAGCGACCGTGTGACTATCTTAACAACTGCAGCGGTTTGCTTAACAATAAGGTTGTAAAACGGGGCAAAACTCACCCACTGTTTTGTCAGCAATGGAAATTTTTGGCTCCATTGTGGTCGTGAGCAGAGGACTACCTAGATACGGTCCAATTTGGAGTGGGGAGGACATTGGGGGGGGACGTTGTGGATATTCAGTGGTAGGAAAAAACACACTGCCAGTATTGTAGCAACTCTAACATCAGTTTAGTGGTACTGGAAAAAAAAATGACCGCAGGGTTTCAAGCCCTGGGCAGATGGCGGGCTGTGGACTTACGTCTGGTGTAACTTTTACCGTATCATGTCTCATCGTTGCTAAATAAAACCCATGGATTCTAACATTTCATATCAAGGGGTCCGTGTGTTGTTTGAATAGAGCCAGACCCTGGAAAAAAAGGGTCAAGACAGAAGAAGCCTCAGGGGGCGGGAGGGCTACTTTCAGTGGATGGATCCTGACCCCGGAGTCTAAAATTGAGAAGCCCCCTCCTTTCTCTCACAAATGGGTGGGGGGGAGTGGGGGTACAGACACAGGCTCTACTGAACTGAGTTAGTTTTCTTGCAGATGTTTTATGACTCAATCAGCCGGCTAGCACTGATGATGTTACCTAGCTGGGTCATGAAACGTCTGCAAGAAAACAGCCAAATTCAGAGAGCACCAAGGACTCCACAGTCCTTCCTTCCTTCCTTCCTTCCTTCCTTCCTTCCTTCCTTCCTCCTCCTCCTCCTCCTCCTCCTCCCTACAATCCCCACTCTAACACTGATGAAGTTACCTAGCTGGGTCATGAAACGTCTGCAAGAAAACAGCCAAATTCAGAGAGCACCAAGGACTCCACAGTCCTTCCTTCCTTCCTTCCTTCCTTCCTTCCTTCCTTCCTTCCTTCCTTCCTTCCTCCTCCTCCTCCTCCTCCTCCTCCTCCTCCTCCCTACAAGCCCCATTCTAGCACTGATGAAGTTACCTAGTTGGGTTATGAAATGTCTGCAAGAAAACAACCAAGCTCAGAAAGCACCAAGGACTCCACAGTCCTTCCTTCCTTCCTTCCTTCCTTCCTTCCTTCCTTCCTTCCTTCCTTCCACCCTCCCTCCCTCCCTCCTCCCTACAAGCTCCACTCTAGCACTGATGAAGTTACCTAGTCGGGTAACAAAACGTCTGCAAGAAAACAACCCAGCTCAGAGAGCACAAAGGATCCCACAATAGCAGCATTTTTATCCAGTTTGTGGGGTTGTCATTTCTGGGCCTTATCCTTGTCGCCCAATCGTGGGTGTTCCCTGGAGGGGAGACTCCTGCCTTCCCCAGTTTTCCCGGTGCCCTAGGCAGCCCTGGGGGGGGGGAGGAGGAGGCCAGGACAGGCATCCCAGGGCCTCATCCTGCATCCTATAACCCCTTGGAAGCCCTGCTCCTCCATTTTGCAGGGGCCAAAGCAAAAACACTCTGCACGTGTTCAGAAGTACTTTAGGAGGCGACTGTCGTCCTTTTGCAGGAATCAGCTTGGAAATGAAAGGAAAGCTGTTTCGGGAGAGTGATGGTCTCAGGGTCGAACTAACTCCAGGGACGGAGCTGGTCCAGCCCCAGTGCTGCTTTTCACATAGGAGACTCGAACTCGCTTCCCAGCCTGGCGCCTTCCTGCCTTCATTCCCAAGCAGGGGTCTGTCTCCAAACTTGGCCGCTGGAAGACTTGTGGACTTCAACTCCCAGAATTCCCCAGCCAGCGCATGCTGGCTGGGGAATTCTGGGAGTTGAAGTCCACAAGTCTTCCAGCGGCCAAGTTTGGAGAGCCTTAAAGCCTGCATGCGCTGGCTGGGGAATTCTGGGAGTTGAAGTCCACAAGTCTTCCAGCGGCCAAGTTTGGAGAGCCTTAAAGCCTGCTCAACTTCAGCGTCACTGCACATGCGCGCGGTAAGGGCTTCTGGGAGTTGAAGTCCCACACCGCGGCAAACGGCCCTCACCATTGGACGGCTCTCCTTTCCTATTATCCAATCAGAGAGAGGGAACCGAGGCATCCGCGGGCGCCTCATCTCCGCCCTTTTCAGGTCCTGCCGCCTTTTCTCCCCTCCGGCTCGTAGCCACGCCCCCCGTCCCTCGCTCCGCTCTAGCCTCCCGACTCGATGCCTCTTCCTGGCTCCGAAGGTTCCGGCGGGCGCGGTTTCCGCCCGGAGTGCTTTCCCGCTGCTCC
Organism: Azemiops feae; assembly: GCA_023970755.1. NCBI lineage: Eukaryota > Metazoa > Chordata > Lepidosauria > Squamata > Viperidae > Azemiops > Azemiops feae. Next base: position 3,971 of record JALGBA010004119.1, on the reverse strand, counting down.
CGCCGGTGAGGGGCTCGGAGGTAAGCGCCGCGCCCGGTGGGTTTTTTGGGGGGGGCCGGGGGGTGGTCCCTTCGTGCCCGGGCTGGCCGAGCTCCCTCCTTTCCGTCTCCTTTCCCCGCTCGGAGGCGTGTTTCTCCGGGGATTGGCGCTTGGTGTCAAAAAAGGCACTCTGCACATGCTCTGGGGCGCCCTCGCGGGGGTTCCGCCACAAGAAGGGCGCTTGAGGGTCCTGAGGGAACCCAGCCCGCTGCTTGGCTCGACCCAGGTGGCAATTCATTGGCGAACCCGGGTTTAAATACCCGCGATTAGCACGTGGGAACGCTCCTCTCTTCCCCACCTGCGGGGTTCCCTCCTCCAACCCCAAGACCCATCGTGCTGAGCCCAAAGGGGAAAGCCTCCCGTGCCCAGCTCAGTTATGGGTCGTGCGAATGGGTGAACACGTGAACATCGCAAGCTTGGGGAGGGGGGGCTTCTCGTCTTGTGCCCCTCAAAACCTGCAGTTATTTTGATTTAGGGCCTCCTGCGAACTCTCCAAATGGGGTCAATTCAGTACCCTAGCTAAGCACGTGTGAACCCAGCCTGAAGATGCTTGTTTAGGGAAAGCTCTGGGGTCACTTTTTTTTTCTCCATCTTTCCAGTAATTTCAGGATCTTGTCCTGGAACTCTGGATTATTTATTGACGTGTTTTTAACCACTACCACAATCCTGTAGCTCAGAAAAACAAAGCATCCACAAGACGATAATGTAACACTATCTATCCATCCATCCATCCATCCATCCATCTATCTATCATCTATATCTATCTATCTATAATCTATCATCTCTCTATCATCTATATCATTTCTCTATCTCTATCATCTATCTTAACATCTATCATCTATCAATATTGTCTTATCATCTATCCACCTATCTTTATCATACTACCTACCTACCTACCTATCGTCCATCCATCCATCCATCCATCCATCCATCCATCCATCCATCCATCCATCCATCCATCCATCCATCCATCCATCCATCTATCTATCTATCTATCTATCTATCTATCATCTATCAATTGATATTATTATCTATCATCTATCCACCTATCTTTATCATTATCTCTCTATCATCTATCAATCTATTATCTATATCATCTATCATTTATATATCATCTATCCACCTATCTTTATCTATCATCTATATCTATCTATTTTTAATGTTACAGTTTTTATTAATTTATCATATACAAAAATGCAAAAGCAAATAGTAGGAAAAATAAGGGAGGGAAGGGGGAGCAGAGAAGTGTAGAAAAGAGGTTAAAAAAAAATCCTGGAACTCTGGATTATTTATTGACGTGTTTTTAATCACTGCCACAATCCTGTAGCTCAGAAAAACAAAGCATCCACAAGACGATAATGTAACAGTGTAATAATAATAATAATTAATAATAATAATAATAATAATAATAATAAATAATAATAATAATAATAATAATAATAATAATAATAATAATAATAATAATAATAATAATAGATATTTTGCACTTGAGTGCAGGATCCAAGGGGCCTTAAAGGCAGCCCCATGCGGAGGAAATTGCAGTAGTTCAGCTGGGTAGTCATCAGAACAAGCTCCGTTGTGGTCGTAAGCCGAGGACCACCTATATACAGTCCAATTTGGAGTGGGGAGGACGTTGTAGCTTCCTCTCCCTGAGTTGTTGTTGTTTTTCCCTTAGGGGGGGCCCAAGATGTACGCTGTATACAAGCAAGCCCACCCTCCCACCGGCTTGGAGTTCTCCATGTACTGCAACTTCTTCTCCAACTCCGAGCGCAACTTGGTGGTGGCGGGAACCTCACAGCTGTATGTGTACAGGCTCAACCATGACTCTGAGGTACTAACAAAGTCCCTGCTTATAGGGGTCAACTCGTTGATGGAGGAATCAAGGAAGATTCATTGCCTCTGGGTATCGCCTTCGTGTGAATGCCTTTTAGGGAGAAAGGTGTTGTGTAGACCTCAGAAATAGGGAACCTGGAACTGAAGGGGCCAAGCTGGGTGTTGGGTTGAGCGTTGGGGTATAACTGAGGTAGGGAAGCCCTAGGATGCCTGTGTGCCTTATGGAACCTTCGTCTCTGCAGGTAATCCTCACAGGTAGCTCCCCAACTTACAACAGTGTTCGAAGTTACAGCAGTGCTGAAAAAAGGGACATTTCTTTATTTTATTTAGAAAATTTGTATTGTCGCCTACTCCCACATGGCGACTCAAGGCGGCTTACACACATATAAAAAATAAAATAACAAAAAAAGCAAAAAAACAAACAAACCCCGGACTTATGACCGTTTTTCACACTTAGGACCATTCCAGCATCCCCACGGTCACATTGTTCAAAATCTGGATGTTGGCAACTGATTCATATTTATGACAGTTGCAGCTTCCCGGGGTCACGTAATCTTCTTTGGCAGCCTTCTGACAAGCAAAGTCAACGAGGAAGCCAGATTCGCTTAACGACCGGGTTACTAGCTTAACAGCTGCAGTGATTCGCTTAACATCCGCGGCAAGAAAGGTCGTAATGTGGGGGCAAAACTCACTCCACCCTCGTCTCGCTTAGCCACAGAAATTGTGGCTGTAAATCAAGGACCACCTGTAGTGGCCGCAATTGGGACTGGCAATTCTGTCGCTAAGCAGGGCGGTTGCTAAGTGTGTGACATTGCTTGGCTGCCCCAACCTACGACATCAGTTCCAATTACAGGCGTTGAACAATTTGCTGGGGATCTTGAAGCCCAATGTTACAGGACTTGCCATTTCCCGCTGGCTTCCCCAATGACCTCGCTTGGCGGAAGCCGGCTGGAAAGATTGCAAGATGGCGATCCCGTGGACCCCCGGGACATCGTCCTAAACGTGCGCCAGTTGCCAAGCACACGATCGTAGGACCGTGGGGAAGACGGCAACAGCCGCAGATTCAAGGGCCAGTTGTAAATCTTCTTTTTTCAGCACTGTTATAAGTTGGAACGGTTACTAAACAGATAGTAAGTGAGGACTGTCGTGAGATTTCCAGCTTTCCTCCTAACCTGTTAACATCCCAGTGAGGTGGAGGCTGGACTGGGCTGTGTTGGGGAGGGAAGCCAGGAGGATGGCGTGGCTGTGGTTGTGAGTCTTTAGCACTGACGCCGCTCGTCTTTCTCTTCTAGAGCACCACCAAAAGTGACAGGAACACAGGTGAGTGGGGAGGGGACACCTGGGCAGCAGGAAGAATCCTGGAAAATGGGGCTGGGGGGGGCGGTGGATGCTCTCCCCAAAGTCACTTTGGGAATTTGGGAATGCTTGGCAGGCCCTGCCAGCAACTGGGGGTGGGGGGCTTGTGAGATTGTGGGCACGTGGCTGCTGCTGAAGCTGTTTCCCCAGATTGCCTCCTGCTGAAGCCACTGTGGAACTGTGGGGAGGGGGGCCATCCACTTTGGGAACCGCCAGCCATTTCTGACCACTGAAGCCTCAAAGCAGACTCCATCCCACTTCAGGGGGTCCCTGGTGCAGCTGTGTGCGTCGCCCGTTAAGAGGAGGGGGGCAGAATCCTAGGGACAGGAAGCCATGGGGAGCCAGAGTCCACCAGAGCAGACCAGTCGGAATAGCTGGCTAGAGGGGGTCCTCATCACCCCTCCTCTTCCTGGCTCCTCTCCTGCCTTGAGCTTTCTGCTCTTAACACCCCCATCTTGGAGCTAAACTGGAGTAGGGAAACGTTTGGGGCGCGGCACCAGAGGTCAAGGCGGGCCTAAGCCTGGAACTTCCCTCTGCAGGAAGTCCTCAAGTTATGACAAAAAGAGAGCTCAGGTTTTCCATTGCTGGAGCGAGACAATTGTTAACTGAGTTTTGCCCCGTTTTACCGACCTTTCCCGCCAACGTTGTTAAGTGGATCTCTGCAGTTGTTAATCGCACGATTATTAAGGCTTCCCCACTGAAGGTCACAAAAGGGGATCATGTGACACACACACCCCGGGACG
>JALGBA010004118.1:327500-382201 GCA_023970755.1 Azemiops feae | reverse complement strand
GTTGTTCCAAATAAAGCTGCCTTTTGCAATTGACTGGTGGCGATGTTGTCAATGCTGATGGTGTTCAAGTGGGTGTTCCAGTTGTTTTGGGATTGCCCGCCAAAAACGCCCCTATTACCATCTATCCTATCTTTGCTTTCTTTTGCCACAGCCGTTCTACTTCTATCTTTTGTTTTGTGATTTCTTCAGAGCTTTTTTTTTTTTTTTACTGTTCTATTCTGCTGTCTCCAGGTAGTGCAACATCACTATCCAGATTTTGGGGGGAATCTTTTCATTATAGCAGTATAAGTTGAGTATTTTGATGTTGGAAAAGATTCCTCAGAAAAATGTGGACAGTCAAGAAAATGAGGGCTCCCTGGTGCTCTCTGAGCTTGCTTGTTTTCTTGCAGATGTTTCATTACCCTAACTAGGTAACATCATCAGTGTTACCTAGTTAGGGCAGGGGTGTCAAACTCAGAACGTCACGTGACGTGTCGCAACATATCACAACTTTTTTTTCAATTGCTGGCAATGGGGTGGGCGCAGTTTCGCCATGACGCATCCGGCCCATGGGCCGGCGGTTTGACACCCCTGAGTTAGGGTAATGAAACGTCTGCAAGAAAACAAGCAAGTTCAGAGAGCACCAAGGAGCCCTCATTTCAACCCTGAGCTACAAATATTCTCCTTCACTGGAGTCAAGAAAATAAACAAATGGCCCATCGAACAAATCAATCCAGAAATGAGGCTCAAATTATCTTACTTCAGACACATTATGCAAAGACCTAGCTCTCTGGAGAAGACTCTGATAATGTAAAAAGTAGAAGGAAAGAGAAGAGGATGACCAGCAGCAAGGTGGACAGATTCGGTTACAGTGGAGATGGCCTTACTGGAAGATCTGAAAGACTGGATTAGGGACAGATTGTCAGGCAGAAAATTGACCCAGGCGGGTGCTAAGAATCAACAACTTGATGACACCTAGTTAATCAATAAGTCAAGCAACACTTTGGTTTGGATTGGTATGAAATATTCATTCTACTATTCTAGACTCTTGCAAAATATTTATATAATAATAATAATAATAATAATAATAATAATAATAATAATAATAATAATAATAATAATAATAATAATAATAATAATAATAATAATAATAATAATAATAATAATAATAATAATGATAATGATAATGATGATGATAATGATGATGATGATGATAATAATAATAATAATAATAATAATAATAATAATAATAATAATAATAATATAATAATATATCATAATAATAATAATATAATAATAATAATGATGATGATGATGATGATGATGAGAACATGATAATGATAATGATAATAATAATAATAATAATGATACTATAATGAATAATATAATAGTAATAATACGACAACAACAACAACACAACAACAACAACAACAATAAAGTTTGGAAGGGCCCTTGAGTCATCCAGTCCAACCCCCTGCTCAGGCAGGTAACCTGTAATACCATTTCGGACAAATGGCTTTCCAGTCTCTCTTAAAAACTTCCATTGTTTGGAGCATTCACCACTCTGGAGCAGTTTGTGTCCACTGGTTAATTTCTAACTGTCAGGAAGTCTTCTCCTTAGGTCTAGGTTTCTTCTCTCCTTGATTACTTCTCCTTCTTCTTGTCCTGCCTTCAGGCGGCTTTGGAGAATAGCTTGACTCCTCTTCTCTGTGCAGCACCTGAGATATTGGCAACACTGCTATCTGTCTCCCTCCGACTCTCTTCATAGACTAGACATACCCAATTCCATCAACCTTTCCTTATGGTTTTTTAACCTCCAGTCCCCTAATCATCTTTGTTGCTCTTCACTGCACTCTTTCTAGAGTCTCAACATCTTTTTTACATCGTGGTGACCAAAACTGGATGCAGTATTCCAAGTGTGGCCTTACCAAGGCATTGTAGAGTGGTATTAATAGTGGTATTAATTTTGCAAAGAAACATACAGCTTCTAGACAATGAAGATTTAGAGAGAGTGTGCACATGCCAGAACATTTTGGATCTTATAAAAAGTTACAAAAATGGACCTGGTAATTTAAACTACAATGAGCATCTTTTTAAAACAGCTACATCTTTTTTCCAGCATCATGTAGCAATAGCAATAGCACTTACTGTAGACTTATATATTGTCCCATAGTGCTTTACAGCTCTCTCTGAGCAGTGCACAGAGTCAGCCTATTGCCCCCAAAAAACTGGGTCCTCATTTTACTGACCGCAGAAGGATGGAAAGCTAAGTCAACCCAGTTGGTTTTGTGCCTAAGGCAGGACTAGAATTCATAGTCTCTTGGTTTTTCATTTGATGTCTAACCACTGTCCCAAAATGGCTCTAGGATCAATTATCTCTGGGAGACTCAACAGCTTAAGGTTTTATAATAAAAGATGGAATGGAAAGTTGTACTTATCTCCATACATCCTTTTTTTTTTTTTTTAAATATATTTTATTAGATTTTATAGGGGTACAGGGATTACATTAAGGTGCTTAGGAACCACCATGGAGGTGGGTATATTAAACATCCAAAAAAAGAAGGACAATCACAAATATATAACTCAAATCAAATCTTTTAAACTTCCCTCTCTAATTCCCTCATTTAATCTTACTTATTCAAATTAATAAATTCTATATAAGTTTCAAACGATCCTATCAAATATCAGTTACATTTCAATTCTAAAAATCCAAATCCTGTTTTTTAAGCTTTACTAACTTACAATTACTATATTTCAATTAGCCTTAAATAGACATATTATTAACACTTCGGGTGCCCTTTTTTTTTTACATAATTATATCTGGTATATTGTTCTCGCAACAACATTCCCATATCTTCTTCATTGATACCATTTTTTTCTCTTATCACCCATCCCTCTTATTCTCCTTTTATTTCCAAATAATTCTCTTAAAATAAAATATCAGGCCAACAAATAAATTTCTATCTAATTTAAATATATATTCTATCAATGCCTCTATATCTATAAAAATCTTTTTAAACCAGTAGATAAAGTTTACTTCTCCAATACATATCATATCTAAAACAAAGTAATATTACAAAGGGTATCCTCTTAAAAATTTCACGTGTTCCATTAGTTGTTAAGTCAGTCAAGAAATCAAAGCCTTTTTAATCCCATTCAATAAGACTTTAAAATACATTTTTAAATCTAACTCTGGGCTTCTTTCTATGCCATAGTGGTTTCCATAGTAAGGTTCCTACATAATCAAACCACAATATTAAAAGGTCCATATTCTTTAACGCTTCAAATTGGTCAAAGTTCTCTTTCCTTTCTTCTAATAGCCTTTGGATGGTAAAAGCTGTTTTATTCCATGTTATATTTGCCAATTGTTTATCCACCTTTTCTCGATTTTCAATAAGTTGTATCTGAGTGTCAGTCTCTGTTGGTATTGATGCTTCAGACATCTCTGTTGAAGTTGTTGTATAGTCATCAGACTTCTCGATAGGTTGTGTTGGAAGTTGAATAAAATTAGTTTGTTTTGTGGTTTCCACGGTTTCTCTCAGTGTAGGGAAAAGGGATTGAAAATAGGAACTCACATCCTCTGCAGCTTCTAAAATTGTTTCCAATATAAGTTCATAGTCCAGTTGTGTATTAAGTTCCATATCGATAGTAATAAGGCTTTTTAATCTTTAATCTTTAAAGAAGGCTCTACTTCATAAGAATCAAGCAAGCATTCACCTTCAATTTTCAATAGGCCAGCTGCATCCGTTATCTTGTAGTTATCACCCTTACAAGGTCATAGCCATTCCCAGCCATAAAGAAATATAATTGCAGTACCACTTTTCGACACAAGATGTCCTCAGCAAACCAAAAAATCTTTTTTTTTTTCCTTTCCAAATAATAGATTTTTTATTTTTCGTGTTGAAAAAGATGAAGAAAGGGTTCAAAATAATAAATGCGTAGTTGTAACAATAATAGTCAAGAATAAAATGTTTTCAGGTCCCCTCAGTATTCCAAAATTTAAATAGTCCATCAAAATTGACTGGTTTTTATTTATATATTTTTTTTTCCAACGCTGTTTTTCCCCATTGCCCAAACGCTGCTTCCTCACGACAGGGAAATAGTTCAAAGAAAGCTTTTAACAGGAAAGTAGTTAGGGAAAAAAAAAGGGGGTAGGAAAGGTCTCACCCGGATTCTCCACGGGGGTTCTTTCGCTTAGATGTTCTTCTGGCTTTCAGCTGGTGCGATGAAGTGATCGTCCATTTTATTGGGCGATCTTTTCCTCCGGCGGCCCTAAGGAGATAGCTCGAACTGGGGAGAGCCGCCACTCTTCCCCAGTCGAGCAGGAGCCTCCTCTAACGGTGGTCGCCTCTACGGGGCGACTTTCGACCCGATTAAGGGTCTACCGGCGGAGGGAAAGCAGCCGGTGGGAGAGAGATATCTCTCCGTACGACTGCTGGTGTCGCGATCCGGAACCGGAAGCCTCCATACATCCTTTTTGTCTGTAAGAATCTCTTTACCTAAATGGAAAAAAAATTGGATATTTAGATGACTAACATTGAGAAAATCATGACTGGTAAAAAAATGGATTGAATAAAAGGGTAAATTAAGCTTAAACAAAAATCAGGAAAATAGGATGCGTGGTAAACTAATGAGATGATGGTTGTAAGAATAATAGCAGCTGATAAAAATGTGATACATAGATGTTATCACTATCTGTATAAATGTGAAAAAAATGTCTATATTTAATCATTTATATATTGAAAATATTAAGAATTATATTTGTTTAAGGTTGAAGAAGGAGAATACAAATGGGAGAAGGGGAAATCAAAGAAATATATTATTAATTAATATACTAATTATGGAATTATCAAATTTAATCAGTATTGACTGTTAATTAATTATTATTGCCTTCCCCCCCCCCTCAAATATATAAACCAAGACAACACGCTGTACACCAGGCACTGGAGATTGTTATTGTTAAAAACCAGTATATATATATATATATATATATGTGTGTGTGTGTGTGTGTGTGTGTGTGTGTGTCTTTGATGACTGTTCCCTTTGTTTTTAAAGTGCTACACAGATGAGTTGTATGGTATGTTCTTTTGATGTGCATGCTGAAAAAAAAAAGCGAAATAACTTCTTCTTCTTCTTCTTGTGCCATATCTGTTATCGGACGTTGGAGATCATGTTGGCGATCCTGTTTTTATCAGCAGCTGCACGAAAAAGTGCTGCTAAGTTTTGTCCAAACCAGTCCCTTAGATTTTGAAGCCATGATCTTCTTCTTCTGCCTGGACCTCGTTTGCCTTCAATCTTTCCTTGGAGGATTAAATGGAGTATGCCGTATTTTTCTGGGTGTCGCATCACATGTCCGAAATATTCTAACTTTCATTTTTTAATTGTTTTGATGATTTCCCTTGGCTTTCCCAGGCGGCTTATCACCTCATTTCTGATTTTGTCCACCCAGCTTATACGTAACAGCCGCCTGTAAATCCACATTTCAAATGCTTCTAGTCTTTTCAGGTGGCCTTCTGTCAGAGACCAACTCTCTACTCCATAGAGCAGGATAGAAAAAACTTAGCAGTGCACAATCCTTTGATGCAACAGAATATCCTCACTTCTACAGCAGTAAATGTTCTATGTACAAACTTTTTTTCTGCTGTTTTCAATCCAAGAGTTAGTGTTTATTTTCTCTTGGGACCTTCCAATGGCTATACTCATGCATTTTGTATATCTATTTTTGATCAGAAACATGTTTTTACAGAAATATGACTATGAAATTAGATCAATTTAGGAAGGAAAAAAAGAAAGAGGCAGCAAATACCTTGAGTTATTTTTGTGGTTGGCTCTGGTTTTGATATTGATTTTGATCTAAGTATTCCCTATTATGTTTCTTCTTCTTCTTCTTTTCTCTGTATTAGATGATGTTTGCCACCCAGAGACTTTCAAAATAAGAGTGGGTTTTAAGTACTGTAAATAAATCTAAATAAATATAGATTCCAATTTCTCTCTTTCAGGAGGAAGACAGAAGCTAAGCAGGATCAGACCTGTTCAGAAGTTGACAGCTACACCCAAAAACACTAGGATTGTAAGATAGATTGAATTAAAAAAAAAATAACTGAAGAAAGCAACAAAAATCCATATCGTTGGCAAGGAAACAAAATAGATTTATCCATAAAGTCACCTGGAGCTGAATTCAACTTGAATGAGGCTTTACATTTCACTTTCAGCTGACAAGCAACAGTTTGAGTCATTCTACATTTTTCTTCATGAGTGCTTCCTTCTTGCTCAAAATCACTTAAGCCAAGAAGCATGTTTCAGAGCAAACCAAATATTCATAGCTTTCAGGAAGAATACTACACACCTTGTGATCTGAAAGACATTAGATTTACCTAAAACATCAGAATAGAAAGCCAAATCGGAACAGTTTCTGCCCTTGGTTGAAGACCTAATTCTATTTGGTTCCGAAGGCTTTCTTGAAAAAAATGTTGCCTGCCTTTATAGGAATATAATTATGCTGTTGTTATCATTGTTTCCAAGGCAGGTACTGCAAACTGTGTAAACATCTCACTAGTTAAAACTAATAGAAATTGTATTTGAGATAAAGTGAAAGAAAGCTCTTCAGTCTTTTGCTTGATGAATCTTTCTTTCTATTATCAAATGAGCAGTGATGTGGGTATAGCCTTTTTTTTTTCTCCCTGATTCAGATAATCAAACAATTTGCTTTAGGTAGATTTTGATAGTTTGCTGGTAATCCCTGGATGCAGTTTAAATAAGCACAGAGACATTTTCTTTGATATGCAGACTTTATTTCTCTCTCCTGCTCTTTCCAAGACACCTGTTAGGGTCTGTTCTATGTTCAAAAGAGCATGGGAGCTACAATTTCTGAGATCACCATAAAATTAAAACAGCTCAAAGGCGTAAAAAAGGTAATAGATCTTGGTTAGGTGTTGGATTAGAGATAGAAGGCTGTACAGCTGAGGGGATTCTTAAAGATTCCTTTGGGAAGTTTACACTAAGCTGGGATAACACTGTCTTTGTTGCCTAATTCTCAGCACGACGTTTGACACTAGCCAACAGCATAGAAGAGGTAGCTTAAGGAAATGTTGTGGAGAAGACCAGTAATACAGTTATAACTTCTGATTGTGTAGAAAGAAAAAGGAAGGGCATGGAGAAGAGTGAGATAGATAGATAGATAGATAGATAGATAGATAGATAGATAGATAGATAGATAGATAGATAGATAGATAGATAGATAGATAGATAGATAGATAGATAGATAGATAGATAGATAGATAGATAGATAGATAGATAGATAGATAGATAGATAGATAGATAGATAGATAAGATAAGATATAGACTGATAGACAGATATGGAAATGGAAACGGAGATGAAGATGGAGAGAGGAATTCTGGGAGTTGAAGTCCACAAGTCATGAAAGGGCCAAGTTTGAAGACCCCTGATTTAGATTTTGTATGTTATCCCTGTTGCTTGCATTCCATTTCTCTCACTTTCCCATGGCTGTTTATTCCATCACTTTGCTCTTCATTTTTATCGCACCAGTTTGGCAGAACCGGTAGCTAATTTTGTGTTGCCCAGGCCCAGAATGGACTTCCGGAAGTGGCATCCACACAGAGAACCGGTTGGTCACATATTTGAATCCCACCACTGGGTTGACCCCCCTCTTCTTTGTGGCAACTCCTGAGATATTGGAAGACTGCTATCATGTCACCCCTAGTCCTTCTCTTCATTAAACTAGACATACCCAATTCCAGCGACCGTTCTTCATATGTTTTAGCCTCCAGTTCCCTAATCATCTTTGTTGCTCTTCTCTGCACTCTTTCTAGAGTCTCAACATCTTTCAGCAGCAAAGGGACTCTGAAAGTTACAATTTCCTTTTGTCAATAATAAAAAAAAACCTAACTCATCCTGTTTATCTTATCATTGTCCCCAGCACAGACACTTCTCTGCAGCACCTTAATATCCTTCTCTACCACCAAAAAAAAAAAAAAAAAAAGGAAAAATTTACATATTAATTATATCTTGTCTGGTAAAAATGAAACAGGCACCTGTAATTATGCAGAGGTGCCTCACACTTACGTGTTGCTAAATCAGCGATGAATGGAGAAAGAGAGCTCATTAAAATGAATAACAAATTTGCTGCATAATACATCCAGATTTGCTGAACATATTAATTCAACGGTGTTGAAACATGCGGTATTAAGAAGCACGTGTGAAGAAGCTTTTCGGAGGACAATTTAAATAGTGGTGTCGTATTTAGATTGTTTAGTTATTTTTTTTCCCCCTTTCTAAATAATTAAGATAGATAACAGACATGGAGAGAGAAAAAAGATGTTCCTCTATTGCTTGATGTGGCTTGCTTTGGTCCATTGTCAAGGCACAATATTATTTATATGAATTGTATGAAGCCGATAGCTAAGGAGACGTTTCCTAACAGTGAGAGCAATTAACCAATGAAATATCTTGCCTTCAGCAGTTGTGGGTGCTCCATCATTGGAGTCTTTTAAGAAGAGACCGGACATCCATGTGTCTGAAATGGTATAGGATCTCCTGCTTGGTAAAGGAGTTGGACTAGAAGACCTCCAAGATCCCTTCCACCTCTATTATTCTGTTCTGTTCTGAAGAATTTAGAATAGAATAGAATAGAATAGAATAGAATAGAATAGAATAGAATAGAATAGAATAGAATAGAATAGAATAGAATAGAATAGAATAGAATAGAATAGAATAGAATAGACCTTGGAGATCTTCTAGTCCAGCCCCCTGCTCGAGCAGGAGAACCTATACCATTTTAGACAAGTGACTGTCTAGTCTCTTCTTAAAATTGTCCAGTGATGGAGCACCCATGATTTCTGGTGGCAAGCTGTTCCACTGGTTAACTGTCCTCACTGTTAGGAACTTTCTCCTTAATTCCAGATTGCTTCTCTCTTTGGTCAGTTTCCAACCATTGTTTCTTATCCTGCCCTCTGGTGCTTTGGAGAATAGTGTGACCTCGTCTTCTTTGTGGTAGCCCCTCAAATACTGGAACACTGCTATCATGTGACCCCTGTTTCTTCTTTTCTTTAGATACTAGCCAAACCCAAGTCCCGCAGCCGTTCTTCATATGTTTTAGTCTCCAGGCCTTGGATCATCTTAGTTGCTTTTCTCTGAACTTTTTCCAAAGTCTCAACATCTTTTTTGTAGTATGGTGACCAAAATTGGCTGCAGTATTCCAGGTGTGGTCTCACTAGGGTTTTATAAAGTGGTACTAACATACTGTCCTTGTGTTAGTCGGGCAAGCTGACAAAGAGCGGAATAGGCAGGCAATAAAATATTTATTTCCCCCTTTCTTTTCATGTGAAACCCTCACATTTGCAGACTTGCAAATTTCATCCTCAGGTCCAAATAGGCAAGAAATAACAACTTCATATGTTAGCAGTTGCACAAATAATCCAAATTTGTCTACAGTGAACATCCATGTCTCAGAATTGGTTAGCATGTGCTGTATGGCTGCTTGTGAATCAAAGAAAGAGATGATTTAATGTAATTCATAACAACAGGGAGAAGAATAGAAGATGAAAACAGGATTCCTCTCAGCAGAGGAATAAAATGGCTGGGGGGGGGGAGAAATCCTGAAGGGACTTTTTCATTTTGTATTCAGACAAACGCATCTAGAGCATCTACATTTGTTTTTGGGTTTATCCAAGAATAAGTTCATGATATATTCATAAACATGAATACTCCTTCTGGGAAATGGCACTACTTTGTGTACAACACTTTTGACGTCCCTTCAAGTACTTCAACTATTTCATTTAAGAAGGAATTCCCCGTATTCACTCTGAATTTTTTTGGGCATAAAAATAAAATGGTTGATGTCTCTAGGGTGAACATCCTTTCTTCCAATCTGTGACTTGATTGTTTTATAGTGAATCTAATGCTACTGAATTGCAAAGTGGATCCCTTATTAAGCATTTTTTCTTCTTCTCATCTTTGTAGAATTTAAACTGCACCATTTTCTCTGGCTAATAGATTAGTATTCTTCATTTAGAAATCTTTACATGGAAAATATAGTCCAATCATTCAAGAAGTAACATATCATTATTCTTTACACACCTAGATCTATCTACCCATCTTCTTTCTTTCTTTCTTTCTTTCTTTCTTTCTTTCTTTCTTTCTTTCTTTCTTTCTTTCTTTCTTTCTTTCTTTCTTTCTTTCTTTCTTTCTTTCTTTCTTTCTTTCTTTCTTTCTTTCTTTCTTTCTTTCTTTCTTTCTTTCTTTCTTTCTTTCTTTCTTTCTTTCTTTCTTTCTTTCTTTCTTTCTCTCATCTATCTATCTATCTATCTATCTATCTATCTATCTATCTATCTATCTATCTATCTATCTATCTATCTATCTATCTATCTATCTATCTATCTATCTATCTATCTATCTATCTATCTATCTATCTATCTATCTATCTATCTATCTATCTATCTATCTATCTATCTATGACCTCCTAGTTATCATAAAGGATATGGTTTAAAATCTCAATTAAGAATCTCATAAAAACACAAGGAGGTAGTTAAAAATCTTTATGCTCAGTATTTTATACTGGAAAATATTTTGGGTGTGTTTCTCAAACAGCTAATATTTATGCTTAGCAATAACCTCATTGCACATTAGACATACAGTTTTATCACCCAACTTGCATCTATATTGACAATAGATGTAGAACAGTGAAAAAAAATCTGTTTGTCCTTTGTTTTGCAAACAAAAAATAAACAGCCAGATGGTAAGAAGGCCTACACACAATAATATGTAAATAACACTTCCCAGGATGTGCAAAATAATATTTAAAATTCAGAAATGCTTCTTGCTTTCATCGTTATCAAATGCAGATAGATTATTTTGTTACAAACTTCTGCACATACAAAAAAATGACAGTATTTATCCAGAAAGTTAAAATAGATTTAAATACTTAAATGTAATTAACCTTGAGAAAATCTTAACCAGTAAGAATGTTTTGAACATTGTAGGGAAAACAAATTTAAACAAGAATTGTAAACAGGATTTGTGAGGAGGCAACCAAGAGGACCGGATCGAAAAGAAGCATGATATTGATGTGATTATTCTTTGTAGAAATTTTAGAAAAAATCTTTATATTTAATTGTTACCTATCAAACTAATAAGAATTGTATCAATTCAAGGTTGGCAAAGAGAATATTATTGGAAGAAGAGAAAATCAAGTGCTGAAGGAAAAATCTTCATCAGGGTCCAGTCCAAGCCGGGAATAAACAACATGGAGACTGCTTTAGAAAGAAGGTTGAAGTTTATTGAAGAGGAGAGCCAGACAGAAAGATGGCTCTGGAAGAAAAAGAGTGAGCACATGTAGGGAATGGGTTTTTATACCCTCTGGAGCTTTTTGTTTGGAGTTGTTCCTGTGGCATGAACTTTGACCTGAGTCTGAGTGTGCCTTTCTGGTATTCTAATGGTGGTGGATTAATCCTATCATGTCCCAAAGGTCATATCCTGCTTCCCTGTGGCTGTGGCTGATGACTTTTAGATTTTTGATGTGAGGGATTGTTGATTCTAGGGATCTTTCTTCCTAATCCCAGTTTCCTGATTCCAGTCTCTCTGACGAGATTATCACATCTGCATTTCTGCAGACTTGGTTTCTGTTTGGGACAGAGAGACTTGGTGGGGGGGGGGTGTTGGTTTCTGCCTTTAAAATCCTTTAGGGAAATATATTCTGCCTTTTAAATATTTCCAAGAATATTTCTTTCTCTGGGGGGAGGGGCTGACTTCCCACACAAGCAAAGCTATTATGTGGACTTTGGAATATAGAAACTGATTGTTAATGATTACTTTGCAAATATAAGCCCAGACAACCCACTGTTTACCAAATATTAAGCTGTTTATGTTAAAAAAATCAATAATATATATATATATATATATATATTTAAAAAAACAAAACTGTTCACCATTACTGCCACTCCCACGAACAACCAGAAACTTGTTAGTTCCATCAGCAGAACAAACAATATCTAAAATCTGCTTTGCAGCAATTGAAAATAGTAGCAAGCAAGTCAATAGCAAGCATTTGCTTCTATCTTCTATTACAGGGGTCTTCAAACTTGGCCCTCTTATGACTTGTGGACTTCCACTCCCAGAATTCCTCAGCCAGCCTCCATTTTGTTTGTTAGATTTAAGACAGGGGTCTTCAAACGTGGCCCTCTTGTGACCTGTGGACCAACTCCCAGAATTCCTCAGCCAGCCTCCATTTTGTTTGTTAGATTTAAGACAGGGGTCTTCAAACTTGGCCCTCTTATGACTTGCGGACTTCCACTCCCAGAATTCCTCAGCCAGCCTCCATTTTGTTTGTTAGATTTAAGACAGGGGTCTTCAAACTTGGCCCTCTTATGACTTGTGGACTTCAACTCCCAGAATTCCTCAGCCAGCCTCCATTTTGTTTGTTAGATTTAAGACAGGGGTCTTCAAACTTGGCCCTCTTATGACTTGTGGACTTCAACTTCCAGAATTCCTGAGCCAGGGTGCCTGGCTGAGGAATTCTGGGAGTTGAAGTCCACAAGTCATAAAAGGGCCAGGTTTTGAACATCCCTGTTCTATTATGTTCTCAAGAGAAAGCACTCCCATAAGACATTCAGGCCTTTAAGCCTAGTTAGAAAAGTGGAGGACAAAAGACCTGCAGTTCTGCTCTAAGCAAAAAAGAGATATAATAATGGGAAGTGTCCTACTTCAAATCTCTGCAATCGCATGTCGTGGAAAAGACAGGAAGAAGGAAGAGAAACTAAAAAAAAAACTTCAAGGGAGATTAAAAAAAAAGGAATCGGAACAGATTTGATTCTCTATGTTATTTCCAGAGCGATGGAAATAGAATAGGCAGTCTTGCAAATTCTGTTAAATTGAGGATTGGCAGCCTGTTACTCCAAGAGAATTTGCAACCCAGGTCTTCTTTTTGGAGTCTGCAAATTGTGGAGCCAACATTCACTCAATATCGGGAACTAGATTACACCAAAAGATCCTCAGCTCTTCTCCAGTAGCATGTCGAGTGCCATGCAACCGGAAGGACTCATCAACCAGCATCAGACTCATCCGTCATTCAGTTTTTAACCATATGGTTTTCTTGGTAACACTATAGGAGTGGTTTATCACTGCCTTCTCTCACACAGTGTGAACTGATGTCTTTGCCATTGTCACTAATGTGTTTGTCTGCCTCCAGCATCTTCCTGTATCACAGCTGCTCAGTTTAGGTGTCCACCTGCTGTGATGGACAGCTGGGGTGACCTTCACACCTTAGGAATGCATAGGCTTGACATACCCTCCTGATGTTCTAGACACAAGCCTCCAAGGAACAACATTATGATGAGTCAGCATATCAGGATTTAAAGGCGAGGTGTTCCTAAGAAAGGGATTATCCATCATATAACCTCTAATACATAAGAAGAGATGCCACATTTTATTTTTTAAACAAATCAGAACAAATGCAGAACATCCAGATTCAGCCATAGTTTCATTCCACACAGCATTAACCTTGTGAACTCTCAAGCTTCCTCCTTCCGTTATATATTCAAGATGGACAGTATTTAAAATTTATTTGTTATGTATATGTAGGGGTGTGGGTCTATACATATGTTGTATATAGTATGTTTTTAGGTGTGTGTCATGTATGTGTTTCACTTTGAGAGCGGGCAACTAAATTTCATTTTTGATGTGTGCCGTTGTGCCCACAGTAAAAAAAAATGACAATAAAGATTATCTCATCTCATCTCATCTCATCTCATCTCATCTCATCTCATCTCATCTCATCTCATCTCATCTCATCTCATCCCATCTCATCTCATCTCATCTCATCTCATCTCATCTCATCATCATCCCATCCCCATCCCATCCCATCCCATCCCATCCCATCCCATCCCATCCCATCCCATCCCATCCCATCCCATCCCATCCCATCCCATCTCATCTCATCTCATCTCATCTCATCTTATCTTATCTTACTAAGACAAATGAAGTGAACAGTCTAGGAAAAAAAATATATGGCAGTATATGTAGGGTGGACCTCTTTGAAGAGAGATCCAGCTTAAAAGTAAGGAGAAATGTTCTGACAGTGGGAGCAATTAAATCAATGGAACGACTTGCCTCCAGAAGTTGTGGGTGCTCCATCACTGGAGTTTTTTTTAAGAACAGATTGGACAGTCATTTGTCTGGAATTGTGTAGGGTCTCCTGCTTGGTAAGGGAGTTGACTAGATTGAAGACCTTCCAAGGTCTCTTGCTTGAGCTGAGGGTTGGACTGGTCCCTTCTAAGGTCCCTTCCAACCCTATTATTCTGTGTTATAGGTTCTAATTGAGAAGATAAGATGTATATGTACATGGGGGAGTAGATGTGGATTGAGGGCTAATCGAAGCAGTTTTGTGTGAGACATTTTTTCCCCCAGAAATAGCAGTGGCAAAACAGATATTTTGCCCATCTTTCATCCTTCTTTCTCTCTCAAATTTCATCTGCTCTCAGATCATTTCCACAAAACCCCTGATAAATGGTGGTTTAGGGGCCTTTGAGGTGTCACATCCAGAGGTACAGCGGAAAACCCGTGAGCTGGAATTCAGCACCAAGTTCTAACTGCCAACGGGAGATGTAGCATCGCCTGTGTCTACCCAGCATTTATGAGCTCATGAACTTTCAAACAAATTTGAATTCAAATTTGAATTTTGGAAAGACTTGCAAATGTCAAGGAAAAAAACAAGATATGTATCACTTAAATTTTGGAGGGACTTAATCTCTAGAACCAAGCTTAGAACTTGATTTACATAAATATCATCTAATTTTTCACTTTCCTTTGACTACCCCCTCCATCTTTTGATCTTCAGGAACAGCAAACCATTACAGGCTGCTCTAGGAAGTATATACATGCTTCTCTCTTATAAACCCAATTCCCAAGAGATAGTGTGATTTTTTAAAAAAAAATCCATGAAAGCTCAGCCTAGGCAGTGTGTTGTTACAGATGTGTTATTTAACTGTTTATGTTAGTGTGTTGTAACTCCTACATCTTCTATGTCTTCCAGAAAACTATTTTCTTTTGATGTGTGAAAAATATATTTTTTTCTTCTTCTTCTTTTTAACAACTTACGTTCCAAAACAGTAACTGTTAAAAGAAACTGCCGTGGTAGCACTCACCAAGGGCCAAACTCATAGTATTTGAATGCATTCTCCCCAAGAATAGACAAATCTGCCTAATAATAATAATAATAATAAAGTTGGAAGGGACCTTGGAGGTCATCGAGTCCAACCCCCTGCTCAGGCAGGAAACCCTATACCATTTCAGACAAATGGCTGTCCAGTCTCTTCTTAAAAAACTACCAGTGTTGAAGCATTCACAGCTTTTGGAGGCAGGTTGTTCCACTGGTTAATTGTTCTAACTGTCAGGAAGTTTCTCCTCAGTTCCAGGTTGCTTCTCTCCTTGACTAGTTTCCATCCATTACTTCTTGTCCTGCCCTCAGGCGCCTTGGAGAATAGCTTGACTCCCTCTTCTTTGTGGCAGCCCCTGCCTGTTTTGGTTCCTCTCAGTTTCTTATTTTTCAAGATTTATATTTGCTTTTTCATATTTGTATTTATTTAATCATGCTTTGCACCATTCAAATATCACTTCAGTATCAATTAATAAGGAGACACAGATATAGATAAATTCAAATTGGGCACATATTTTTTTCCCCTTTATTTTCTTGCTTTTAATATCCATATTTATACAATGTATTTTTATATTTTACACTAATATAACACTGCCCCCTCCTAATCCCTATTGATGTCCCAGAGAAATGCCATAGTTGATGGTATCACAACTCAGCTGAAAGGGGTTTAGGATGACCCCATTTTTCCAGGCTCACAACAAAATCAATACTGTATTTCCTAAGGGGAGGTTGTTAAACAGAAAATAGCATCATGATAATGGAGACTGAAGACTTTACTGGCTTACCAAAATGGCTTAATCAATATTACTTCATTCATTCATTCATTCATTCATTCATTCATTCATTCATTCATTCATTCATTCATTCATTCATTCATTCATTCATTCATTCATTTTAATTTAGTGGCTGCCCACCTTAACACAGGGTAACTCTGGGCAGTTTACAGTATTAAAAGGATAAAAGCATACAAAACCTATACCTGATACAAATAAAATGCTGTACAAATATAAATACTCAACCCTAATTAGAAGATGGTGAAGAAAGGAGTGAGCAAGAAGGGGAAGTGGGATCTCTTGTTAATCTATTAATCAACTACCCCAATATGAAGCCCCCCCCCTTTGGCACTCCAAGCCAACTGGAAGAGCTTTTGCAGAAGGTCAGAAGAGTTGGAGTTGACCTCACTCTGAAGGACAAGATGTTCCAAAGAATTTGCCCTTCATCAAGGAATCTTACCAGAACGAATATTTCACTGTTCCATACAGAAAGTGGTTGGGATATATTGTTGATATTATATCAAGAAGACAAACTGTTGCAATTGTAGCATACTTTATGTTAGAAATGATAAGCAAAAAGCCAGTGAACTTATTATCATGTCTTAATGGTGGCACGGTGGCGCAGTGGTTAGAATGCCGTATTGCAGGCTAACTCTGCCCACTGCCAGGAGTTCAATCCTGACCGGCTCAAGGTTGACTCAGCCTTCCATTCTTCCGAGGTCGGTAAAATGAGGACCCAGATTGTTGGGGGTCAATATATGCTGACTCTGTAAAACCGCTTAGAGAGGGATGTAAAACACTGTGAAGTGGTATATAAGTCTAAGTGCTCTTGCTATAATGTCCACAGAAACTAAAAATAAATAATCTATTCTCCAAAGCACCTGAAGGCAGGATAAGAAGCAATGGTTGGAAACTAACCAAAGAGAGAAGCAACTTAGAACTAAGGAGAAATTTCCTGACAGTGAGAACAATTAACCAGAGGAACAACCTGCCTCCAGAAGCTGTGAATGCTCCAACACTGGAAGTTTTTAAGAAGAGACTGGACAGTCATTTGTCTGAAATGGTATAGGGTTTCCTGCCTGAGCAGGGGGTTGGACTAGATGACCTCCAAGGTACCTCCCAAATTATTATTATTATTATTATTATTATTATTATTATTATTATTATTATTATTATTATTATTATTATTATTATTATTATTATTATTATTATTATTATTATTGTTGTTGTTGTTTGTTGTTGTTGTTGTTGTTGTTGTTGTTGTTGTTGTTGTTGTTGTTGTTGTTGTTGTTGTTGTTGTTGTCTCTATCTATTAGCTATCATCTAGCTATCATAAATAGAAAAAAAATGACTGTGGTGGCATACAAACTTCAATAATAAGCCAATATTTATTTACCTGAAATATAAACAAGTGGGCAAAAAAGAAGAAGTAGGAATGGAGTGACTTCTGATTTCCTGCTGGCTTCCCCATTGTCTTTGCTTCAGGGTAGCAAACAGGGCATGTTGTAAATTGCAATCACGTGATCACAGGGATGTTCCAGTGGCCACAACTTTCTGAATAAAGCTGGTCTGAACAGCACAGAATTTTCAATTCCACAGGATTAGCAGGTCCTTGATTTGTCACACCTATTTCACTTAGTGGATTTTAGATACCTTGATTCAAAAACTGTTGCAGTGTAATGCTTCATTTGGGCTAACTCTACTCCTGAGAAAACCATCAAGGGCCTTACATTGTCTTCGGTCTGGGAGAACCAATTTGCTAAACGGAAAAAATGGAAAAACCAAACATTGCACCAACTTTTTTGCCTTTGCCTTTAAGTGTGCAGTCTGAGAGGAAAAGATTCAGCCGTCAGATTTTATTCCGATTTTTTTGTACTCAGTCATTTTCAGGAATAGCTCAGAGCTGTTTGGGCGAGAGAGGGGACTCCACGTTTGATTCAATTAATCTTGCAAAGCAAAAAAAAAAATGAAGTGGCTCGTTTTTGGAAGGATTTTTGTAAACACCTACTGAGTTAGTTCAATATCTCTAGCTGAGAGAAAGTAAAAGAAAAAAGAGAAGGAAAAGCAATTGCGAGGAAAGCTTCCAATAAGCCAATATTTCAGGTGGTAAGTTTGCAGTGAGAATGCCTTTGCAAATATAATAAGAAAAAGGGAAAGAAACAACGTGTGGTTTAATATTCGTACTTCCTATAACACGCAGAAATGGAAGCCCCATTGCCAGTGCAATCAAATGCTTGGGAGTGACATAAGCTTCCAGGGATTTTGGGCTTTCCAACCCAAGCTTCCATGTATCAAGATTTATCTGAGTAACTGCTCTTGGAAAGCAGAACACTACAGTAGATTAACTACCTATCCATTCCAGCAAGATTCTTTTTTTTTAACTGTTTATTTCTGAACCTGTTTAAATGAAGCATTCAGACTGAATTTGGTTCCCGTTCACTCAAATGGATAGGCAAACTTTTTTTTTGCATACACTGGCCACTTAAAAACTAAATAATTGAGTAAATTACCAAAGTCTGAATGAGAATTTGGGGGAGGGTGCTTTTTACACTCTCACCAATGACACTAACACATATGCAACACGCAAAGTTCACTGATTTACCATAATGTTCAATATCATTGTGTTAGTGGTCTTAAGTGTTATCTACGGTCAAAATGACCATCATCCTTGATGTCATGTTATGCTGTTGTTTGACCAAACTAAAGATATGTTGGTCTGTAGTTATTTTATTGAATTTATTTAAGGAGGAAAATTGAGTCGATGTCAATCAGGAGTTGCTCACAGATTATTATGGTATAATTTGGCCTTCTCCAGGCCATTCATCACATTCATCACTTCCTTGAAATCTGATAGATCACTACCTTAAAAAAATCTAGAAGAGCAATAGATGGCTAGAATCTTGTATAGATGTTTGTGTTTGTAAACTTCCCGGAGTCACTGAGAGTGAGTTGAGTGTCTGTATAATTTGCCTTAAATAAATAAATTGACTTAATTAAATTAAATCGAATGAATTAAATTGTCAAACTGACAGAGGGGGAGGTTCAAGAGTAATGTTAGAAAGTATGATTTTACAGAAAGAGCAGTGGAAGCTTGTAGTAATAGAGGTAGTGGATCCATCATCAATATCTGACTTTACACATATAATAAACACGTGTCCACTGTCTGACAAAAAAATAAAAATAAAATTTTAAATTTTAAGGAGAAACTTCCTAACAGTGAGGACAGTTAATCAGTGGAACAGCTTGCCTTCAGAAATCGTGGGCGCTCCATCACTGGAGGTTTTTAAGAAGAGACTGGACAGTCACTTGTCTGAAATGGTATAGGTCCTCCTGCTTGAGCAGGGAGCTGGACTAGAAGACCTCCAAGGTCCCTTCCAGCTCTATTCTATTCTTTTTTATATATATATAATTTTTATTACCATTTTTCTTTATACAACTCTAATACATATTCAGCAGACTGCGTCATTTTTATATACTTCAGATCAGCATTCTATACAATATATACACTATATACATTCAATATCTAACCACACAGTAGTCTTATGTATATTTCCAATTTTTGTTTCTATTATCTATCCAAGTATACCATTTTTCCCAAACCGCGTAAAATTCCGAATCGTCTTTTTCTTTTAGTTCTAGCGTGAGTTTATCCATTTCAGCACATTCATACATCTTCTGAATGATCAATCCCTCTGGTGGTATATTGCCTTCCTTCCAATATTGCGCGAACGCAATTCTTGCCGCAGTTAATATGTGTAAAATCAAATAACTTATTTTCCTGTCAAATTTCTTTTTAAGTATTCCCAGGAGAAATGTTTCCGGGTTTAGTTCTATTTGGCATTTTGTTAACTCTTGTAGCCACCCTTGTATCTTAGTCCAATACTTTTTCGCTTCAGGACACAGCCACCAAGCATGAAAGAAGGTACCTTGATGATTATTACATTTCCAACATTTTGGGCTTTGATTCGAATACATTTTACATATACATTTACATAGAGCCATAGCTCTATTCTATTCTATTCTATTCTATTCTATTCTATTCTATTCTATTCTATTCTATTCTATTCTATTCTATTCTATTCTATTCTATTCCATTCTATTCCATTCCATTCCATTCCATTCCATTCCATTCCATTCCATTCCATTCCATATTTTCCTATTCTATTCTATTCTATTCTATTCTATTCTATTCTATTCTATTCTATTCTATTCTATTCTATTCTATTCTATTCTATTCTATTCTATTCTATTCTATTCTATTCTATTCTATTCTATTCTATTCTATTCTATTCTATTCCATTCTATTCTCATCCCCTGCCCTTATTTACAAATTACCTTTTAGAGCTATTAGTTCCCGTGGGCTGTCTTTGAATCAACCATCATGCCAACTAATTCTGGTTAAAATTAGTTTTGAGCACAGCAGGGGCCTCTGATCCTAGCTCCTACGTACAGTTTCCACGCTTAAGCAAAATTCACAAGATTAGAAATATATATAATGTATTCTTCCAATGGTTAGCATGCCCTTCTACGGTTTCTGTAAAAAAAAACAATAGGTTCTTTTTGACCACAGTAAGAATAGCAGAGCGACCTCTCTCTTGCAGACAATCGACGTTTCCTAACCCAGATGACCCTGCCTCCAGACGTTAGAAGCAGAGAAGGGAAATCATATTTTGAAGTAAGCATGAACCCAAATATAAGTTAAACAAAAGTGTAGTCATCCATGGGGTCTCGTAACCATCCCAAACTTGTATCATCCTTCAAGACCGTGCTTGCTGAACATCAGCGGTGCTTGCCTCAATTTCTCTTAGCTCAGAACGCCGTATAATTTCAAAGCTTCCATTTGAAGCTTGCCATGGCGACTCCTGCAGATAATTTGTTCTATCGTGTTTTTACTGTTGAGGTGGCTATGATTCTGAGCACGGGGAATAAGGGAACAAGATTTAAAAAAAGATGCTGGCCAATTCATTGTTTAAGGACAGTGACAGAGAACAGAAGGCTGGGGAGAAAATTCGAAAGATCGCAGTCGATTTTGGTTCAAGTCTGCGTTTCTCTTTGCTCAGTTTGTTATCAACATTACAGCCATGGACCACATTTATAATCTTTCCGTGGTGAAAGGTTTTAGGATACAGTAGGTGATAGGAATCTAAAATCTTGCTCCCCTCCTAATATTTTGACTTTATATTAGCTGGGTGATTAACACCAGCAATCAGCCACGATCAGAAGAACAGAAATAGGAAGCATCAGCAGAAACATAATAGGGGGTCTAAGGCTGTCTGTCTGCTTGCCTGCCTGCCTGCCTGCCTGCCTGCCTGCCTGCCTCTCTATCTATCTATCTATCTATCTATCTATCTATCTATCTATCTATCTATCTATCTATCTATCTATCTATCTATCTATCTATCTATCTAGCTATCTATCTATCTAGCTATCTAGCTATCTAGCTATCTAGATATCTAGCTATCTAGCTATCTAGCTATCTAGCTATCTAGCTATCTAGCTATCTAGCTATCTATCTCTACCTGTCTGCCTGCCTGTCTGCCTTTCTGCCTGTCTGTCTGTCTATCTATCTATCTATCTATCTATCTATCTATCTATCTATCTATCTATCTATCTATCTATCTATCTATCTATCTATCTATCTATCTATCTATCTATCTATCTATCTATCTATCTATCTTAAATTTGTTTGCCATCTATCTTGCCTGAAGGCAACTCTGGATGGCTTACAATTTATATAAGTGATAAAATTGTAAGACATAAATACTTCTAACATAAATTAAAAAAATCAAATTACAATCAAAAGTAAGATTACAGTTAAAAGATGGGGCACGAGGGAGCAGAATGCCCATGGGACCGGGGTGAAATGGGGTTTTCTCTTAATTTATTAACCAGCTCCAGAGCATGTCAATGAAGACTCAATCATCCAGGCAAAAGGCATCTGAAGGTTGGATCATGGCGATTGGACCAAAGTTTGGTCCAGTTGCTATGACTCAACCTTTAGAACTTCCAGTGTGATATCTCCCCACACTGGGGGCCCAAAGCAGCTGGCAAAGCCAGGTCACCAGCTCCTTATGGAAGGTCAGAAGGATGAGTGCAGATCTCACTTCAAAGGGTAAGAAATTCTAAAGAGTAGAAGCCATGACTGAAAAAGCTCTTTTCCTAGTTCCCCACCAGCTGGAATTCCTTGGATGATGGGCCCCTGGTGGGCCAATTCCACTTAGAACATCCACTTAGCCTGGAGTCAGGATCAGCATATCAGATGGCAACGAAACGCCCATAAAATTGTGTAAAATAAGACAAGGCTTAGGCTAAGATTCAGGACTGAGCGAATCAGATACTTCAAAATAGAAATCAGTCTTAAAGATCAAGGACAGACTTAACCATATTTTCAACTGGGAGAATGTGACCATCTTAAACGAGGCCAAATCCAAAAATGCCAGGGAATTCCTGGAAGTCTGACACTGTGACAAATCAGCCATCAATAGACATACAGACATGAACAACATCTACCAAAGGGAAATCAACAAGCCTGTTGAAGGAAAAGTCTTCATCATGGTTCAGTCCAAGCCGGAAATAAACAACATGGCGACTGCTTTAAAAAGAAGGTGGTAGTTTATTGAAGAGGAGAGCCAGACAGAAAGATGGCTGTGGAAGAAAAGAGAGAGAGCACATGTAGGGAGTGGGTTTTTATACCCTCTGGGGCTCTTGAGGTTGTTTCCTGTTCCTGTTTGAGGCTTTGTATTTCCTGGGTCATGTATTTTAACCTGTGTCCCTTTGGCATCTGTGGGTTAATCCTATTACGTCCTGTCTTAAGAGTTTGGGTGGGGTATGTAGATTTTAGGTCTCTTTGTCTTCCTAAGCTTCTAGCTGGGGCCCTTTAACCTTTCTGGATTATTTACATCTGCATTTGTACAGAGCTGGTTTCTGCTTGGGGGAGGGAGACTTGGGGCTATTAAGAAAAACTGGGCATGCTTTTCTGCCTCTTTAAGATCCTTTGAGGAAATATATTTTTCTGCCCTTTTAATATTTCCTTCTCTGGGGAGCTGACTTCCCAAAAGCCAAAAGGGGAACAAAAAGACCAAAATAGCTTCCTATTGGCAATCAATACCCAGGTGAGGATAGATTAACACCAAGATTAAGGCCAGGCCAACAATCAAGAAGTAAACAATACCTCAATCAAGGAACTGCCAAACAGGCTAACAGTAAACAACCCAACCAAAGAATCACTGAGACTATTCCCACCAACACCAACAGGGCAAGAATATAAATTGAGAGCAAGCCCCACTCCTTACTACAGTGGCCCTGATGATGTTACCTAGTTTGGTAATGAGATGTCTGAAAACAACAAAGCTCAGACAGCATCAAGGACCCCTCAGTACATACAATTGTTTTGCTAGGTCTAAATGCAGTTGTATCCTGCATGTGATGGTTTGGGAAATCAGTCGAGAGTATCCATAAGTTTGGAGATATGCAACTCTCTTCCAATGCCTGCCATGAATTTGCAAGTTTGTTTTGGACCAGTGATTCACAGCTGTAGGGTAATGAATCCTGTTTTATAATTCAGAATTAGAGCAAGGATTAGAACTAAATAATGCATGCAGCCTTACTTTGAACTTTTGAAAGTCCTATAAATACACTTCAGAAGGTTACACAAATATTACATGGTATTATTAATGAGCAATATTAGATCAGTTTAAACTCTGCCGAAGTTTTATCTAAATTCATTCAGTTCCATTTATTATAAATAATTAATTCTTAGGCCTGATTCCCATTCCATAAACTATAAACTATAGGGATCTTGTGTAACCTTGGAAATATATTTGAAGTTCTTACATGTAGAGTAAACCATACGTGCTCATTCTTTTATTGAATTTAATGGATAGGAGAATGAACACATCTAAGGAAGCCATGTTGTATTTATTTTTCTTTGTTTAAATTCAAAGTCTATAGGAATAGGCAATTAAAACAAATCTGAATACATATATCTGCCCTTCCCAGAAAATGGAGGAATAAGGGGAACTAAGAAGTGGGATGGATGTCTCAGGTTCAATTCATTACATTCCTAAAAGAAGGACTAGGGGTGACATGATAGCAGTGTTCCAATATCTCAGGGGCTGCCACAAAGAAGAGGGAGTCAAGCTATTCTCCAAAGCATCTGAAGGCGGGACAAGAAGCCATGGATTGGAACTGGTCAAGGAGAGAAACAACCTGGAATTAAGGAGAATTTTCCTGACTGTTAGAACAATTAACCAGTGGAACAACTTGCTTCCAGAAGTTGTGAATGCTCCAACACTGGAGGTTTTAAAGAAGAGACTGGACAGCCATTTGTCTGAAATGGTATAGGGTTTTCTACCTGAGCAGGGGGCTGGACTAGAAGACCTCCAAGTCCCTTCCAACTTTGTTACTCTACTCTACTCTACTCTACTCTACTCTACTCTACTCTACTCTACTCTACTCTACTCTACTCTACTCTACTCTACTCTGCTCTGCTCTGCTCTGCTCTGCTCTGCTCTGCTCTACTCTGCCCTACCCTACCCTACCCTACCCTACCCTACCCTACCCTACCCTACTCTACTCTATTCTATTCAACATTCATTTTTTAAAAATACTATAAATTGGCATTTTAAAATATTCAGAGGGAAAATTCTTTCCTGATCTTCACTTGTTTTTTGTTTTTTGTTTGAAAAATACTTGAGTGTCAATCCACATTGTGGTTTCATAACTGTGAAAGGAAATATATTACTAAAATGCAAACTATGCTGGATAAATTTGCTTCTATTACTGAAAATTAATTGCCTTCATTAAACATAATAATGTGGTTGGAGATAAGGAAAGGAGGAACGTAACAACCATTTCTGGTCAGTATTTGGTTTACACTGATACACATTCCCCCCCCCTTCTTTTTCTCCTTCTCCATTAATTTAATATTTTTTTCCACAGTTCTTGTGTGAT
The DNA here is from genome assembly GCA_023970755.1 of Azemiops feae. NCBI lineage: Eukaryota > Metazoa > Chordata > Lepidosauria > Squamata > Viperidae > Azemiops > Azemiops feae. The sequence goes on along the minus strand of JALGBA010004118.1, from coordinate 357,330 downwards.
GCTTTTACAGCTTGCAAGACTTTCTTCTTAATATTAATAAGGAAAAAGGAATGCATATACAGAAACACACAATGAAGAGAGACATCTGATATAGGCCAAGTATCTTTATACATTCCTTTGTCTTAAGCAAGACTTAATGAATTAAAAAAAAAAAGAAAGAAAAGAAAAGAAAGTCCCTCATTGCATGACAAAATTAAGCATTTACCAAATATTATTCTTTGTGGAAGTGTTTCAAATCCCAGATGGACATTTTCAGTACTTTCTCTTGCAAACATTTTCCCTTTCCTCTCTAAGACGAAGCGTAAAAATTGTCAGATTGTTGTACTTGAAAGAGGAAGGACGTGGGTTGCACAGCACTGAGGTTAGCAAGCAAACAAGACATGTTGCTTTCCCTGATGAGCTGAGGGAAGTTGAATGTGTTGCAGGTGTGTCCCTATTTCTCTGAAGATGAATCGCTACATACAAAAAACATTTTTCCCCAATAGTTATGGATCTCAAATTCCTCATTCAATATTGGCTTCATTAACTTGGGTGGGAATGAATAGCTAGCAAGGTAAAGCTAAAGGTTTCCTTGCCCAGTTGAGACTCTAGAACAGGGGTGTCAAACTCGCAACGTCACGTGACGTCTTGCGCCGTACCGCGACTTTTTTTCCATTGCCGCCAATGGGGTGGGCTCGGTTTCGGCATGACGCATCCGGTCCGTGGGCCGGCAGTTTGACACCCTTGCTATAGAAAGAGTGCAGAGAAGAGCAACAAAGATGATCAGGGGACTGGAGGCTAAAACATATAAGGAATGGCTGCTGGAATTGGGTATGTCTAGTTTAATGAAGAGAAGGACGAGGGGGGACATGATAGCAGTGTTCCAATATCTCAGGGGCTGCCACAAAGAAGAGGGAGTCAAGCTATTTTCCAAAGCGCCTGAAAGCAGGACAAGAAGCAACGGATGGAAACTAATCAAGGAGAGAAGCAACCTAGAACTAAGGAGAAATTTCCTGACAGTTAGAACAATTAATCAGTGGAACAACCTGCCTCCAGAAGCTGTGAATGCTCCAACACTGAAAGTTTTTAAGAAGAGACTGGACAACCATTTGTCTGAAATGGTATAGGGTTTCCTGCCTGAGCAGGGGGTTGGACTAGAAGACCTCCAAGGTCCCTTCTATTCTATTCTATTCTATTCTATTCTATTCTATTCTATTCTATTCTATTCTATTCTATTCTATTCTATTCTATTCTGAGCCATCATGCCCCCTATAATAGCTAGTTCCAGGAGCTAATTTTTTAACGCATCATTATCAATGTCTAAATAAATAGAGAGTTCTCTTCTCACTGACTGTCAGTGTTCATAAAACCATCCATTGGGGGAACACTGATCAACAATCATAACACATAGCATTTTCACACTTGTTCTACTGCTTTTCTGAAATCTGGAAGAGATGGAGTGAGTGTTAGGAAAAAGCAAACAAGTGGGGGAGTGTCTGAGATGGGTGGATATAAAAATCAATTGAATACAATATATAAATAAACAGGATGGAACATTGCAAAGAAAGAAAGAAAAAGAAAGAAAGAAAGAAAAAGAAAGAAAGAAAGAAAGAAAGAAAGAAAGAAAGAAAGAAAGAAAGAAAGAAAGAAAGAAAGAAAGAAAGAAAGAAAGAAAGAAAGAAAGAAAGAAAGAAAGAAAGAAAGAAAGAAAGAAAGAAAAAGAAATATTGAGAACATAGCTGGTCTGCAGCAAAATATATCAACGTCTTCCAAATGGATGGACTGAAGACCCAAAAGAAAGTTTTAGAAAGAAGTCTGAGAGAGTAAGCAAACTGGGAGGATGAAGGACCTGGAGAGAGAAAGAAAAAAGGACAAATCAGGGAGTTGCAGAGGAAAAGAATCACCTTTGATTTGAAATCTGCTGCCAAAACATTAGATGGAAAGTCCCAAAGGTGCTTTTTCAGGAGGCAACTGGACTTTCTTGTTTTTCTTTGAAGACGTTTCACTTCTCATCCAAGAAGCTTCTTCAGCTCTAACTGGATGGTGGGGGAATGGAAGGATTTATCCTCCTTGCAGAGAGCCGTTCATTTGCCTTCTTCTAGAGAGTCATTGAGGCCACCTGGAGGTTTATCTGTGTCTTCAGGATCACCTGAGTAGTAATGCAAATGGGTGTGGAGCCTTCTTGGAAATGCTGAAAGAAGTGTGTTGTGGAGCTGTGCTTTCTGCAGGATGCAAATGACAAGCTGTCTGCAAGGAAATTAAATCCTTCCATTCCCCCACCATCCAGTCAGAGCTGAAGAAGCTTCTTGGAGGAGAAGCAAAACGTCTTCAAAGAAAAAAACAAGAAAGTCCAGTTGCCTCCTGCAAAAGCACCTTTGGGACAACCATGACCTGGATGACTGAGATTCTCCACAGATATTAGGTGGAAAGCTTCTATTTTGCAAAATACGGGTCACACTAATGCAAAGCACGCCTTTCTCTCTCTCTCTCTCTCTCTCTCTCCAAGCAGGGTTAATGAAAAGAGACACTCCTCACAGACCGTTTCTCCCCTCCCAAACAGAACACAAGCTATGGTGCGATTAATCCAGCTTGTTCTTCATCAAGCCACTACAGACGTATTTGTTTGAAGGCATTATGGTTGCCGAACATTACAAAGGGAAGACTAATTAGTATAATAAACTGATTAATAGGAAATAATGGAGCCTCTTCCATTGCCGGCTTTCTTTCAGAAATTATTCTCCGCTACCCGAAAGGCAGCCAATTAGACAAACACAAAGTGAAATGAAATGTTAGAGGGCAAGAGAAAGGAAGATTTCAACCCCTGGCACGCTACCGCACGCGGATACCTTCCATTTCGGCGGATGGCAGTGACATGCGCCATTTGGGAGGAAAACAAACTTCCATTTCGCTAATTAATGACATGTTCCAGTCAGTCATCTATGACTTTTTTCTTCTTCTTCTCTAGGAGAAGAAAAGTCTTTTTGTTTGACAGTCTTTGTTCTTCTGAGCATCAACTTTAAAATGGCCGTTCAAAGTTTGGAAACCGGCATGAAGGGAAAGCCAGTTAGAAAGGACCCCTTGGTTTTGGATGTCCTTTTATATAACTTTGCTTAATGTTGACAAATGTTGGCATAGAATTCCTTGGTGTGTTTGTTTGTGTGTGTGTGTGTGTGTGTGTGTGTGTGCGTGCGAAAACCAGGTTTTTGTCTGCCAGTTCCTCCAGACCCTGCAAGCATGTCATGGAGCTGGCAGGAAAGTGTCCCCAACTTCTTCTGCTCCTTCATGACATGAAAACTGAAGGAAAGTGTGATGACCCAGGGCACAGCACAGAGGCAATGCAGTCAGCTGGCAATTCAAACCACCCTTTAATTGCTCCAAATTTTCCCCAAATGCTCCCACGTTTCTGGCAAGCCTCCAAACAACGGAAGACACACATACCTCTGGCTGCAAGTAGTTTCACATACAGTCTGATTAGGAGAGGAATTTACTCAAGGCCATGGAGATAAGAAAGAATGACACATACATCATAAACCTAACGAGTCTGTGTGAATACACGCTTGCCTGAGCAGTTTCAGAAGGGAATCCAAAATACAGTCTGAGTTCTTTAAACATCCAAGCAACGTTGTCAGCCAGTCCAATGGTCAGAGTTTCCGGGTTTCCAAGCAGAAGTCACAGAACAAGAGATCAGCAAAAACACAAACAAAACTCCAAGGAATCAGCGTTTGTTCCCAACAAATCCCTCTCCCCACAGCATCTCCTTATATCTCATTCTTCAGGTGTGCCTTGTGGAGAGGGGCAGGATGCTCTCCTCCTGAGTAGTTGAGCCTGCCTGCATTGTTCCCTCCTTCTCTCCACTCTCCGTGCTCTAGGATCAGGAGGGGGTGGCCCTTGCTCCTCACCTGAACTCTGTCTCTCCTGTTCATCCTGTCCCAATCCTGAAGGGCCCTGGCCTGACTCGGCCTGCTCTTCCCCACATTCCTCTGAAGCCACAGACACCTCTCCCTCGACCTCCATAGGGTCCCGTTCCATAGGGTCATTTTCCTCCACAGATTCAGGCTCCAACGGAGGCATGACAGAAAGACTCAATGGGAACCTCAATGGTGGGGAATGGATTGATGCTTTTCTATTACTCCTGGTAGGAAAAAAGAAGTGATTTGTAATGGATGATTGGGAGGTCAGGGAGAATGTAATTACTGCTCAGGGTGGGCTCTGCTCATTAGGCTAGCCAAATCTGGCCCTAGGTTCTGCCTTGGTTTACCTTCCCAATAACAACCGAGTCGAAAGATCATTTAAAAGCAGTTTATTAGGGTACCCTGATAAAGTGGGATCTCCCTATGAAAAGGAGAACCACAAGACTCATCTTAAATTCCTTTTTATAGTTAACACAAGAACAACAACAAAAAAAATGAAAGAGGAAAGTTGGTTGGACAAGATAAAAGCAACCCCTCTTAGCACAATAAATCATCTACAAAGCTTGCTTGAAATTAGATAACCAGATGCCAGTTGACACCAATGAACTTCTTCTTATCAGGAGACAGTATCCAAGACATCCTTCTGTAAATTATCTTTTTCAGTTTAGGAATATTAAAAGCTTTCCAATCAATCCATACAACCATAGGATAAAAGTTTTCCTAATATTCCAATCTGTAATGAACTTGAACATTATTTTAAGAGAGAGAAAATGAATCAAATTGAAGTAGTTAACAAATTACAAAATCAATGGCATGTGCCCCTTATTGAGAAGGGATTTTTCAGTGATTCTGTTCATTGGGAACAGGAAGAAGGAATTTTAATGGATTCTGTTCATTGGGAACAGGAAGAAGGAATTTTAATGGATTCTGTTCATTGGGAACAGGAAGAAGGAATTTTAATGGATTCTGTTCATTGGGAACAGGAAGAAGGGGTTTTAAGTGATTCTGTTCATTGGGAACAGGAAGAAGGGATTTTAAGGGATTCTGTTCATTGTGAACAGGAAGAAGGAATTTTAATGGATTCTGTTCATTGGGAACAGGAAGAAGGAATTTTAATTGATTCTGTTCATTGGGAACAGGAAGAAGGGGTTTTAAGTGATTCTGTTCATTGGGAACAGGAAGAAGGGATTTTAAGGGATTCTGTTCATTGTGAACAGGAAGAAGGAATTTTAATGGATTCTGTTCATTGGGAACAGGAAGAAGGAATTTTAATGGATTCTGTTCATTGGGAACAGGAAGAAGGGGTTTTAAGTGATTCTGTTCATTGTGAACAGGAAGAAGGGATTTTAAGGGATTCTGTTCATTGTGAACAGGAAGAAGGGATTTTAAGGGATTCTGTTCATTGGGAACAGGAAGAAGGGATTTTAAGTGCTTCTGTTCATTGGGAACAGGAAGAAGGTATTTTAAGTGCTTCTGTTCATTGGGAACAGGAAGAAGGTATTTTAAGTGCTTCTGATCATTGGGAACAGGAAGAAGGGATTTTAAGTGCTTCTGTTCATTGGGAACAGGAAGAAGGGATTTTAAGTGCTTCTGTTCATTGGGAACAGGAAGAAGGGATTTTAAGTGCTTCTGTTCATTGGGAACAGGAAGAAGGGATTTTAAGGAATTCTGTTCATTGGGAACAGGAAGAAGGGATTTTAAGGGATTCTGTTCATTGGGAACAGGAAGAAGGGATTTTAAGGGATTCTGTTCATTGGGAACAGGAAGAAGGGATTTTAAGTGCTTCTGTTCATTGGGAACAGGAAGAAGGGATTTTAAGGGATTCTGTTCATTGGGAACAGGAAGAAGGGATTTTAAGGGATTCTGTTCATTGGGAACAGGAAGAAGGTATTTTTCAGTGACCCATTGTGACTCTGTTCATTGTGGATGAAGGGATAGAAGTGAAGAATAGGATAGAGTTAGAGGGGCACAAACAGACACGGTAAGAAGTTCCCACAAGTAACTTCTGATTCTTGGTCCCTGGAGTTCAAAAGTTGTACACTAGTGTAATGTGACTTTTTCCTTCCCTATAAGTGGTCTCTTTAGTATTGCTGATAGAACGCTCTCCAAGTCATTCTTTTGGGGAGAAGCACATTCAGATCTCCCATTAGATTATTCATATTTCTCCAATGCCTGTATAAGTTATTCTTTCTACTCCTGAATGAAAGGTCTTCACTGGGAAGTGTAAGTCGTAAACCCTCAAGGCTGAATGGAAACCACAAGGAATTTATTAACCAGTTGACCCCCCCCCCAAAAAAAAAAAAAGTTTGGCATGACCACAATAGAAGAATGACGCAAAGATGGCTAAACCCAATACCCTGTTAATAGAATAGAATAGAATAGAATAGAATAGAATAGAATAGAATAGAATAGAATAGAATAGAATAGAATAGAATAGAATAGAATAGAATAGAATAGAATAGAATAGAATAGAATAGAAGCTGGAAGGGACCTTGGAGGTCTTCTAGTCCTCAAGCAGGAGAACCTATACCATTTCAGACAAGGGTCTGTCTAGTCTCTCCTTAAAAATCAGTGATGGAGCACCTACGATTTCTGGAGGTAAGCTGTACCACTGGTTAATTGTCCTCACTGTCAGGAAGTTTCTCCTCAATTCCAGGTTGCTTCTCTCTTTGGTCAGTTTCCAACCATTGCTTCTTGTCCTGCCCTCTGGTGCTTTGAAGAATAGTTTGAGGCCCTTTTCCTTGTGGCAGCCCCTCAAATACTGGAAGACTGCTATCATGTCACCCCCATTTCTTCTTTTCTTTAGACTAGCCAAACCCAAGACCTGCAGCCATCCTTCACATGTTTTAGTCTCCAGGCCTTTGATCATTTTAGTTGCTCTTCTCTGAACATTTCCCAAGGTCTCAACATCTTTTTTGTAGTATGGTGACCAAAATAGACAAAAGACTAAAGACTCATCTCATCCTGGAGATTCTTTTTTTGAACTATTACCATCTGGCAGACGTTTCAGGATAATAAAAACAAAGACAAATAGGCTGAAAAAATAGTTGTTGTTTTTTTATCCCAGAGCTGTAACCATATTAAATACTACTGTATAGTGCAATATTGAAGTACAATATTAGGGGCAGCGCAACGATGAACAGAATGTGAAGGATGTGTGTATATAAAGTATGTTCTTATTTGTGGTTTTTACTTGTGTGTAGTGTGCACTGCAGACAGCACTTAATTTCTTTGTGAGTTACACAATGACAATCAAGATATTCTCTTCTTTTCTGAAATCTACATTTGTCACCAACTGGAAGCCCCCCACAGATTTTTTTTTTTTTTTGCATGAAACAGAAACAGGAAAAAAATATATATGAACTAACGACTTGTGATTAATGATTGAGGAAAAAAGATAGACAGTGGGGGGGAGATTCCTTTGTTGTGAAGTACACAGAGTAAGAGATAATTTTGTAATTGTCCTTGCATTTGCTGCAAAGAAAAACCAGAAGCTTCCCCATGCTGTGTTTCTTTTTATTTTTAATGTTGCGTTTTTATTTTGCGTTTGCCTTCTCATTTCTCTTGCCTCTGTGTTCGTTTCTGCTGGGCTCTTAACCTTCTGTTCAAAAATGTCAGTAAAAGATGTATAAGGATCCGATGAACTGGGAGGATGAGTTACACCAGCCACTGATGGAAGAACTGCGCAGGCTGAATGCAGGAGCATCTGTATTCAGCATCTCAGATGGAGCAGAGTCGCTGCGACGACAGCATGTTTATGACGATATGGACGTTGGAGTTGTCCATAAAATACAAAAAGCATCATGGAAGACCCTAGAAAAAACGCATGGCCTCCCCTTTCTTGCTATCTTCCAGCTGCCGTGCAGTTAAAACAGAGCAATTCCCCCCCCCAAAAAAACCTGTTGTTTGGCAACAGGGGTTGCCATGGCAACTCACACCACTACCCAATCCCCTGCTCACCCTTTGCGACTGTAACCAGAATACTGAGTTTGAAACATTTAGCCTCTTCGATGGATGTGACAGCTTTGGAGAAGGCATGAAAAATCACCAAAATACAAAGCAGACAGGGATGTTTTTAAATGCTAGAATTTGCCTGGCTGATGGTGACGATGCTCCAGTTGAAAAAAAAAATCTTGATATGCTGCTTCTTTAATAAACTCAAGTTTCAGGTGCTTGTAAAGCCTAGTTCAGCCTAGGTTTGGGGGAGAACACGACAAATACACCGGAGTGCTTACCCGGGTTTGTCTTCGTTTATCGATGTGCAGCAATAAAATTGGGATTCTCTTATGAACAGCTGTTAGGTACCTGGATCTGTTCCTGTTTGGAAAATGATAGCATATTTATAGAATAAGCTGTCTGCTTTACTTGATTTCTAGGCACTGGATGGTTCAGAGCTAAGGATGTGATTTGTTGGCTCTGTGAAAGAAGGATCTGGGTTGACATCCAATGAACATGGTTTTGAGACCCGGCGTGAAAAATACGGTCTTCCTGATTTTAAATCAATTTGAAACAACTGGATGGAGAGGGGGGAAAACGATCCATCCAAGATAAGGGAAGCGGTGCTATTTTCTTAGCTTTAAACCAGGAGTGTCCAAACTTGGCAACTTTTAAGACTTGCAGACTTCAACGCCCAGAATTCATGCTGCCTACGGAATTCTGGGAGTTGAAGTCCTCAGGTCTCAAAGTCGCCAAAACCTCTGCTTAGACCAATAATTGAAGTTTTTCTGCTTTCTTTTAATGTTTAAAAGAATCCATGGTTTTCCTCTCCTTTAAGTTTAACTTAAAAAAAAAAAACTTTATGGAATTTCAGAGCAGGGAAAAGTAACACGGATAGAAGAATATAAAGAGCTGGGAGGTTCTAGAAAGGAATTATTTTGGGAAAAAGACAAACAGACAAATTTCAAAAAGGATAAGAAAAAAAAAATTACTGTAGGAAGAGACCAGGAAAGTACCCAAAGCCTTAACAGTTCAAGAATTCATTATTTTAAAAACGGATTGTTTTTTTTTTAAGGTGCAAAATAATATGTGGATGAAATTCCTGGCTTGCTTCATAACCTTATCTAGGATGAGACACACCTCTAGAAATCCACATATTCCTTAATTCGTAGGGAAATTGTAGATCCATTAAAGAAAGAGAAGACTCTCGTTTTTTTATCGCCAGAAAACAAATGCTTCAAACTAAAATAGAAACCAATATTGGCAATGCTTTATGAGGCCTACTTTCCAACATCATTGTGAGTTTTACTTAGAATGATTAAATACTGTAACCAGAAATAATAATAAAAAAATGCATGCCAGTTCAATAGCTCTATCTTTATCAAAGCAAAAAGGGGTTTTTCTCTTTGTGTGTTTGGAAAGGGCCTCACGCAAATATTCCCTGCACCATATGTCCTTGAAAATAAGACCAGGTCTTATATTAATTTTTGCTCCAAAAGACGCATTAGAGGTTATTTTCCAGTTAGGTCTTATTTTCAGGGAAATACGGTACTGAATGCGTCCGTCTGGCTGAGGATCTTAACTGGGGCTTATTTTTTGGGTAGGGCTTATATTATGAGTGTCCTGAAAAATCACGTTAGATCTTATTTTCAGGGAAATATGGTACTAAATGCGTCCGTCTGGCTGAGAATCTTAACTGGGGCTTATTTTTGGGGTAGGGCTTATATTATGAGTATCCTGAAAAAATCATGCTAGGGCTTATTTTCCGGTTGGGACTTAATTTTGGGGGAAATACGTTACTCATTCACATTACACCTCAACGGTCACCAAGATATTGTATACAATGCATGGAAAAACACATAGAAAATGACTGGCGTATCCCCAATCTCTTCTTGAAGTGATCATATACTTTTATGCAAGACTTTTTTTAAAATTAAAACAATTTACTGAAAATCAAATCACCACTGTCACATTACAATAAAAAAAGCAGATGCTGCTAACCGCAAAAGCTTAATCTCTTTAACCTAAAAATGATCATGATGGTCCATGCATCATAGAAACACCTAATTATGAATCTGAAAGTATCAAATTTGTTAAGAACTCCCTAGCTCTTAGTCAAGCATTGGTTTCTTGGCTGTTCTTCCCCGCTCCTGCATTATAGAAACAGCAACACTGATATATCTTACAGAATATCTGTAGAATATGCCTTACATAAGCTAATAGTCACTAGGTAAACCAAAGCAAAAATCGCAACAAGTAGCATTGCCAGCTGAATGTTATTGGGTTTTTTTTCTTTGAAAAAAGAATCATGCTAGCTAGACTGAAAAGTAAAAAAAAACAACCGAAAATCCTGGACAAACTGCTTCTATGTTGTTGCCAATAAAATAAATACATGGATGCACCCATTAATAGATTTCCCCCCCCCCATCCCTTGGGAGATTTTTTTCCATCTATTAGTCAGGTAGCAATATTGAATTAAAACAATAGCAAACTTACACCAACATTAAGCAAGCCATTGTTAAAAGCGTTTAATACGCCTACCACTTATTAAAGCAAGGATGGATGCACGTGTTATTTCAACTTTCCCTCTGTTTCAATTTGTTTTTCAATCTTTCTTTCCCCTTTATGAAGTCCATTCAAAGTCTTCTGCTAGCAGAATAGTCAGTTTTGCTTCTCCCAAAATCCAATTAGTCTTAGCGTATTTATGAAGATAGATATAGGATGACTTTAATCCCATATCTATTCCTCCTCTCCTCTCCTCTCCTCTCCTCTCCTCTCCTCTCCTCTCCTCTCCTCTCCTCTCCTCTCCTCTCCTCTCCTCTCCTCTCCTCTCCTCTCCTCTTCCTCTCCTCTCTTCCATTCCATTCTTCTCTTCTCTTCTCTTCTCTTCTCTTCTCTTCTCTTCTCTTCTCTTCTCTTCTCTTCTCTTCTCTCTCTCCCTCCTCCTCCCTCTCTTCTCTTCTCCTCTCCTCTCCTCTCCTCTTCTCTTCTCTTCTCCCCTCCCCTCCTCTCCTCTCTTCCATTCCATTCCATTCCACTTTCTCTTCTCTTCTCTTCTCTTCTCTTCTCTTCTCTTCTCTTCTCTTCTCTTCTCTTCTCTTCTCTTCTCTTCTCCTCTCCTCTTCTCCTCTCCTCTCCTCTCCTCTTCTCTTCTCTTCTCCCCTCCCCTCCTCTCCTCTCTTCCATTCCATTCCATTCCACTTTCTCTTCTCTTCTCTTCTCTTCTCTTCTCTTCTCTTCTCTTCTCTTCTCTTCTCTTCTCTTCTCTTCTCTTCTCTTCTCCTCTTCTCCTCTCCTCTCCTCTCCTCTCCTCTCCTCTCCTCTCCTCTCCTCTCCTCTTCTCTTCTCTTCTCTTCTCTTCTCTTCTCTTCTCCCCTCCCCTCTTCTCCTCTCTTCCATTCCATTCCATTCCATTCTACTTTCTCTTCTCTTCTCTTCTCTTCTCTTCTCTTCTCTTCTCTTCTCTTCTCTTCTCTTCTCTTCTCTTCTCTTCTCTTCTCTTCTCTTCTCTTCTCTTCTCTTCCCTTCCCTTCTCCTCTCCTCTCCTCTCCTCTCTTCTTCTCTCTTCTCCTCTCTCTCTTCTCTCCTCTCTTCTTCTCTCTTCTCCTCTCTCTCCCTCTCCCTCTCCCTCTCCCTCTCCCTCTCTCCCTCTCCCCTCTCCCTCTCCCTCTCCCTCTCCCTCTCCCTCTGATTTTCAGTTCTACTGTAATGTCAAGAACTGTTCAAGCAGAACAAGAGAAACAGCCTAACATATTTGCCAACAGTGATCTGGTTCCACCCCACCAATACAAATTGTATGCAAATTATCCTGATTATGTCTCTAATGAAAAGAGGTGGATTAAGACACAGTGCATTGGCTTCAACTGTACCAGCAAATGGTCTCCTATAAATCGTTTACTTTTGAATTCGTCAACTGCTCATTCTGTTGGTGTGATTTACAAATTTTATTGGAGAAACTTCAACATCTGGGGAAAGAGTTGCTTTACCAAGCATTTTTTTTTATCTTATTCTAATTAAAATGTAAAAGAATAAGAGATGGGGAGGGGAGGGGAGGGGAGGATGTTTTATTTATTCATTAGGAAAAATTTCCTCCCCTATTCTTTTCTTTAGAAATGTTTAAAAGCTACAGGAAATTATTCCACAGACATTGACTTGAGTAATATATCTTATAAATTAAATGCATTTCAAATACAGTAAATTGGAAAATTATGCACACATGTCTCAAGACCTAGGCATAAATATAGCTTTTGTTTAGTACATGGCTTGAGTTTATTCCTCTTAGTAGCTTTAGATATAACACATAAGTTGCAAAAATAAGAGAGCAATTGCTCACATTAATAATGGTTAAGGGTAAGATAAATTTAATAGGAAAACTTTGAAGATTTAGAACTTCTAAATCTAATTATTCATTTTTTCCTCTCACTTTCTAGATGTTAGAGGTATTTTAATGGCTATACAGAAATATGGGATGACAATTTAAAAGGATTTCAATTCCACCCTGACCATATTACTGGATATAAATCTGATATGATTATGCTAATGTTGTAAAAGCATGGAGGATATATATAGATATCTTTATCTATCTATCTATCTATCTATCTATCTATCTATCTATCTATCTATCTATCTATCTATCTATCTATCTATCTATCTATCTATCTATCTATCTATCTATCATCTATCTATCTATCTATCTATCTCTATCTCTATATTGATAGATAGATAGATAGATAGATAGATAGAGAGAGAGAGAGAGAGAGAGAGAGAGAGAGAGAGAGAGAGAGAGAGAGAGAGAGAGAGAGAGAGAGAGAGAGAGAGAGAGAGAGAGATACACACATATACACACATATACATAGAGTGTGGTTTCTCCTATTGATTTTCCTATTGTTTATTTTTGTGGGGAGGATTGATTTATGGGCTAACTTCATCATCCGGCCCTCTGTTTCCTATCATTTGTAATTGTAATAGGAAGCCAATGGATCAAAGCTGGGATCCCTCTATTCATTTTGAAAGGGATTCATCAGCTTTGACTGCCTTCAATTTCCACATCATTGGTGGGGGGGGGGGAATAAAATTTTTCGTACTCAGTGAGAAATAGTGAGAAATTTCCTAACAGTGAAAACAGTTAACCAACATAAAACAGCTTACCTTCAGAAGTTGTGGGTGCTCCATCACTGGAGGCTTTTAAGAAGAAACTGGACAGCCACTTGTCTGAAATGGTATAGGGTCTCCTGCTTGAGCAGGGGGTTGGACTAGTAATCCAATAGTATGAAGTGTTTAAATATAGGCACTTCCTTATCTATAATTCTTCTGTCCAAGCCATGAGCAATAGTTCAAGCAGAGCCATCATCGTCATCATTTTTGCTTCTTCTTCCCTTCTTCCAACTTTGAAATCTCGTTTAATGATTGTCCCACTATGAGCAACTATACGTCATGGTCTCCACCAAATCTCCCCATCTTCATTCTTAAATGAAATGAACATCCTTGAATCTCTAGACAGCTTTTTAAAAAAAAACTTGGTTGGTTTTGTGGTAAATGCTGAAGCTCAGAGACCTGAAGGAGAAATGTAGAAGAGGAACTGTCATTTTGGTGGTTTTCTTGCAGATGTTTCATGACCTAAACTAGGCAATATCAATGGCACAAAAGCCCCACAGAGTCCCAGAGTTTGAAAGAAAGGACTAGCTCTCAGTATAACTAAGCCTGTAATCGGTACAACTGTCAAACAACAATTGTGCGAAATTTCTAGGGATGAATTAGGATATGGGGAAAATACCAGTAAAGGAGGATATTTGTAGTTCAGGATTGAAATGAGGAGTCCCTGGTGCTCTCTGACCTTGCTGGTCTTGTTGCAGAAGTTTTATTACCCAAACTAGGCAATATCATCAGTGCTAATGCTGACGATGTTACCTAGTTTGGGTAATGAAACACCTGCAGGAAAACAAGCAAGCATTGTTATTACCTAGTTTGGGTAATGAAACATCTGCAAAAAAACAACCAAGCTCAGAGAGCACCAAGGATCCCACAGTCGTCTTCTTCTTCTTCTTCTTCTTCTTCTTCTTCTTCTTCTTCTTCTTCTTCTTCTTCTTCTTCTTCTTCTTCTTCTTCTTCTTCTTCTTCTTCTTCTTCTTCTTCTTCTTCTTCTCCTACTCCTACTCCTACTCCTACTCCTCCTTCTTCTTCTTCTCTGCACATCCCCTTCCCTTCTAGCACTGATGACATTACCTAGTTTGGGTAATGAAACATCTGCAGGAAAACAACCAAGCTCGGAGAGTACCTCATAGGGAAAATACACTGTGCTGTGTATGTGCTCATTTAAAAAAGAAGAAGAAGCTGTATGCAAATGAATGTGTAAGAATGGAGATGCTCTTGGGACATCACAGAACCTGGACCTGCAAAACCTCATCACCTTAAGAGCTTCCCTCTCAAGATAACCATGCAGAAATCATATACTTCTCCTGTTTATCACAAATAGCTTTTGATTCATGTCTCTGCACGCTTTCCTAATTAAGTATTTTAAAAAAAAAAAATTGCCAAGATCCCAGGCATGCTCCATTTGCCAAAAGTGTCCTTTTGATTCTTTTGCATAAGCAGAGAACTTCAGCGTGTTTATTTTTTTCTGAGGAAAAAAGAATCTAAGGTAGGTAGAATCGAGAGGGCGACTTGCCTCTGTATGTGTGCACGTGTGTCAAAAAAAAAAAGTCAAGAGGGTACGTACGACTGAACAACTCCAATCAGTGTCTACTGCAAAGTCCTAGCGATTGCAGAAATGAGAAAAGCGCAATTCGAATACTCTTTAGAATAAATACACTGTCGTTCGGACTGACGCACTTGAGGAATGTTTCTGCTTTTCCGCAGAAGGCGGTGAACGGCTGTGAGACAAAAGAGAGAAAAAGAGGAGAGAAGACAGCCCTTATTGTAAACTGCTTTACATTAAAGCCATTTAGAGCTCATAAGAATGCAGAAAATGAATTTCCTGAATTCACTTGGTGAATTGTTCCGGCAGTATTTACCTCAGTGGTATGAATGTTGACATTTGACTGCATCTGGTCTTTTCATTATTTCTTTGGGGAAGTGTAATACTGGAAATTTTATTAAGATTTCATCTCACGAAGCCACCTTAGAGTAAAGTAGGCAGAGGGCACCTGGCTGCCTTTTGCAGAGGAATTGACTGTTAATATTCAACACAGAGAATGGCATGGCCATCTGAATAAGATAAGATTTTATACAGATACTTATCCCAAAGGTGCTTTTTTTCAGGAGGCAACTGGACTTTCTTGTTTTTTTTTTCTTTGAAGACATTTCGCTTCTCATGCAAGAAGCTTCTTCAGCTCTGACTGGGTGGTGGGGAATGAAAGGATTTATACTCCTTGCAGACAGCTGGTCATTTGTGTTCTTGTACAGAGTTGTTGAGGCCACCTGGAGGCTTATCTTTGTCCTCAGGGTCAACTGAGTCATGCAAATGGGTGTGGAGCCTTCTTAGAACTGCTGGAAGGACTCTGTTGTAGACTGGAGATGGATGATGTCATATCCCTCTCTCTCTGTTGAGAGAGGGCTCTTCAGTTTTGACCTAGATGGCCTCTTTGACTCCTCTCTCAAACCAGTGGTCCTCTCTGTCCAAAATGTGGACTTTGCTGTCCTCAACGACTCTCTAAATGGATGCAAATGACCAGCTGTCTGCAAGGAGTATAAATCCTTCCATTCCCCACCATCCAGTCAGAGCTGAAGAAGCTTCTTGGATGAGAAGCAAAACATCTTCAAAGAAAAACAAGAAAGTCCAGTTGCCTCCTGAAAAAAATCACCTTTGGGACAATGCATGATGAAGTTGCATCATTTGCATTCTTTTAGAGAGAGGACACAGTTAAACCTCCAGATGGCCTCAACGATTCTCTAAAAGGATGCAAATGACCAGCTGTCTGCAAGGAGTATAAATCCTTCCATTCCCCACCATCCAGTCAGAGCTGAAGAAGCTTCTTGGATGAGAAGTGAAACGTCTTCAGAGAAAAACAAGGAAGTCCAGTTGCCTCCTAAAAAAACACCTTTGGGACAACCATGGACCTGGATGACAGAATCTCCACAGACATATACAGGACAGACACTTCTTGATCAATCTTTGAAGATGCTGTCTATGTAAATACAATATAATAAAATACCCCAGTTTGTTGTGATTTGGGATATTTTGCTTTTCACCTCTGAGGCAACCGATATTCTTAAAGAGCCTACTAATATGGAAGACATCCCTGTTGTTGTTTCTTTTTTGCTTCCAATTTCAAGAACAGTTTTGCACCATCCAAGGACAGGACCAGTAGCAGAAGGATTTGTCACAGGGAAGGTCTGATGGCCTTCGTTCTTTGTTTTCCTCCTTTCTACGTATTACTTTATGAAAGGGAGACAGCATTTAAAAGTTTTACTTTTAAATATCCTCTGCCACTCTTTCTCATCAGGCTTTCTCAACCCGAGGAAAATGGAGACTTTTGTAAAACAGCCAGATATCTATTCATTTTAAAAAAAAACAATTTAATCCCATTGAAAACAAAAAAAGAAAAAAGAAAAAAGAAAAGTAGAAAATTGATATTGTGGGGTAAGCAGATCAAGAATTTGATGATCGCTCAGTTTTTCAACAATGGTTTGGTTTTAAATTATTCTTTCAAATGGCGTTGCATTGCCATCTTAATTAAAGTAATGTTTTGGGGATTCTCCAGCGACTTCTAGCTTCTTGGAAAGACTACATCTCTTAATAAAAAGTCTTATCTGTCTTGTTTGATGTATCCATGGCAACAGAAAGAGTATCCACAAAGCCATACTCCACTAAAAAATACAAAACCTAATGCCTGTGATTTCTGATCCTTTAAGAACTATTCCCCAATACAAGAAATCTATCAAGGCAACCGTACCTCCCTAAATCTTAAAAGAAAGTCTTTTAAACCTCCAGGAGGATTCACAGGGAACCATTCTGAGTTCTGAAAACAGAGCTAAGTGGAAATTAATATGGTAACTAATCTTATTTTTTTTTTCATGCAAGGAGATCAAAGAACAGCAGCTTCCTATCTGAGCCTATATATATATATATATATATATATATATATATATATATATATATATATATATATATATATATATATATATATATATATATGCAGGTCTTGGCGTATTCGGGTCTTTTCCCGTGTAAGATTGAGAGTATCTTGGCGACGTTTTGACGAGGTCCCACTCACCATCTTCAGGCTGGTGTCTTCAGCTTCGTGCTTGTGCGAGCAAAGCGTGATCGGAGCTGCCGTCCTTCTATAAATATTGGAGGGGGTGTGTGGCATGTTGGCTTTGTAGCTGTAAGCGGGTTGGTTGGCTGTGTTGTTACATCTTGATTGGAAGATGGAATTGATGTAAGCAAATTAGCTGATGTAGCTGTAAGCGGGTTGGTTGGCTGTGTTGTTACATCTTGATTGGAAGATGGGATTGATGTAAGCAAATTAGCTGATGTAGCTGTAAGCGGGTTGGTTGGCTGTGTTGTTACATCTTGATTGGAAGATGGGATTGATGTAAGCAAATTAGCTGATGTAGCTGTAAGCGGGTTGGTTGGCTGTGTTGTTGCATCTTGATTGGAAGATGGGATTGATGTAAGCAAATTAGCTGATGTAGCTGTAAGCGGGTTGGTTGGCTGTGTTGTTGCATCTTGATTGGAAGATGGGACTGATGTAAGCAAATTAGTCAGTTGTTTGGTAACATCCTGTGTGGCTGAGGTGCTGGCTGTGTGCCCATTGTTCTTTTGTACCTGGGTAATGGGCTGTGTGGTAACATTCTGAGCTCTATTGTAGTGATATATATTATTGTGAAGTCCTTGGTGCTCTCTGAGACATTTCATTACCCAACTAGGTAACATCATCAGTGCTGGCAGACAATGATGATATTCCCTGGTTGGGTAATGAAATGTCTTCAGGAAAACTACTAAGTTCAGAGAATACTAAGGACTTCACAGTTGATCCCTGAAGATATTTTGTTGTTTCAGCATCCTTTGATCCATCTTGCTGGGCTGCATTAAAGAAAGATTTCTTTTTTCCCCTTTTGCCTATTTGCTTCAGAACCGAAATATTAATAAACCACAATTTACTTTTTTAGAGGAAATAATGCTCCTTTAATTGACACTTCCTTTCTTCTCTCTTTAATGCCGTGATATTTTCCTACATTTTTTTTTAACCCCCAAACCAGATGCAAGTAAATAGAGTATGAATTCAGATGTCTTTTAAGATTTGCAACTCTATCTGTGCAACAATTTCTATTAAAATAATTCTGTAAATGTTGTGCCTTCCTTCGGGAAACTCCTGAATAGATGATTTAAAGACTGTTTTCAAGTTATTCTCTTTCTTTCTCCTTAGAGAACAAACTCTTAAGGAAGAAAAGAAACTCTAAGAAAACTAAACTTGGGGGCAATTGCTACAATTTATTCTAGATTAACTCTTACTAACTTCAAAGGAAGTCGTGTTCAACTACCCTTGAAAAGTGGTCTAAAGACCAACATTTAAATAATTTCCAGAAAGCCTGTGTTTGTCTTTTTTTTTCTCCGTTCTCTGCAACCCCACCGTCTTCTGCAAGAGAAAGATTATTCTTTTAAAAAGAATCAATAACTTTTAATTGGCTCCCTATAGCAATTCATAAATTTGAGCAATTACTTTTACCGTAGAACTTGTTAGTACAGGCAGCTGGGTGACCTGACTCTCTTAATACTTAAATGCCATAATTATATCGAGCACGGATTAATTCTCAGAATAAAGTCAATAGAAGTGCTAAAATAGACATTGTTCAGTCTCCTGAGTGACGGCAGCGTCTTTAGATGAGAATTGGAAAATAACTTTTTGTTATTATTACTTTCAGAATAGGCATTAAATACAGGTAGTCCTCAATTTACAATGGCTCCTTTAGTGACTGGTTGAAGTTACAACACTGCTGAAAAAAGTGACTGACGACTGCTTTGCACGCTTATCACCATTGCAGCATCCCCGTGGTCCCATGATCAAATTTAGACATTTGGCAACTGACTCACAGTAATGACGGTCGCAGCCTCCCGGGGTCACGTCATCCCCTTTTACGACCTTCTGACAAGCAAAGTCAATGGGGAAGCCGGATTCACTTAACAACCGGGTTACTGCTTTAACAGCTGCAGTGATTCCCTTAGCGACTGCGGCAAGAAAGGTCGTAAAATGGGGCAAAACTCGCTTAATAAGTGTCTCGCTTAGCAATTGAAAATTTGGGGCTCAACTGTAGTCATAAGTTGAAGATGACCTGTAATTGTGTCTTTGGTTGTTATGGTTTATTTATTTATTTTTAAACCCACAACAACTAAAGACATAATTAAAGATAACCTTCAATCTATATTTTGCTTTTGTGTTTATACTGTTTATGTTGTGACGGGACTTCTCAACACTTATGTTGACCCGGACTTAGAGGACAGTATTAATTGTGAATACGTGCAGATGGCCCCACTATCTCTGGCCACTTGCAGAACCATGAATGCAAGGTCATAAAAGGACAGCAAAGGAAACACCCAGTGTCCTAACCCACCCGGGAACATAAGGTGTCTTGGGGAAACACCCAAAAGGGAACATTTTTAGCTACTTCTGCTTTCTTCCTTCTTATCTACAGTGTGCCAGCCTTAAAGGGCGAAGTCTTTATCTTATGTGTGTCAGCTTTGCTGGGTGAATTGCTTATGCAATCAGGGAAAGTATAAAAATAAGGCTTTTCTGATATTTGGGGCTTTTTCCTCTCTTTTAGAGACGTCCGTCTTTGTTCAGCTGAATAAAAACGCAAAGCTTGAAGGCAACTTCTGGTTTCCTGTATTTTTTATCAAGCAAAACCTCAGAACCTGCATAGCATTTTCTCTCAAAATAAACAATTATGCAGGATGTTTTGACTTTTTTTTTTAAATCAGAACTGGATATTTGTGAGCCAATTGATAATTAGATGACCACTGATTAATGAACTTAACCTCAATGGAGTGGCATATATGTAAACACCGATAGGTAACTTGAGTGAACCCAGATTGATTTCAGATGGACAATGTTATCCAGTATGATTCACAGCTGTCGTAGCTTACCAGCTCATTTACTGATTGTGTATATAACACAGAGGCAATATCTAGACATGTCCTGTCCTCCTCCATCCTTCAACCTGAGGAACAAATTTGTGCAAAGGCAAAATCTTTCACTGAAGCCAAATCTAGGAAATAATGAAGTACACCCAACTAGGATGAAGGATGAGAACCAAAAAGACGAATTTGAACTGGATTAGAGGGCACCACAAGTAAGTTGTTCGAATTAGTTTGTGTGTTAAGTGTCCTTTCCTATCAATCAGTGCTGTTCACTTGCTTAACCTGACCCTTAACTGGTTTGCAGTTAAGTTTAATTCTCAGTTTTGTCTTGACTTCTTGAGAAATCAACTAAGTTCCTAAACAGGATACTTGGATACTGTAAGCCAGAGATCCACAACCTTTTGGGCACCAGGGACCGATTCCGTGGAGAGAAGTTTTTCCGTGGACTGGAGGGTGTGTGGTTTTGTGTGCTGCCTGCATCCCATGGATAGGTTTTTGCTTGTTTGTGCAGCCCGGTTGCTGGCATGCCACGGCCAGGTACTGGCCCATGGCCCGGGGGTTGGGGACCCCTGCTGTAAGCAATCTGGAAACCAAACTGCAGATGTTCTCATTGCAATCAAACTCAAAACACCGAGAATACCAGTGTATTTTCTTTAACGTCCTGACCTTCCAAATTCTATATTTCTGTGGTAATTTCTACCACAAGAAAGGTAGGAGGCAAGCAAGCCATCGTGGCACCACCGCACCACCCCTGCTTCCTATTCAGTGCTATTTTGTTGTTTAAATGTTTTTTTGAAATGAATAGGGAGCAGAGCTGGGAAGTTCCTGCTGATGGGAGAAAGATACGTACCAGAAGAATGTTCTGGATCAGTCCAGAAGCCCATCTCCTGTGGCAGTCTTTGTCTCACAGTGATTACATTTGGATCAGTGGTGGGATTCCAATATGTGAACAGCCAGTTCTCTCTGTGGGTCTTGCTTCTGGAAGTCCATTCTGGGCCCTGGCAACAAAAAAATAGCTACCGGTTCCTCCGAACTGGTGCGAACTGGCTGAATCCCACCACTGGTTTGGATTGATCAGCAATGAGTATCAAAGACATGGTGTCTAAGATTTAGGAGGCAGTAAGCAACCTTCAATATTAGTAGTCACTGCTAGGCTAATCCTCTGAGGACTCTTTCAAAACTACCCAATTGACTGTCATTGCAGAGATACAGGAAAAAATTTCCTCATTTTACTAACACACTTTGTGTGGGGTGTGTAGCAGTGTTGAGACGTTTCCTTTGGTCATCCCCAACTGTCTTTCCATTTATTTTCAAAGGATAACCTTGAGTGGGAGGTCATAACCAGTAAGAGACGGGATGAACCATTTTCATGCCTGCTATTTAACTTTCTGTTCAAGACTCCTTATTTGTTGTTAGTTGCGAAGTCGTGTCCGACCCATCGCGACCCCATGGACAATGTTCCTCCAGGCCTTCCTGTCCTCTACCATCTTCTGGAGTCCATTGAAGCTCACGCCTACTGCTTCAGTGACTCCATCCAGCCACCTCATTCTCTGTCGTCCCCTTCTTCTATTGCCCTCAATCTTTCCCAGCGTTAGGCTCTTCTCCAGTGAGTCCTTCCTTCTCATTAGGTGGCCAAAGTACTTGAGTCTCAACTTCAGGATCTGGCCTTCTAAAGAGCAGTCGGGATTGATCTCCTCTAGGACTGACCGGTTTGATCGCCTTGCAGTCCAGGGGACTCGCAGGAGTCTTCTTCCAGCACCATAGTTCAAAGGCCTCAATTCTTTGGCCCTCAGCCTTTCTTATGGTCCAACTTTCACAGCCATACATTGCAACTGGGAAAACCAAGGCCTTGACTCCTTATTGCCAAAAGCAAAACCAGCGTAAAGAGTTGTTCAGATTACAAAAAGGGAGACCAATAGATGAGACACATCACAAGCCAAGAAACCTTGTTTTAGTATTTGAGAGCTTCTCATCCAACTGGCAGACGTCTATGTCCCTCTAGTCATTTTAGGGCGCTGGATATATAGAAAGAGTTGTGAGTTTGATCTGAAACTTGATGGCAGATTACGTCTGCACTGAGCTTCTGCTACAAGGCCAGAAGTAGCAGATCTAATTAAGCAGCTGAAGCCCGGCAACACTTCAGATAATGACTTTCTTACTGCCAAAGTTAGCAATACCATCTGCAGTGGTGGACTCGTACGCTAGCCTTTGTGTTTGTGTGTAGTTTTATAGATCGCACCTTGATGAATCCCAAGGAAGGGAGACTAGCTGGTAATGCCTATTTATTTAAAAAAAGGCAATCAAGATGCACACACTAATTATCAAGTATTAAGCTTTCTGGAAAACATTACGCAATTAACTTTCTGATTGGGTCGACATGGAACATGCTTTGGCTGAGGAGCAGGCAGGCTATAGAGCCAGGTACTCTGTTTTACATGATGTTCTTATTTTTTTTCTAGAACGTAGCTCAAAAAATACTGTGTGTTTCCAAGCCGTGTTCTGCATTATAAGCTGTATTCATCAAATCCAAGTTTTGCATTATCTCTAGAAAAAAAGTGGTAGTGCAGATGTTTGATCCAGTTCATGTCTGAACTGTATGAATTGGTTTAAAGAACCAATTAAGAAATATATCACAAGCAATTCCATCCATAGACACAGCGACCTACAGACAGCCTACGAACCCCTCAGAATCCAAATCAACCACACAGCCAACCAGAGACAGCACTGACCCTCAACCAACTCACGCAAGCCCCCCACAACCGGCACCTCACCTCCCAATGACCCTCAACTGATGTAACCTCATCATAAGACCCACCACAAGACCCTCACTTGACATATCCACACCTGGCCCATCACAAGACCCATCACAAGACCCATCATAAGACCTGATGGGACTCTCACCTGATGTGTGACCTCACCATCACAAGACTTACTGACCACACAAAGACCTTATAAACAGAAGAACACTAGGATAGGATAGGATAGGATAGGATAGGATAGGATAGGATAGGATAGGATAGGATAGGATAGGATAGAATAGAATAGAATAGAATAGAATGGAATGGAATGGAATGGAATGGAATGGAATGGAATGGAATGGAATGGAACGGAACGGAACGGAATGGAATGGAACACAATGGAACGCAATGGAATGGAACGGAACGGAACGGAACGGAACAGAACAGAATAGAATAGAATAGAATAGAATAGAATAGAATAGAATAGAATAGAATAGAATAGAATAGAATAGAATAGAATAGAATAGAATAGAATAGAATAGAATAGAATAGAATAGAATAGAATAGAATAGAATAGAATAGAATAGAAACAATGGAATAGAATAGAATAGAATAGAATAGAATAGAATAGAATAGAATAGAATAGAATAGAATAGAATAGAATAGAATAGAATAGAATAGAATAGAATAGAATAGAATAGAATAGAATAGAATAGAATAGAATGGAATAGAAGGAATGAAGAATAGAATAACCTTAATATCTTGGGTCCACCATCTCTTAAAATTTGCTAATAAAACTTCCATATGTAGATGACACAGTGTTGTTGTTGTTGTTATTATTATTGAACAAAATTTTATTCAGATTCATTTACAAGTTGCTCCTTTAACAGCAGTGGGAACTTATTGGCATTTTTGTACAGTTGTCTTGACTTTCTATCAGTCACACCCATCTCAGATTCCACTGATTAATCTTTTCTTCTACACTCCCCAAACTCTATGGAGTGTAGTGCTAATTTAAAACTTTTTTTAAAATGTATCTGTCACAGAGAAAAAAAACAAGGACGGCTTATGATCATAGGAATGTGGCTTTAGAACTGGTACCAAAGCATCATGTGGAAAGACCTCTAGTTCTCTCGAGTATACTTTTCATAATCAACCCAATAATATTCTTGAGTTGACTACCTAAAACTGTCCTTTGTTGGATATGGATACATGAATCA
This sequence comes from Azemiops feae, assembly GCA_023970755.1. Lineage (NCBI taxonomy): Eukaryota > Metazoa > Chordata > Lepidosauria > Squamata > Viperidae > Azemiops > Azemiops feae. Next base: position 333,470 of record JALGBA010004118.1, on the reverse strand, counting down.
ACTCAATGCTCCTTCTTTCTTTCTTTCTTTCTTTCTTTCTTTCTTTCTTTCTTTCTTTCTTTCTTTCTTTCTTTCTTTCTTTCTTTCTTTCTTTCTTTCTTTCTTTCTTTCTTTCTTTCTTTCTTTCTTTCTTTCTTTCTTTCTTTCGCCAATAACTTTGCTGAGTGTTTTGACTGATTATTTATCAAACTTTGATTCCAGCCAGGCGTAATCAGTACTTAGACACAAAATATTTATTTTAAGAACTAATGTTGTAAAAGCTTCCTTATACTTTCATAGAAAGTAATAATGAAGATAAATAACAAGTAGAATATATGTAGAAATTCAACCCAAGTCCTGTCATGCTGCCTCATTGCGAGGCAATGGGATTGATGATCAGAGAACACTAGAATTATATACGCCTGTTATTTTTATGTTTTTTTAAATAATGTTTTGATCTTATTAGTGGTAGAAGATATGTATGCTGCCCAGAGTAAGGTATGATTGAGATTGAGTAAGTCAGTGAATTAATTAATTAATTAATTGATCAAAGAGAGAAGCAACCTGGAATTAAGGAGAAACTTCCTGACAGTGAGGACAATCAACCAGTGGAACAGCTTGCCTCCAGAAATCGTGGGCACTCCATCGCTGGAAGTTTTTAAAAAGAGACTGGACAATCACCTGTCTGAGATGGTATAGGTCAGTGATGGCAAACCTTTTAGAGACCGAGTGCCCAAAAACTGGCCCCGCCCCCGCTCCACCCCCTGCCCTGCCTGCCCGCAGGACCACTCACCGCCTCCAGGGCCTGCCGCAGATTGCCCAGCAGCGCCATGGTGGCCATGCCCTCTGCCTGCACCCCACAGCATGAACTGTGCGCAATGGGGCATGAGGGAAGAGTCTTGTCTACGCTGCCTGGCTGCCATTTCCTTGGCTGCACTGCTCCGCGTGGGCCACACTCGGAGGTGACTCTCCTTCAGGGGGGCTGCTGGTGAGGGGGTCGTGGGGGGAAGTGAGGCTGGGGCAATGACACATGTGCCCACAGAGAGGGCTCCAAGTGCTGCCTCTGGCACCCATGCCATAGGTTCGCCACCACTGGTATAGGTCCTCCTGCTTTAGCAGGGGGCTGGACTAGAAGAACTCCAAGATCCCATTCTATTCTATTCTATTCTATTCTATTCTATTCTATTCTATTCTATTCTATTCTATTCTATTCTATTCTATTCTATTCTATTCTATTCTATTCTATTCTATTCTATTCTAATTGATCAATGAAACTTATTCCAAAGTTGGATGTGAGTTGGATCCTTTGCTATCCAAGACGTTCAACAGATCCACAAGCTGCCTTTTCATGATCTCTTTTCTGGATAATCCTGATCGGTTTTAAATGATGATAAAAGAAACATCTCTTTGAAAAATTCATGTACATGTTATAGATTTAAAAAAGTTGGTAAACTCTACCATTTCAGCTAGAGCTTTATTTCTGAGTTTTGTATCTTTTGATTTCCCCCTCTGTGTTTATAATGTAAGACCACAGCCCTGTTCAATTGGCTGGAAACAAGAAACTCACAACACAGAGTTTAGTTATCGGTAAACTGTTTAAGATTCAACAGTATACATCCCAGCAGCTTCACAAAATAATTGTGGATCCTCAACATCTTGTTATAGCTATATATCCCAAATGGCTTGAAATCAAATATTGTGTGTTGTAATTCCTCACCTCTTTCCCTGATTCTGCCATCACATGTCTCTGTCAATTTCCCTTAAATTTATTGACAAATTTGCTAGCTGTATCCCAGAAGAATTCAAAGTGCTCATCTAGATCAGGTATATTCTAAAAAGAGAAAGGTGTGTGTTAAAAAAAAAAAACCTTTGATAATAATGCTTTCAGATAATTTGATAATAATACATACATTATATGCACACTGTATATTGTTTTACATAGTACACATAATATTCAACAAACTAAGAGTAATTTTCAAGAACAATCTCCCCTTAGTTTTTGATTGGTGTGTGCTACCTGCTCTAACACAAAAACACTAACCTCACAATCGATACAAAAGCTACAAGTGGCGCAAAGAGCCATGGAAATGATACATGCTCGGCATCACAAGACAAGAGAGAAAGACCCGCACATGGATTAGAGAACAAACGAAAGTATATTATATTATCAAGAGAGTAAAAGAATTGAAATGGAAAATGGGCTGGTCACATAGCAAAAAGAACAAATGGCAGGTGGACCAAGGAAGTCATAGAATGGATCCCACTCAATCAAAAGCATCCATGAAAGAGACCTAAAACAAGATAGATCGATGACATCAGCAAGTATGGTGGACCCAATTGGCAAAAGAAAGCTAAGGACCATATTGGTTAGAAACATACTGAAGAGGTCTTCATCCTGCAGTAGATACTGTAGATAATGGCTAAGACAATGATGAATATACAATATATCTTGACAGACTTGAACGCTGGGCACTAACTAACAAAATGAAATTCAATGGTGAAAAAAGTAAGGTTCTACATTTAGGCAAGAAAAATCAAATGCACAGGTGTAGTATAGGTGGTACCTTGCTCAATAGTAGCAACTGTGAGAGGGACCTCGGAGTTCTAGTGGACAATCACTTAACTATGAACCAGCCATGTGTGGCAGCTGCCAAAAAAGCCAACACAGTGCTAGGCTGCATCAACAGAGGGACAGAATCAAGATCACGTGAAGTGTTAATATCACTTTACAAGGCCTTGGTAAGGCCACACTTGGAATACTGCATCCAGTTTTGGTCACCATGATGTAAAAAATATGTTGAGACTCTAGAAAGAGTACAGAGAAGAGCAACAAAGATGATTAGGGGACTGGAGGCTAAAACATATAAGGAACGGTTGCTGGAATTGGGTATGTCTAGTTTAATGAAGAGAAGGACAAGGGGTGACATGATAGCAGTCTTCCAATATCTCAGGGGTTGCCACAAAGAAGAGGGAGTCAAGCTATTCTCCAAAGCACCTGAAGGCAGGACAAGAAACAATGGTTGGAAACTAACCAAGGAGAGAAGCAATCTAGAAGTAAGGAGAAATTTCCTGACAGGGAGAACAATAAATCAGTGGAACAGCCTGCCTCCAGAAGCTGTGAATGCTCCAACACTGGAAGTCTTTAAGAAGAGACTGGACAGCCATTTGTCTGAAATGGTATTCCTGCATGAGCAGGGGGTTGGACTAGATGACCTCCAAGGTCCCTTCCAACTTCCAACATCTGGTTGACTGTGCGATTATTATTATTATTATTATTATTATTATTATTATTATTATTATTATTATTATTATTATTATTATTATTATTATTATTATTATTATTATTATTATTATTATTATTATTGTTATTGTTATTGTTATTGTTGTTGTTGTTGTTGTTGTTGTTGTTGTTGTTGTTGTTGTTATATACATCCATATATACATTTTTAACACTTTCAATATTTGCAGGCAATCTGAGTTTATCCTATGACGTTTATTATACATAAACAGAACCAACAAATAGCATACACACTTTGACACTGTCTAAATTAGCAATGTCACAAATTTTCTTTCCTTGAATCAATTATCTCCACATAATGTATTTTTTTTAAAAAAAAAAGTTCAAGTTTTTTTTTTTCTCTTCATAGACCCACTGACTCTCATTGTTTCACTTATGATCTTCCCGGACACGTCTCTGGGTTGAAAAACCCCAATTTTCATTCAATGACACAGCATTCTGAACTCCTCACTTATTTGTTTTCTGACAACGGCCTACACAACCCAAAACCTTCCGTCTACAATCCGTGGCAGTAAGGAGAGCATTTAAAAACTACACCCCACTCTCAAATACACCGATTTTAGAATTACTACGCAAATGCACTCTGGTTATATTAATGCAACTTTTTTTTTTTTTTTTACCATTAAATTGTGAGCCAGTTCAGTGATGGCGAAAAGACAGACCTTTTTTCTCTTTCTCCTATCGCTCCCCTCCTATTATTCGGAGGCTACTGTTGTAGAACAGGAAGGAAATGGATATTTTATTATTATTTTTTTTTCCAATCTCTAGTTGCCTGGAAACTGGATCCCTAAAGTACAAGATGTCTCTCCTATTCAAATTGAAACTCTAGGTGCATTGCTCATCTGTCATTTCTGTTTTCATACATTTGTTGTGTGAATAACATTTCTCTTTTACAGACGCTATTCTTCTCAGGCTGATAAGCTGAATGCCGCGCGACGGCTTGAAATATCAAAAGAGTGGTTAAGTAACCCAGTTTATCATGCCAAAGTCAATGCTGTGGAGAAGTCACAAATTCACAGGTTTCGTTTTTGTTTTTAATTCAATACCCAGTAGAAAAATAATAAAAAAAAAAAGACTGCTGTTATGAAACAGAAAGACAAATACTGTAAATACTGCTAAAGTAGAAAATACATAATGTGCCAGATGCTTTATTTCTGTATTCCTTAAAGAAAAAGGCAGGTTTAGATGTTCTTGAATCCTAAATTTGCAGTGATGTTTTCTCCTATACATAACTCAAGTGATATATATATATATCACTTGATATATATTTATATGTATATGAATATGTATATCTATACACACACAGAGACATCTATTCATCCTTCCATCCATCTTTCTAATATATATATATATGTGTGTGTGTGTGTGTGTATGTTCTTGGTTATGTTAAAAACACGAATCCCGGGTATGCACATATCATGAAACAGATAAATAAAAACGATCACCAGGATAAAATCATAAACAAAACTGTTTAATCTACAAAAGTACTGAGCTTTCGTCGGCCACACTGCAGACATCGTCAGAGTATAAAATACCGGATCTGGTCTGTCTATCATCTATCTATCATCTATCAATATCTATCAATATCTATCATCTGTCTATCTATCATCCATCCATCCATCCATCCATCCATCCATCCATCCATCCATCCATCCATCCATCCATCCATCCATCCATCCATCCATCCATCCATCCATCCATCCATCCGTCCGTCTATCTATCCGTCTGTCTGTCTGTCTGCCTGCCTGCCTGCCTGCCTGCCTGCCTGCCTGCCTGCCTGCCTGCCTGCCTGCCTGCCTGCCTGCCTGCCTGCCTGCCTGTCTGTCTGTCTGTCTGTCTGTCTGTCTGTCTGTCTGTCTATCTATCTATCTATCTATCTTCTATATCTATCATATATATCTATCAAATGTCTGTATGTTTGAGTGTATGTGTATGCACACAGACATGCACAAACACAGATTCACACCCAAAACTCAGCCCTACATGCTAATTCACATATGTGAAAAATTGAATGGGAAAATGCATATATCAGAGAAAGTGGCATAGAAACATGTTGGCTAGTATAGAAGAATATGTATAAATGTCTCCATGATTCCCCCAATGGACCACGATCGATCAGATGATTGGCCATGATTTGAAAAAGTGCTAAAAAGAATAGCACTTTTCCTCATCTTGAGCTTTTTTCTGATTGACGAGTGAGGAAGCCTAGGGGTTATTCTAAATTTTCTCTAAAACGGATATGGGTATACCCATTCTATGGGCGCTGCGGTGGCTCAACAGTTAAGATGGTGGGCTTGTCGGCTGGAAAGCCAGCAGCCCAGGTTTGAGACCCGAGCGCCGTGGGATGGGGTAAGCTCCCATCCTCGTCCCAGCTCCTACCAACCTAACAGTTCAAAAGCATGCAAATGTGAGTAGATAAATAGGTACCACTTTGATGGGAAGGTAACAGCACTCCGGGACATCATGCTGGCCACATGGCTGCGGAACAACCTGCCTCCAGAAGTTGTGAATGCTCCAACACTGGAAGTTTTTAAGAAGAGACTGGACAGTCATTTGTCTGAAATGGTATAGGGTTTCCTGCCTGAGCAGGGGGTTGGACTAGAAGATCTCCAAGGTCCCTTCTAACTCTATTATTGTTATTTTAATTAAAATATATTTAAGCACTGCCCCTTATAGTCAGCAATGACTAGTAG